>CM021110.1:148508917-148739702 GCA_007115665.2 Sequoiadendron giganteum
GATTATGGTTGTGTATGTTGATGACGTAATCTTTGGAAGAAATGATGAAATGTGTAAAAGGTTTACAAAAGAAATGCAAAATGAGTTTGAAATACCAATGTTTGGGGAGATGGATTTATACCTTGGGCTACAAATAAGTCAATCTGATAAAGGTATATTCATATCACAATCAAAATATCTCAATGAAATGTTAAAGAAGTTTGGAATGGAGTACTCCAAACCAGTATGTACTCCCATGGTTACTAGTTGTAAGTCAAGAAAAAATGATGAATCTCCTAAGACAAATCAGAGCAAGTACAAATCTATGATTGGTGGATTGCTATATCTAACTACTAGTAGACCAAATATCATGACTTTAGTATGTCTTGCGGAAAGATTTCAAGAAGATCCTAGAGAATGACATGTGATAACAGTAAAAAGGATATTTAGATACTTGAAAGGTACCCGATAATTTCATCTATGGTATCTTAGGGATACTAATTTCTCTTTGAATGTTTATATAGATGCAGATTTGGTAGGATTGCATTTGATAGAATTACAAGTGGAGGTAGTTTCTTTCTTGGAAGAATGGTTTCTTGGTTGAGTAAGAAGCAGGATTCAGTGTCACTATCTACTACAAAGACATAATTTATTGCAATAGCATATTTTTGCACACAGGTGTTGTGGATGAAGCAAACATTAAAGGATATTAGAGTATCATATGATGAACCTATTCCTATCTCATGTGATAATAAAAGTGCTATCAACATTTCAAAAATTTGGTAATGCATTCAAGGAAAAACATATCTCTATCTGGCATCACTTTCTAAGAGAGAAATTTGTTGAGAATGAAGTGAAGTTGGAGTATGTGCCTACAAAGGATCAAATAGTAGACAATTTCATAAAGAATCTTCCAAATGATACATTTGAATATCTCAAGAAAAAGCTAGGGGTTATTGCCCCTCATTTCAACTAGATGAATAAGTTGGTGCATCTGTCTAGATGAGTAATTCAAGATTCATTTTTTTGTCTTGGACTAATTAAGGCTACCTCTCAGGGGGAGTAGGTAGTGGTGTATTTGGTTAGTGCATTTAGGGGGAAAATATATTGTGCCCCTAAGGGAAGATAGTAGTGGAGAAAGAGCAATAAAGAGAGAAATGGAGAAAGCAAATAAGGAGAGTGTTTCTTGCAGGAAGTGAAGTATGCAGGTGCTTCCATTTTCCATTGATGTCAAAGGGGGAGATAGAAAATTCTAAAAAATTGAGAGAGTAATGTCTGAAAAACATAGGGGGAGAATGAAGCCTGAAGAAGAAAGGGGGGAAAAGAAATAAGTCTAAAATGTAAGAAATATTCCCAAGTAAGGGGGACTATTGCTTGATGCAAGGTTGTTTTTGTTGATGGTTTTCAATGGAAAAGGGGTATATCATTGTAGTGTTGTCATTGATGTGAGGATAAATATTGTTGCACTATGTTTTCATTGGTGTCAACCTATGTCAACATCTAATGTGGTGTTGAATAGGTGTTATAGATGAGAAGATTTTTGGTGTTGTAGATGGGGAGATTGTTGTAATCTCTAGTGTGGATGTGATGAGAAGGTGTTTGTATTATTGATCAGGTGTTGTTTATGCAACTAGTTTATTTAGTTCCAAGTGCTTTTGAGAAAATTTGAATAAAGAGTGTACAAGGTGACAAAGTTGTGTTATGCATTACACTCCACATTTCTTCATGATTGAATCTATGATTGTGTAGTTTAGATGAGGCGATCAGAGGTATTTATAGGTGTTATATCTAGAGTTTCGGGTTCTAGATTGTGAGATAGTGGAAGATGTGTATGATAATGTGTTTCTTGTGAAGAAAGTTGTCTGGGAGAAATGAAATTGCTCTACATTTCTCCACATTGAGGTTTCTTTTCTTGTAGATTTAGGAACATGCTAATATTGTTTGTACCTACCTTCCCTTGGAGTGTTTTGTGTTCAATTTTTTCACAAGGTTGGTTAGTGAGTTGTGTATTTGTGGCAGTGTGGCTAGTTGCACATGATGTTAGTATTCTCAATTGCACGTGGTTGCAACAGTGTTACTAAATATTTTGATGGTGTTGGAATATTCTAGGATGTTGTGTGATGTTCCTTCATGGTCCACAGGATGATTTTGGACCTGGTGAAAAGTGAATTGATTTTTTTTAGCATTGATGCAAGTTTGATAGACCTAGCATGTTAGTCTTGATTGAGGAGGTGGTTTGTTGTTTTTTGAAGCATGGTGAAGTGTTTTAGTGTACATTTGAGTCTTGGTTAACCCTTGGTGTGGTCCTCATTCACTTACTTCCACTGTGGAAGTGTTTGGTGTTGACCTATTTGTTGGTTGCACATTTGAGGTGCATACATTTCATTGAGGCCGACCTAAACAAGGTTGTTTGAGGTCATAGAGGATAGATAAGCAAGGTTAATTATTGGAGATGTGTGGTGCAAAATGATGAGTATTTGATTAGGTGTTGAGATCTGAGTGGCCTAAGGCTACTGGAAGCAGTGAGTAGAAGGTGTCTACATTTTTGGTGTACTTGAAGTTGTTGGAGGCAGTGAGCCAAAGGTTATGGATGGTGTAGAGTTTTTGTGGTGGATCTTCATGTTTCTCTAAGGTAGTGAACCTCCTTGTAACCGTCTTCTTCTATTCTCTTCTATTTTGGACAGTGAATCCTTTGGGAAGTGATCCCATCCAATAGTGAGAGTATTGTATTCTATGTTGTTATTCATATATATATGTGTGTGTGTGTGTGTGTGTGTGTGAGTTAATCATCACTATGGTTTTTCCTTGATTATGGTTTTCCACATAAATTTGGTGTTTTATTGTGTATGGTTATTGATGTGTTGATGTTTCAATGTGTTTACATTAATTCTAATGCTTAATAAGGGTTTGAAGATTCATTAGGGTTTGAATTTTTTCATGTACAACTGATTCACCCCCTCTTAGTTGTCATTTATGTCTAACATATAAGAATGGTGAAATTAAACAACAATTATCTCTCATCATTTTTGTTCAAGAAAGTTGCAAAGATAGGTTATTTATTGGTAAATATGAAAGATCTCAATTTGTTTGTTGAAATTCAATTACGAATAGAGTTTATTGTAGGTATGACTCATTTGATGATTGTACAAAAGAAAGAATACCTCAATTTTTTAGTCATTAAGTAACAAGAAAAAACAATTTAATTAAAATAATATTTTTTTGAAAATGATCATGTTAAAATTATGAAATTAGAAAATGCATGTCAATTAAATGTTCCTAGGTCTGATTTTAATAGTGAAATTGTTAAAAATTCCTTCTTTCAATTGGATGATATAACTAACCATGAAAACAAGTGTAAAAAATTGTTAGATCAATTTAAGTGTCCAATCATTGAAGGAGGTTTTGGAGCAACAACCAAAGAAATCACAATAAATAAAAATAATAATATGTTATTTAATTTTTTTGATTTAAAAATGATCAATTATAGGATTGTTGTAGTTCAATGCATATGGACACTTTTCCAGTCAATTGGAACACATTGTTTGAGCCTCAAATAGTGAAAATAGAATAAATTGATGATGAATATCAAAATATATAAAGGAAAGAAGATTCAAAAGATTTTTTTGTTGTTGCACATGATCATACATAAATAAAATATCAATTAGAAGCTAACACAAAGAAGTTTACTCATCTATTAATGAATATTTCTCTATTACAATTAAGTGAATTAAGTAAGAAAAAATTATGTATATCATGTTTTAATGATGAAAAACCTTAAATAATGTTTTTATCAATGGGGGAAAATGGGTTTTGAAGGGACTCGAAACCTTTTCAAACTAAAGAATGTTGCCAAAAGATAAAACAAAGACAACCAACAACCTAATAACATAAGTCCTCCTTAAATATTGTTGATGTGTAAAAAATTAAATAATAAATTAAAATGATTCTTGAAGACAAAAGTCAAATAAGCACACAAAATAATGATTGCAAATATACTACAGCATGAATGAAACTTGAAGAAGATATAATTGAGGATGTTGCTAATTATGTAGAATTACTTTTAAAGATATATGTTGATTCATTCTTCATACTACTCAATGATTCAAAAAAGGTGAAAAGTCCCATGTTTTCGATTTTAGGAATGATAGATTTAGTTTTCACAATAGAATACTAATTGTTGGATATAATTGTGATTTGCATGTCATTGATGCAAGGGAAATGTTATATCATGAATAAAATCCTCCTAAATGTGAAGATGAAAAATTATTAGATGAAAGACTAGTTGATGAAAGGCAAGTATTTCTAGTTCAAGAACTGATATACCAAGTTATATTTCTTATTTTATCAATAAGTTTTGATACTTATTATTTTGATTATGGAGATTTAATAAATAAAAAATGTATATAGATCAATCACAACTTAGGAGCATCTGAGTTAACCTATTCCATCATTATCTCAAGTTTGTTGACTTTTTGGACTCTCAAGACTAGCCCAAATATTTAACATGCTTTATCCAAATCTTGATCGACATATAAAAAGTGTAAAGATATAGTTATACTTCTTGGCCGTTTCACCTCATTCATCCATCCTAAAAGTTCCACTCAAATCAAAATGTCTTAGTATCTCTCATATTCCTGTATAAACGAGGTCTCAATTCAAATACAAAACGCAACAAATAGATCCTAACATGATGAACACATATGCAAATTTGTTCCATGAAACAAATAATGAACTCACACACATGTATGAACAAAGGGGTATCAAAGCACCACCCCATTGATTCCTAACAATAGTACAAACATCGATGGGTTTGTATGTGATGTAATGCATGAAGAGTTAGCTAAGGCACAACAAGGCCCCAATGTAATGAAACTAATTGAAACATTTATAGAAGCCAACCTAGATCAATAATTCTTGCTACTTTTCCAATAGAGGGCTAGATTTCCCCGCACATTTGACATAACATGTATCCAAAATGTCACTAATAAAATTCCATACTTAACCTTAAGGGAAACCAATTCCAATAACAACATACTACCTTCACTACGATCAAACTGCAACCTCACTATTCAACCCCCTAACAATCCACTTGCCAACTCTTTACAAATTACTACAAACATTCCACAAACACTCATACCTACTAATTATACACAAGTAATAGTACTACCCATACATTCTCAGGCTCCCACATTCTCTAAGAACATCACCAACTTATTATACAACACTAGACCTAGTCAAAATATCACTCCCACCTTAAAAAATAATCCACATGCACAATCATCTCACCCTTCACAAATACCACCACTTAATAACTCCAATTCATTACACCAAAACCCACCTAGTAGCCCTAATAATACACCAACACGACCATATAACACCCATAATCCCTAACTACTAACGTAACATAAATACTCATGTACCAAACAACCAATACACCACTTATCAAAACTACCAACATATGAAATCCAACCCTAATCCTAATGTACACCCAAAACATCCAAATAATTACTAGTAATACACCAATCCCCTAACTACATTCATCTGCAACACAACATCTCTCCACAAAACCAAAATAATTTACAAAAATTTGCTAATCCTCACACATCTGACCATGCTTACAATCCCCAAAACCCTCCATATGGTTATCAAAATCTATCATCATCAAACTACCTTCAAAGCTAGCGATCGTCACATCCCACATCCACTTACAATGCTATAAACACACCACTCACAAAATATCTTCATGATCTATCTTTTTAAATCCTAATCTTACAACAAATTATAAGTATCCACATGGGGCCATAGAAAAAAAATCTATACATTAGAAGACATATGCCCCTATCCATTCGATAGGACTTTATATATGCCACCCTTTTCACATCACTTTGAAATGCAAAAAATTGATAAGTACGAAGGAAAGGGAGATCACATGAGAGAATTTTATATAGCCTATTTAGAGGTTATGCATAATGATACTTACCTAATGCACCTCTTCCTAAGAAGCTTAGGAGGGAAATCTACGAAGTGGTTTTCTCGACTCCCTATAGGCATAAGAAACATTAGTGAACTAGCTAACAAGTTTATCCTACATTTCTCCTATAATATGGATCATGAAATGATAATGAATAACTTATGCACCACTAAATAGAATGATGGAGAAATATTTTCCTCCTTACAAAGGTAGCAAAACTTAGCTAGTAAAATTCCATGTCACATCTTGGAGAAACAATTGGTTGAAATATTCATTCAAAACATGAACATTGAAATAGGGTTCCACTTGAAAATGCTATGTACAAATTATTTTGATGAATTCATCGAGAAGGGGATTATTATGAAGAAATCCATAATTTACAAAGGACTTGTTAAAATATTCAAAGAAAACAAAGATTATTCAAATGACAAATCTCGTTATTGGAACGAAACAATATCGTTAATAATGGTGTTGTTGATGCTAAGATGGCTCAACATACTCAACCCATCTTACACATACAAGCACCAAACAACACTTAGAATTGAATTTCTTTTTAGGATAATACACAAAGAGTGCCTCCTAAAAAAAATAACACTCCTCAATATAAATGCACACCATTAGGATAACCCATTGAATCAACACTTCAAAAAATGGTTCAAGCAAACATGATCACACTCCTAGATATTAGATAATATGAACCACGGGTTAAACCTATATGGTGGATAGGCATATTTTGTGACTATCATAGAGAAAATAGACATAGTACTCAAGGTTTCTATAAATTTAAGAATCTTATTCAAGATCTCACTGACAAGGGAGACATCGTTGTTGAAGATCATCCTAAAAATTTGTCAAAAAAGAATCACATTAATAATATCCATGGATCATATAGCGAAGCATTAAGAATATATCAAGATAATATTCCAATGCATGATAAAAACCATCCATCTATGTCTAGCGATGGCCCATCCCAAAATAATTTTATTAGTCATGGTTGTAACCTATCCACCTCATTCAAATTCGTAATAGGTCATATTGAATAAGTGTGCCAACAAGAAACCTCCATATCTCTTCCCATTCCTTCATCCCCATAAAATTTACAACATCAATCCATATCACCCCCTCAATTGAATCATCCAACAATAACACCTTCCAAATTTTCCCCAAGGGCTACCCACAATAGATAATCCATTGTTTGATATAGATACCATAATCATGAAATTTTAGACGAAATACCATCATGCATCCTATCACCCATCATGACCACTCAAAATATTATTATTCAAATTATATTACCATGGTGCCCACATATTGAGGATATCCAAGAGTCCTTTATTCCTACCACATTATCAAAATTAGGTCTATGTCAAGAACACTATCCAAAGAATCAAGTAGAAGTCCCTGAAATGAATCAAGATCAAGTTATTCAAATCCTACCATCTCATCCTATCCTTGATCAAGATCCTATTATCCCTTTCTATATAATCCACCATTACAAAAAAAAAGGTTGGCCAATCCCTATGTCAATAACCTCCACTTCCATAGATGATAAAATTGCTTCCACTAGACACATAAATGATCGCTCCCTTGTTCATCTAGACTAAAATTTCTCTCTATAATAATGACAAATCAAAATCATGAAAGCAAAGAAAGCACCAATATCCTATCAACTTGGATCACTCACTTCTATCAACACCATCTTTCTTACTATTGAGAAGATAAACACCATTGATGATTCAAATCAACACAAAGAAGAGTTAACATATTGTTATCAAAACAACACATATCCTATGACAAACAAGATCTATCAAAGAATACAATATAAAGGAAAAGGATTAGGACTACACGAGCAGGGTATTCTGGAACCAATACAATTTTTTGACAATCCTAAATATCAGGGACTTGGTTATACATCAATCAAGAAATCTAATGATGTTAGTGGTACTTCTATGATACTGGGGGCAACTTCATCAGATGTAAAAATCAAAATAGGTGCTATGAATAGTACTTACAATAAGGTTGTTGCCAACACTAATCTAATTCACATCATATACCATCATTCCCAAATCCTTCCATCCACTAGAGGGGACCAACAAAAGAATAATCATTACAAAGAAAAAGATCAAAGTCAAGCCATTAAAGCTAATAAATCCAAAAATCAAAGTGGACACATATAGTCAAAATGGATCCCAAGTCAAATGGATCATGCAAAGCATCAAAACAAAATCCAAATTGAAAAGCCAATGAAACTATGGAACCAATTCAAAAAAGGCCTTCCATTGTTCAAAATGTCCACCTACTTCAATACCAACACACAAATTGTATGAAATTGTTGGTCCCAAACATACTCAAAATCTCATATCCACACTCCATCATCCACCATCCCAAGTTTGGAAAATAAAAAATACCAACAGAAGCACCAAGTAATTCATCTACATCTCATATCCCCTATTGAAATCCAATATCTCACCTAAAATCCAAAAATACAAAATCCCACATTCATCATGTCTTGGAAGTAACACTTTATCATGATGTGCACATTTAGATAAATCCAACTATTAGTAGGTAAAAGGCTGAAACAAATCTTACCGTAGGTTATCGCAAAAGGTTTGTAGAGGATGAAAGAGACATTAGTTTTAACTAGGATTCATGTCCCTTCATGGGAATGTATATATGCAATATAAATCACATGTGGAAAGATATGGTATGTATAAGGAAAATATATGTATTTGTAGAGACTAAGATCTACCTTTTGTATACATTATAATATAATTTAAGAAGATATAAGGAGTTATCTATTTAATTGTTATGAATGGATGAATGAATCATTGTTATTAATATAGTTTACATGTTCTATTCACCTTAACATCTTACCACAAATTCTTACTTCTCTTACTATAACCTCTGGGGTATAAACTGACTACATAAGAGGTCTTGGGGTACAAATATTTGGACTGTACTTCCCCCCTCTATCTTTCCAACATCGGTTTTGTTGTTGGGACCCTAGAGAGAACAATAAAGAAATTATAAAGCATAAGACGTAAAAAATAATGCCAAAAATTGATTTGTGTCAGATGCTAAGGGCCACCTTTGTGAGAGGGCCCAGGCCATTAGGGGATGAAAAATGGAAAGGGGGAAGGGATCTGAAAATATCCTTGAAAAGATGCAACTGTTCAATAGTTTTCTTTCACCCAAGAGACATGTATATATATATAAGGACTAATGGAAGTCCGGACCTAGAAAATACATGGGAATAGGAGATAGCAAGAGAAGAAGAGAGATAATTGAAATAATTAAGTTAGGAATGGAGATGAATACAAAAGAAAGGAGGCTAAAATAGGTTTAGGAAAGTGTAGAGAAGGGGGATTCGCTACTCATGAGTTCTCTTCATTCAGAGAGACTCATAGGGAAAACTACCCTAAATTACCTCAAGGGACAATGACGAGAGTTCTAGAATAAAAAAATAGCAGGTCAGAAAGGTTTTTTGGACAAACTAATAAGCTCTCAGCCAAAGGACGTCAGTGCGAAATATGGAGGACAACGCAATGCGTTGGAATCCAAAAGGTGCCTTGGCATCTCGTATGGACTAGAGGATGAGAATATCTCATAAAACAACTAAGTGACTACTAGCAATCAGATTGCTAAGAACTTACATAATATGATAAAGTAACATAATGTAATAGAACTAAGATAAAGTGAAATAGAGATGATAAAGATAAGAAGAAGAAAGGAAATACCTACAACCACACAAGTGATGAAGCCTCCAACACGTGAATGTATTCAATACTACATAATATTTGGAGAAAGTGTTGGGGCTATATAGAAATTTGCCTGTCAAACCCATGTTTTGGTGTTCCCACCTACATTGACATCCAAATAGATAGAGAGAAAATAACTAAAATGGATAAATCATGTGGTAAAATAAAAACCCACTCATGATTAGAACCCACACCATAAAGTATGAGTGATAAACTCAATCCTTTCTCAAGGAGGAGAACCTGTATCACAAAAGAGGTGATAAAAGTAATCCCTACTCGAGGAGGAGAACCCATATCATGATATGTAAATGCGATAGATAGAGGATGTGAGAAATATCAAGATGATCACAAGCATAATGCAAGGGAGGTATCACATGCAAGATCTAAGGGCTACAAAGAGTGTTGCAAAGAGAGCTTGAAAGAGCTTGAAGCTGCTGTAACAAGCTATATGGAGCTGTGTAAGCAAAATCTAGAGAGTAGAAGGCTAGAGAGCCAAATATAGAGAGAAGCTAGAAGAACTTAGAGGAAGCAATGGAATTGAAAAGGTCACATTAAAAGAGAGAATAGGAGGGAAATGAAGCTTCTCGAGCTGTTTCAAAGAGTCCCCAGCCATTACCATCAACAAAAGAATATGAAAAGTGGAAAACATGCTCAGAGGTGGTCGTTTAAACATTGAAATGTTGCAAGATGCTAGCATGGAACATGGGTATCCACACAATGTGCTAGTGTCTGAACACGTCACACTACAAAATGATGCGAATGAGAAAGGTACAAAGTCCGATGCAAAGTTGACACACAAGGGTAGTTGCTAAAAAGGGGTGTTGAGCATCTTGAGAAGGAAAAAGGCTGATGCAGGGGCTAAAATTAGCATACACAAGATGCTAAGGGAGTGGACACTAAAGCGGGTGCAAGAATGTATGTGAAATTGCAAGGGGTGCAATTTTACGACTATACATTTTGACCCCACTTTAGTGGGCATATGAATCTATGCTAATATGCATGCTAAAGGAAATCTAATAAACATAAATAACATCATATGCCAAAAGGATACTGTAGACAAATATTTGAATCTAAGGAAGCATGCCCCCAGGCTGAAGACTTGCAAAACAAATGTATTAGAGAAGAAAGACCTACACAAGACAACACTTTTAGAACATAAGAAGCTAAAGGATTCGAGTAAGCAAAGTAAAGAGACCTCGATGTAAAAGGTTGTCTCAGTACTATGTGCCATCCCCAAATTAAAAACACTAACACATCTAAGAATTCTAAAATGGAGAGAGGAAGGGCATATACTCAGGATGAAGAAGATGTAGATCTTCGATCCGATATATATAATTTGAGAAGTGAAAGAGAGTTTAAGAGAAAGGGATGGATAAGCTAGAAAGGAATGAAAATTCCAAGAGAGATGGCTCTACAGGTCCTTGGTCCCAAGTAGATTTGAACAAAAGGATTTTGTAGCTCTACAAAACTATAAATTTGAAGAAAGGAAGCACCTTACATGCCCATAGGCCTACAAGGAAAGTGTATCCCAAGATCTCTCACATGAAGGAGACCCAGGCAGTAAGCATCTTATAGGCCCACAGACTTGCAAGGAAGGTGTATCCCAAGATCTCTCAGATGAAGGAGACCCAGGAAAGTGGACTCCATAGAGTCAAAAAGCAACTTCACAGGTGCACCCATAAAGCGACATGTTTACCTGTACATAGAACATGTCAAAAAGAAACCACATAGGAAAGTAAGCAGATAGTCACACAAACCATCAACAAATTGGAAGGCTTTCAAAGGGGTCCCTTGGGAACCCTTCAAAAGAAGATGGGTCCACTCAAGGGACACACCATCTAAAAAGAAAGGTCTAGTTAGGCCGCCCCCAAGCTAGATGCCAAGAATTCATTCAAGAGAAGATATTTTAAAGGGGTCTCTCAGGAACCCTTCAAAAGAAAAGGGGTTTGCTTGAAGGATGCTCAAATTGGAAGATAGAGAGAAAAGAGGGGGTCCTTAAGAAGGACACACATCTCTAGAATGAGTTATCACTACCCCCAACATATAGGGAAGGAGAACCATGCAATATAATTAGATCATGCAGGATAGAGGTAAACCTTGATATCACTTGTTATTTGAAGAATAGGCAGGTGCATCAGCAAATAAATAAGTGATGACACCTGAATCATGAAGTTTTATTTTATCCTTCAATGCCTTACATTCACTAGTGTAATGGCCAGGAACTCGATGGTATGCACAAAAATAATGTTCTTATTTATTATGCTCATGAAATTTCTTATGTGTAGGAGAAGGAAGAGTAATCAAGCAGGATTTTAGAAGCCTCAACAAGATATGCTCTTTCTTAAATAAAGAATGAGGAGCAAGAAGCAACCCTTTCTCTTGTGGAGAAAATTTTGACTACTCGCAAGAAGAAGATACAAAGATAGAAGACAAAGGAGGATGGACCAATCCGCAAGAACGATGTTGAATAGACATCATGTCAACATTCAATTGTGGTCTCTATTTAGATTGTTCATTTGAGCAACCAAGCTCCAAATTACACTTATGAGGTACAAATTCTATAGGGACCTATATGCCTTGTTCATTACGCCCACAACCTTTATGCCCATAGCCATATTTAGATACAGGCTTAAAGCTAGGCCATATCATGTTTGTAAATCTTGAGAAGAAGGAGGATCTACATAAAGAGCATTTTCCCAACAATGGGAATCACACTCCTTTATGAGATCACCATCATCCTCTTTAACAAGACTACCAACATTATCCTCTTTAGCATAAGTGTAATCATCTTCCCCAAAAGGAGGATCAACACTAAGAACATTACAATTTGCATTCACATTATCTCGCGGTGCAAAGGAATAACCATCATTGATAATGGGTTTGGATGATGTTACCGAAGGGTCTAAGCAGATCGGGTCAACTTTATATTCTCTACTGAAGGATTTTGTAAAGCCTAAAGAACCCCAATCATCACCAAGACACACATTTTCTTGAGAAGAAGTAGGCTTAGGATTTCTTTCTTCAGAAGGGTCTTCTTCAGGGACATTTATCTCAAGAGTATCCTTTGTAGTAGGTACTGTTGGAGTAAAAATAAACACATTGGAAGACACTGAAGGAATACGAGTGGGCACAATCGAAGCTTGAACAAAAAATTCCATCCCACATAAGCGCATAGCCTTAGGGCTAGCTTTAACTATGACTACTTTATTGTTACAAATGAACTTAATAGATTTGTGCAAGGTAGATGGGACTGCACACATAGCATGAATCCACAGTCTACCAAGAAGAAGGTTATAAGGTAACTTCTTTGACATAACATATACAAGAGTGGGTATAGCAATGGGTCCAAGCTACAAAGGTAATACTATTGTACCTAGAGCTTGCTCCCAACATTATCGAACCCATGAATAACAACAAACAAAGCATTAAGAGAAGATGAATCAATATTAATCTTAGGCAATAGGTCAATGCTACATACATTGTGTGTTGAACCAGTGTCCATGAGTGTATGTCTAATGCCAATTTTATTAATGTTAAATATGATCATTAAAGGGTCCGCTTGCTTTTTTACTTTTAGAGGCGGGAGTTCCTATGGATAGAGTGTAATATTTGGAAAATCTACATGAATATATGCCATCAACGCATTAGAATTCATTAGCCTAGTGGAAGAAGGCAAGAGGATCTTTTGTAAGGCTTCCTAAAGCGTACCTTAATAAATTAGAGCACACTGAATCAAGTCCCACAGTGAGGTCTTAGTCTTAGAGTAATTTGAAGTTTCTCATTAAGATCATAATCACTGGGTGATTTAGTCATAGGTTTAGGAGCTTGAAGAAGGCTTGGTTGTTTATTCATTCTATTCTCATAATTAAGGGATATCACTCTATAATAGGGAGCCTTAGAAAGATAAAAAGAATCACCATCAAATGGAACACTATCAATAGAAAAAATCCTTTTAAGAAAAGGACTAGATGGAGTCACATAAATGGCTGGTCTCTTAGGCCTTTGAGGGGTAGCAAAGACATAGATTATATTTACAGACTCATCACAACTAGTGGAAGAATTATTTGAAGACATTCTCAACATCAATCCAAACAAGATCAAATGTGGAAGGAGATTTATCATTTGCTAAAGCATCATCTCTAGAAGAGAGTGCATCAGAACAAAGATGAGATTCATTCACCAATGCATCATCTCTAAAAGAGAGTGCATTGGAATAAATAGAATGTAGAGTAACATTAAGAAATGTATCAATGATTTCATCTTCTTGCAACAAGATATCCTCTGAAGTAAGAGGAATCTCATGAGAAGGATCAAAGGTACAAAGTGACATGGGAAAAGCCAAGTCAGTATCACATGCATCAAATGGAACATCATTAACAGTTTGAATATAATTAGATACTGAGCTAATAAAAGAAGATATTAAATTCATTACTATTTTTTGGTATTTTCTATGTTCTAGTGATTTGCATTTTTGGAGGCCTTTGGAGTGGAATTTGAGGTCAAAAATTGCATCAGTCCTTAAAATTTGATAGTCGAAGGCATAATATTTTAGGGACTAAAGTAGTTCTCTAGGAGACAATTCCAATAGTGCAAACGGTTCTGAATTCTGAGCACCGAGAAAAATGTTATGACCCTAATGAGTAGGGGTAAATAAATTCCTAGTTTTTTCATTCATGTTGGGTTCACCAAAATGTAGAGAAGGGGGATTCACTACTCATGAGTTCTCTTCATTCAAAGAGCCTCACGGGGTGAACTACCCTAAACTACCTCAAGGAACAACGGTGAGATTTCTAGAATTGGAAATAGTAGGTCATAAAGGTTTTTTGGACAAACTAATAAGCTCTCGGCCAAAGGATGTCAATACAGAATATAGATGATAGTGTGGTGTGCTAGCATCCTAGAGGCATGTTGGAATCTTGTACATACTAGAGGAAGATAATATCTCATAAAACACCTAAGTGACTACGAGCAATAAGATTGCTAAGAACTTACAAAATGCGATAAAGTAACATAGCATAATAGAACTGAGATAAAGTGAAATAGAGATGATAAAGATAAGGAGAAGAAAGGAAATACACACAACCATGCAAGTGATGGAGCCTCCAATATGTGAATGTATTCAATACCTGCATACATAATATCTGGAGAAAGTGTTGGGGTTGTATTGGGATTTACCTCAGTCAAACCCCCGTTTTGGTGTTCCCACCTCACAGACAGGCAAATAGATAGAGAGAAATGAACCAAAATGGATAAAGCATGTGGTGAAAGAAAAACCCGCTCAGGAGTAGAACCCACACCACAAATTATGAGTGATAAAAGCAATCCCCACTCAAGGAGGATAACTTGTATCAAAAAATAGGTGATAAAAGCAATCCTTGCTCGAGGAGGAGAACCCATATCATGATATGTAAATGCAATAGATAAAGGATATTAGAATTCTCAAGATGCTCATAAGCACAAGGAAAGGGAGGTATCACATGCAAGAGCTAAGGGTTGTAACGAGTGTTGCAAAGAGAGCTTGAAAGAGCTTGAAGCTGCTATAACAAGCTATATGGAGCTATGTAAGCAAAAGATGTAGAGTAGAAGGCTAGAGAGCCAAAGCTAGAGAGAAGCTAGAAGAATTTAGAGGAAGCAATGGAATTGAAAAGGTCACATTAAAAGAGAGAATAGGAGGGAAAAAAAGCTTCCCAAGCCATTTCAGAGCATCCTCAACTGTTACCATTGACAAAAGAAGATGACAAGTGGAAAACATGTTTGGAGGCGGTCGTTTGAACATTGAAATGTCACAAGATACTAGCGCAATGTGCAAACATTAGTAAGACATGCTAGTGTTTGGACATGTCATGCTACAAAATTATGTGAATGGGAAAGGTAAAAAGTTTGATGCAAAGATGACACATAAGGGTAGTTGCTAAAAATGGGTGTTGAGCATCCCAAGAAGGAAAAAGGCTGATGCAGGGGCTAAAATGAGCCTACACAAGATGCTAAGGGAGTGGACACTAAAGCAGGCACAAGAATGTATGTGAAATTGTAAGGGGTGCAATTTTAGGACTATGTAGAAAGATAGGAAATATACCACAAAACAATAGAAGAGATAGAGAAGAATGCTAAGGAACAAAGCCCAAAGGTTTCCAAGGAAACCAATAACAAAGAGAGTGAGTGTGCCATTGAAGGTTCTATTGAGTGAACCAATGTGGGCACTATCAGAGGAGGAGAAGAAAAGTGTGTCATTGGGGGTTCCGCTAGAGGGGATAGAGAAGAGATCCCACACTTAGATTATACAAACAAATTAAATCAAATTATTGAAAACATAGAAGAAAAAATTGAAGATTATGAAAATTTCAAAAAAAAGGGAACAAGCGGTAATAAGAATCATGATGCCTCACAAAAATAATGGAACAATGAAATAATCAAGTGAAACTAACTAATAAATGAGTATATCCAAGAATGAAAAGAAACATTGAACAAATGCAATCCCCAGACTAGGAGTCACCCCTAATGCCAATAAAAGCAAGAAGGATTTCAATAGAGGAAGTAGAAAAAAATCTAGGGCAATAGAGCATAGGTGAATGAAAAGAAGAAGATAATATAGATACATTGAGTGAACAAGAATTTGATATAGGATACAAATATAGTGACTTAGAAGAAGAACCCACTGTGAACACCACTATGAAATTTCTCATGTTTGGACAAGACACAACTAAAGTAATTGAACATTTATTCATCCTAGTGTCTCTATGTTAGAGACATCACCTAACTAGAGATGAAATAAAACTATTTGAATTTGTAGGATCAATTCAAAGAGAAACATTATAGTGGTGTTAGAAGAAGTTTTTGAACCATAATAAAGATTGGGAAATGGTCAAGCATTTCCTAGAAAATTTTGCCACACCAGAATTACCTATAGAGGGAGTAAGAAAACTCTAGGAACTAATGCAATAGGAAGATGAATCAATCAAATAATTTGATAAGAGATTCAAAGAAGTCACTAGATGATTGGAAGAACCTTTATGTGACAAAAAAAGTTAAATGGTTAATCTCTGGAGTCCTACCAAAAATAAGAATAGCACTAGATGGATGAAATTTCAATACATATCTAAAATTAATTACATCTTGTATGAACTCTCCCTTTATATCATAGTCACAATCCCTTTTATTCTAAACTTATATTGATCTATTGTGTAGATTAAGAGTGCACCATTTAGATGATACAAGATCCAATTGTGTTCGAGTTCCACTATACTTTTAGTCATTTGATCCTAAGGGTAGATTAGTTAAATTCTTATGTGAATGCTTCTATTAAGATATATGAATAAATCTGCATTGATTGATACTATAATTTGTCATGATATATTGTGTTTCTAAGGTCCACTTGTAGTAACATTTCCTTCTAATCATTTGACTCACATTGATGTTGGATGTATCCTATAATATTTTATTGAGGTTCCTCATAGAAAATAAATAAGGAAGTTTCTTAGAGTCTTTACTGCTATTAAGGTTGTGACATATCATTGAATTATGATCTACACTTGAATTAGAGCATAATACCTTTACTTATAGTGGGGAGATTATTGATGGTGTTTTCTGCACAACAACAACTCAGACAAAATATGGTACCCTATCTCTCTTGAAAGGTAAATATCTATGGAAAAGAGATAACCCCAAGGTCTCTAATGTCAGGTATTGACAATGCAATAAAACAACTCAGTGATAATATGTGAAAATGCCAGTAATCACAATGGGACCTTACTACGAGAAAATAATGGACTTCAAATTTATCAGATCTAAACAATGAATTGATACTTGAAATCTTGATTTGAACCTTGATAACAAAGAAACAACAAAAGATAAAGGTTTAAGAGATAATTCTAAGACTACTTCTAACCCTAAGATAGAAAATGCCAAAAGATAAAATGTTCAAAATGGACCGATCTCTCATAAACTACTTTCTGCTTGACCCAGATGAATCTACAATTTCACAAAAGTAGTGCAAATTTCTAAGGCATTTAAATATTTTCAAGTCATAAACATTCATTCAACCAACTCTATTGCAATTGAGATGAACAAATCCTTATAATTGAACTAAGCACAATTTTAAGTCCAGGCTAACTTTGCAAAGCAGCTAACAATTAGATAATTGCAAAAAAGTATGGACTAGAGATTGCTACAAACATTCCCAAACATGAAACCCTAAGAATTATCAAACCATTTAACCATAAACTTATAAGCAATTTCAAAGATAGAACAACAAGAATCATGCCAAAAGAAATTCCACAGGATAGATACCAAACACAATATCTCCCTTATATTAAATCATCCAAAGTAGCAACAACTCTAGTTTTTTGTTACAACACTTGCTTGAGAATAAACCCTAATTCACTCTAATATCACTTATCTATTTCTCTCTATCTCTATCAATCTACCTATTCTCCTATATTATATATTCAAATGAGGCAACATGTCTATTTTATAGAGAATCCCTAAGAGAGGTCGGCCCAAAAGATAATTTTACAATAAAACATAACCTACAAAAGGTCGGCCTCAAAGATATTCAAACATCATATGAAATGTGCCATTGGCACCAATTTCATCCAAAACCGCCAAGATACCAAAAGGTCAGACCAATACATGCGAATAATGGGAAGCACAAATCTCAATGTAGCCCTATATAGCTACTCCCCATCCTTGTCTTTAGCTCGATCTTCCTCACCATGTACGGCCAACAAAAATCTATCCAACTCAACAATAGGTGGCACAGGCGAAACCCTAATCCTTCTTTCAAGAGACTTAATGTCATCTCTTTCCTGCCTAATTGTACCGTCCCAATTGGCCTTATTAGTTAGGTATCTATCCATGACTGCAATATAAGTTGTAGTATCATCAAGCTGATGTCCAATAACTAGCCCTTCACTGACTGGAGAATAAACATCTCTCCACCATTTCCTAAGCTGCTCCAAATTGAGATGCTTTAGAGAAAACTTCTTCCTTCCAGTCATGACCTCAAAGAATGAAATACATTTTTCATAGATATCAACCAATGCATCCTCAATCTGCCTTGCCTGTTTATGGATGTTTCTTAAGGCCTTCTGCCTTATTTGCAGGATTTCAAACCATTCCCAGGGTTCATAAACTCTTGGAAAAGGAAGAATCCCACACTTTACCAATTTATCTTTAGTGAATCCCATGATTGTTGTAGCCTTCTATAGTAGGAGGTCACTATCCACATTATCCTGAGCTAATACAATCTTTAACCAATCCATTAATCTCAAAGCATCACCACCAATTGACAAAATTTCCTTAATAGCATCATCTCCTCTAGTTTGGACACCTTGTAGCCAAGCAACTGCAGCATGCGTGGTGCCCTTCATCTTCTCAAGTTCAAAGATTGTCTCTTGAGGCAAGAAACCTGCAACAAAGGAGGAAGAGCCAATAGCTTGCAAGGGTTTCATCAACTCTTGCAAGTACTTCTTCAGTTTCTCATTCTCCCTCTCTAACTCATGCCTCGTTTGCACAGCCTTCTTCAACCTACCCACAATCACTGCACTGGAGCCCTCATATTCTTGAATATCCTTCTCCATAGTAGCATACCCCAAGTCAACAGTTTGCACATGATAATCCTGGGCAATCACATTGTCTCTATCTTTGTTTGGAGCAGGGGTAGCAATATGGGCCACCTTGTTACCTGACCCATCTCTCTCAATCCGAGATACAACTCTGGCTTTCTTCTTAGTTTTTCCTTTTTACACATTAGCCATAAGGGCATCCCAATCAGGAGGAGCATCCTTCAGTATCACCATTTTTCTCTTCAACCCTCTCTCTAGCCAGTCTAGAATAGAAGACCCAGCAGGCACTATATTTTGCTGATCTTGCACCTGTTCTTGCTGAGTATTAGTTGCATCCTTTTTAACATTTGGTACATTAGGAATATCCATGGTTGGATTCTCCTCATCTTGTACTTGTTCTTCCACAACTACCCGTACTGGTGAAGGGACTTTCACTAGTATTTCTTCCTCCTTTTGAGGAAACTTTTTCAATTGCTCCCTCACAGGTGAGTCTGCATATGCCACCAAGGGGGACTATACTACTTTATCAATCTCTGCCTCTGCATTATAGAGGTCTCCCTCTTGAAATTCTTCCTTGCCCAAATCTTTAGGATCCTCATCCTTCCTTGGTTCCTCTTGTGTGTTACTGGCATCCTAAGGAATGGAGACACTCACTTGTTTAACAATAGGAACACTCACTAAAACATTCTCTTTTGTTGCAGTGTCCCTTGGGGAAGGAGTCCTTGACCTCCTCATGTATACTTGTGTCTTTTCCCCTGAGCTCTCTACCTCTACCACTGGTGGCTCACCCTCTTTATCAACTTTAGGAGCCTCCTTCACCTTCTATGACAATTTTACAATCCTTCTCCTTTTTATCAATGGAGGAGAACTTTCCACCTCCTCTTCCTCTTCCTTATTCTTTTCAAACTCTTTCCTCGAGGCATGTCTCCTCTTCTTAGCAATAGGCTTCCTTTGTTTACTCACCTCTGCAACCTTCTCAACTTGAAACTCCCTTACCTGAATTCTGAAAGGAGAATCCACTTTTTCTTTGCCCTTAGGATCTAGTTCAAGTGAGCCCTTAGAAGCAGAGTGAGACTCTAAGTCTCCCATCAAATCATAGGTGCATGGAATACCTTCACCTTCCAATTCTAGCATCTTGTGCTTTAGCCACATCTTGGTGTATTTGATCACCAGGGCCATGACTTGGTCCAAATTAGTCTTTTCTTCCTCTAACCAATCAACCTCTTCAACTGGCCTATCTTTCATTGCCTCGTAAACATGACCTTGGATTAGGTTTCCATCTTCTTCTACCTGGTCAAGGATGGCCTTCACATTGTATAGCCTTACTAAATCCATTGGTAGTCTAGAGAACTTCTTCTTCCTTACCTAAAACTCATCAGCAAGGTTAACCTAGTAATCTTCAATGTGAGCCTTATGGCTATATTCCCTACTGGCCTTCTTTTGAGCTTTACTAGTGATGTCAAACCTTTCCCTCTTGGAATGGAAAGAAAGACCAAGAGTACTCATCTCCTCCTCAAAAACATGAGAAGACTAGATAGAAGCACAAACCTCCCCCATTCCTATCTTCAAGGGAAAGTCATTCCCAAAACCTGTCTTGTGCATTTCTCCCTTTAAAACATTGTCAAAGTCACAAATCTACCTAGTGACTTCCAACAATATGACATGATCAGTAGGGTATCTAGGGAGTCTATAGGGAGCCCTTTGAAAACCATTAATTCTGATGTACGAGAAATTTGGGAATTGTATAAACCATGCCCCATATCTCCTTATCAACTCTTTAGCCTTGTCAGAGATTCTCATATGCTTTGTACCTTGGAGCAATCTAGTGATGTACATTGTGAAAGAATCATTAGATCTCCTGTAACTTCCTCTAGTTAAGTGCAACTATGGATATACTTCATATATAGCATCCTGCCCAAAGATACCTCTAGTGCTCAACCCCTTGTATGGGTGAAGTCTGGCCAATGAATACACTAGGTAAGAGTTCATCGTGAAAGTCTTGGTTTGCAAGATGTTGCATAACTGCTCATGAATCACAACACTGATAACACCTGCCCTGTGATAGTCAATTCCTTGCTCCATTCTAGCAATCACATTAAACATCCAAGTCTCGAATACACCTACACTCTTCAATCCCACCAACCTGCTGAGAAGAGTGATGACATTGTAGTAATCTCTCTTGAACTTAAGCTTGAATAGTTGCTTAGGCAACTTAGAGAAATGGGATTTAGGCTTCTCTATCCAAGAGTTAATCACTTGCTAAGACTTAACTATATTCTCCTCATAATACTTCCTAGCACTATCCAAGTCAAAACCCACCGCATGAAACCTATCAAGCATATCGAAGGTTGAGGCAATGGCCATAGGACAAAAGCCAACCAGAATCCTTCCCTGGGGACCGATTATTCTTTGTGTCCCTCTATCATAATTTCTAGCACATTCAAGCACTAATTCATAACATTACACTGAGGAAGGGAACCCTGCTACATGAGCCAATCTAGAATCCACAATTCTCTTAGCCAGCAAAGGAGGGCTTGATGCTGACATCTCAGCCTTAAATTCCTCATAGTCCCACATACTTACATTCATATATGTGATTCCTGACCAAATGGAGGTCAACTTGCTCTCAGGAATCCGACTCCTTATGTCTAATTTTACTTTTTTTGCACCTGGATCCGATGCCTTCCCCTTTCCTTGACCAACAATATCTTGTCCTGATCCTACCTCCAAACACATAAAGATGACCATAATCAGTTCCACAAGAAACAACAAGTGCAAGAAATCAGTATCCCAAAGTTCAGGATTTAGCCCCTCTCGCGGATTCCACACTGGTGAGGACTTTTGGGAAAAACCCGACTAGGTGGATTCCAACAAACCAAACATGCAAAATACCATAACATCATTTTAATCCAACAATTAAAAAAGGAATAGCATTAGAAACACTTAGCATAAGCTCATTTAATCAATCAAAGACATCATCAATAAATAGATTCCTCCCTAACCATCAAATTCAACCTTTTCCCAGAAAACCCAGAAGAATCCGCCAAAGACAGATTTTGGCAAAAACAACAACAGTTATAGCTAATCCAGGAAAAAGGAGGAGACACAGACAATTCAGGAAAATCTAAAAGAAGCGGATTTTGGTGAAAACCAGATATAACATTATTAAAGCATGAAATCTGTAAAACGAACCAACCGCGAACACCGGGAATATTCGAAGGAAGCGGATTTTGGCGAGATGGACAAAATTCGGGAAACGGTGGTAAAAGAGAAAGAAATAGGGAAGGTTGGGGAAATTTGAGGGAAGTAGAATTCCATGAGGACCTCGAAAACCCAAACCCATCCATATCTTCCTTACTTTCACCAAAATAATTCAAATCACTCCAGATCTCAAGCCCAAACTCTGAAAACAACTTAACCTAGCCCTCCAATAGATCAAATACAAATATAGAACATTCCCCACAACAATTCGAGGAGGATTGGCCATGCCCTAGGTCAACAATCCGCCATGAAAAAAAAGAGAACCAGACACAACTTGCTTACACCCTAAAATGGAAAATTTAAGACCAATGCAAGCAAATGCCCAAAAAGGAACAATACCAGGCCAAGCATAAACATTCAACAACCAACCAAACGAACTGGTAAAATAATGAAAACCCCCAAAATGCCTAATGATGATGTGCATTCCCAAGGAAATTAGGAAGTCACGGAGGACTAGGAAGCAAATGAGGTGAAGCAATTCAAAATCAATAGAGAAAAAAAGCATTTCTACATACCATGATAGCGAAAGCGCTAGAATTGGTGATGCCAATAGATAACCACCAAACACGAGCAGGATACAATCCATGCACGTGAAACTCAAATGCACAGTCAAGACGGCTTCGAAAATAAAAATCTAGCAAGAAACCAAAATCTCCAAGACTCAAGTTCAAATGATAGCTAATGAACAAACTCAAATGATCAAACACTTCCCAAAATCCAATATATCAAAGCCCCAAAACACCTGCAAAAATTCCATTAATGCGGTCGACAAGACAACCATGACCACAAAAACTTGGGGATTCAACATGGTAACAGACTTGGGGCAAATCCAGACCATATGGATTTTCCCAAAAATAGGGTGAAAAGGCGACAATCTCTGAACATCAGAAGGAAACCGGGAGAATCTAGCTCATGCATATTTTCCCGAAAGCAGTGAAAACTCCGGAACGAGTTCAAAACTCAAGATTCTCAATAATATTCATAAGTATGCTACTTTAATTGGAAAGATGGATAGGAAATATTGACCTAAAATCAAGCGAAACCCCTAGAAAAGAAGGGCCAAAACACCAAAAAGCAAAAAAAAAGGGTCCCCACTTTCAGTGGGGCATGTGTGCAAAAACTGCACAATAGAGATGTTAGTAAGGAATTAATCTAATAAGTAGGACTAAACCTAGCTTTAATTAGATTAATAGCATGTTGGCTATCTGATTGTCATTGAGGTCAAAAGGGGCACCTCATTAATGTCAAAAGGAGATCTGAGTGATATCAAATAAGGAGTTGTTGTTTAAGGTCAAAAGGGATTCATAAGGATGTTAGGGAGAATGATTCATTGGCCTGTGGGTGTCATTACAACACTCCTTGAAGAGTTGTAAAATTTTAGTTATCAAGCCTCGAGATTAACTTGTATCACTTGCTAAAGAGAAAAGAGTTAATCATTTTCAGCTAAGTTTGATCGGGCTTCAAAATTTGGGCTTTGGTCATACCTTATACTGAATACCTTAAAGAAATAAAGGAAGTTAAAGTTAAGCTCAAAAGGCTTCAAACTTCGGTCTTCAGGCTTACTCTCTGCTACAAGAGATCAAACTTTAGACTTCGGTCATACCTTATACTTAATACCTCAAAGAAATGAAGCAGGAACTATTTAATTTTGAGATGGCATGAGACGTCAATGTTAAGGCTCGAGTCTTACCTATCGAGTATCAGAGATTAACCCTAAGGATTATGCCTTAACATAATGATGAGTATGAAGTAAGTTGGATTAAAGTCAAAAAGGGCATCGAACATCAGGCTTCAGTGTTAAGGTTTAACATAAATTAAGGGATGCGAAAAGAAGAAAGTCTGAATGTCGATTCTCAAAAAGGTTTTAGGGATCGAAGATTAGCCTTAAGGGCCTTGACACAATGTTATGTATGAAGGATGAGGAAAATCCAAACCCCGACACTCGAAATGGCATCGGATTTCGTGGGTCGGTTTTAAGGTTTAGGCCTTATTGAGAATGTTAAGAAAGGGGTATAATGAAACCTTGACACCCGAAATGATCTCTGTGTTCACGAGTTGGTCTTAAGGCCTTTACATTAACATGAAATAGAGGAAGGGGAAAGGTGAAATCTCAAACCCCGAAAATTGAAATAGTTTAAGTGTTTGTGGGTTGGTTTTGAAGTTTATGCCTTAACAGTTTGACAAGTATGTAGTAAGAAGAAAGACCGAAGGCCAACACTTGAAAGGGCTAAAGCTTGCGAAGGAAATGTTTGACATTGTAGTTTAGTAGGAAGGCCTATGAATTACCGATAGGATGGTAAGTGGTAAGAGTTAAGGGTGAATCCCAACACCTAAAATAGTTCAAGAGTTCATGGGCCAGTGATAAGGCTTATGCCTTAACATGAAACAAAAGGAGTAAGAGGTAACCCTAAACCTAGACAACCGAAATGGCTTTGGTATTTGTGGATTCAACTGTAAGGCCTATGCCTTATCAATTTTTTGGTATGCATTCAAAAGGATTTCCAAAGGCCGATACCTAAAAGGGTTAAGTCTATTAATTCTTAGGATTATTTTGAACATCATGGGTCAATTGGTTGGCTTACACCTTAACACAAAGGCAGGTAAGCGATAAGGGGGAAGAGAGAACCCCGACATTTGACAAACCCACACATGTTTTAGAGTTTTTTCTTTGGTATTTCAAAGGTTAGTGTGCTAGTTTGCAATGGTGTAAAGGGACATAGAAGGTAAAGGGTAAGGTTGATAGATAAACTCTGATATGTGTAAAAGAGCTTCAGACATATGTGTTTGGACTTGCTTGTTAAGATCTTCTATGCAGCTGAAGTATGAAGTAAGTGATATTAGCAACTCCCAACCCTCAATGGAAAGAAAGAATAAGATCACTGAAAATGAAGGAGTAATTATGTAGGATGCTTGCATTGACCAAAGTTGACTAGTATGATTTTGTTAGATTAAGGCATGTGGTAGAAATTGATTGTTTCAATTGATTCACATTGTTGTTGTGAATCAATTAAAATCTATGGCTACATTTAAATAAATTAAAATCAAATGGTTGTGATTGAAAGTAAGCCAGGTAAATGAGATATGCTAGACCATGGCATAAATTTTAAGATCAATGGATTGCAGTCAAAGATTGGATTTTTTCAATGGCTAGGAAAACAAAAATATGGCATGAAAAATGATATGTCAACTCCAACTACATTCTTACAAAGTAATGGAAAAATGGAAACCACCATTATGTTGAAATGGACAAGAAAAATGAGATGGGGGGTGAATCAGTTGTATCAAATTACTTTACTTCTAACCTTAATCAATTTCGTTTTAACTCAATTTTTTTATTAAGTGTAAACATAAAATGAAAATAATAGAAAGTAAACACTAGAGACACCAGATTTACGTGGAAAACCTAATGAGGGAAAAACCACAGTGAGGATTAGCTCACAATATATTAATAATGCAATACTAAATACAAAGGCTCACTGCCAGAGGGCTCACTACCCAGATACAAAGGCTCACTACATACAATAGGAATCACTATCCAAAAGGAGGCTCACTTCATATAGATAAAGAAAATATAAATAAAGATCCACCACAAAAGGTTCCACACATTCGTAGCTTGATTAAAAGATTGCAGACACCATCAACTCACTGCTTTCAAGAATCTAACACATCAAAGTACTGTTGCCTTTATTTTCTCTTACACACTCTACTTTTCACACTAGTTCACACACTTCACTTTCTTTTCCACACAATTCACACCATCTTGACTAGATTTTATACTATCTTCAACCCTAGAAGCATTCTCCAAAGTCGGATATGCATCCTTCAATTTACAAATTCAAATTAGGTCGGCTACTCAACATCCCCACAATGGATAAGAATGAAAGAGGACCAATTACACATTTAACTAGGACCCCAAAAAACATCTTGGATCAATCACATGCTTCCCTAATTTGATGCAAAATCTTCATGTAACATGTAGACACCAGGTTGACCAAACCTAATAAAAACACCAATGATCTTTGAAGTACATGCATCTCTAGCAAGATTATCACACATGGATCACCCAACATGCTTCACCAACCACTTAAGAAACTCTTATAAACCTTAAGATACATCTTTAACAATATTCATGCATAAAACATTCTTTAACAGTCCAACCGAATCAAGCAACAACAAACATGAGATTTGGAGCAAGTCTTCCAGAGCGCCAAACCACAAGGAAAATGACATGTTTTCTAGGGAAAAAAGAACATCAACATTAAACTTATTCCAAATCCACAAGACCTGAAAAAAACCACCAGAAGACTGTGGAGCAAAAACATTTCTCCCAGTTCACACACTGGTGAACACATCTTTCATTCTCCATCGATCCAAAAGATAAAACTTAGGATATATTATCCATTGAGGCTTATGATCAATACCACAGATCCACACAGGAATAGGATCAACATAGAAGAAATATAGAGAAAATTACCAAAGCACACTCAGAACACACACACCACACAATCTTCATTATTTATTAATTTTCTCAAAAGCTCTTGGAAAAAAAACAACTACAAATTCATAAATATAGCTCCATGTACTCTAAACAATTCTATAGTATCTCAACTATACAAGTACCACCTGTAAACATTATGAGCTATGTTGACATCAATGACAACATTAATGACAACACCACCAAGCACATACATACTTGCAACAATCTCCCCCTTTGTCATTGATGGCAACACATGATGTGAAAAACCATCAAAGACAACATACACATTCTCCTACTTCTTCTACTCTTTTATTTTTCAGATTATACAACCTACACAAGCATTTTTACACACTCTTCTCCTTACAAGAATTTATCTCTCCCTTTTCTCTCTCTTTCACTTTTTCACAGGACTCTCTCCCCCTTTGACATCAATGGAAAATGAAAGTTTTTCATGAACCATTTACCATATAAGTCTTTGATTACTCCCCCTTAGGAGTGAACCCATATCACATACTACAACAATGCAACTCTTCACTCCCCCTGAGGAGTAGACCATAATTATCAGTCCATACCAAAAAAGAATCTGTGAAACCACTGGACTGATGCACCTCCATGTGCTTTAATTCAAGGAAGGAGGGGTAGTAACCTCTAACTTCACCCTGAGATACTCAAAAGTATCCTTCAGAAGGGACTTAGTGAATATGTCAACAATTTTTTCCTTGATAGACACATATTCACGTTTGACTTCATTTTGTAACACCTTCTCCCTCAAGAAATGATACCTAATAGATATATGCTTTGTCTTAGAATGCATCACCAGATTATTTGAAATGTTTATTGCACTTTTTTTATCATAAAATATAGAGATAAGCTCATCACACATCACACCTATGTCCTTTAAATTTTTCTTCATCCAAAGTACTTATGTGCAATAGGATGCTGCTGCAATATATTCAACTTCTATAGTGGATAAAGAAACTAAATATTGTTTCTTAATCAACTATGAGACCAATCTTCCTCCAAGGAAGAATTCACCACTGCTTGTACTCTTCCGATCGTTGACACAACCATCCCAATCTGCACCCATGTAGGAATTCAATGTGAAATCAATATCCTTACGATACCATAGCCCATAATCTAGAGTTCCCTTTAGATATCTGAATATCCTCTTCAAAGCTATAACATGTGCCTCTTTAGGTTCTGCTTGAACTCTTGCAACCAAACATACTGCATGCATGATATCTGGTCTAGTAGTAGTAAGATACAACCATCCACTAATCATAGATCTATACATACTCTGATCAACTTTATAAGATTCATCATTCTTACTCAGCTTACATCCAGTTACCATAGGGGTACAAACTAGTTTGGAGTCATCTATTCCAAACTTCTTCAACAATTCCTTAACATACTTAGATTGTGAAATGAATATCCCTTTATCTATTTGATTCACTTGAAGACCAAGGAAGAAATTCAACTCACCAATCATAGACATCTCAATTTTTTTTTGCATCTCCTCTGCAAATTTATTACACTTTTCATTTTGACCAAAGATGATATCATCCACATACATCACAACTATCAACATTTTGTTTCTCTCGAATTTGAAGTAAATATTGTTGTCTATAGACCCTTTGTTGAATCCTTGTTGTGTCAGGTATCTATCCAACCTTGTATACCAAGCTCTGGGAGCCTGTTTAAATCCATACAATGCCTTTTTGAATTTGCATACCATGTATGGTTTGTTTGATATTTGAAATCCTTTTGGTTGTTCCATGTAATGCCCCACCACACAACCCTAGAGGAAGTTTCAATTCACAATAAAAGTATACAATTTAAAAAAAAAGTGAATTAAACATACATGTTCATCTACAATTGATAACATCCCCTAAGGCTATGTAACCGAGATTACTTAAACCCAAACATACATTAACATAAGCCAAAACATTTAATTACCTTATGATATAAGCACTAAACAACATAAAGATACAACATATCTTAAAGAGATAAACATCCAAGATATAAATTCATTAACTTTAAACAAAAGGTTACATCTCTCATTCCCAGAATGAGGCAATAGTACAAATGTGTTACAATTACATAATTCCACCTCGTAAACATAAGAGGGGTAAAATAACTTATTACAAATTGAAATATTACAATGCTTAAATTAAAACAAGAACTGCGAGCTACCCAACTAGATGTCTCACCACCAAGTACTGAAGATAAAGGGGAGCCCAATGGTGTATGGTGCATGTTCCACCCAACCAAGTGGTACCCGAAGGCCCACCCCCCATGCTAGGAGATAGTAACAACGTAACATTGACAAACACTACAACCTCTAACTATAGGCAAACTCATACTGACACATACTAACTCAACTAAACACATGTACAATAAAAGTCTAACTCTAACATGGTCACATTGCTTCCAGACAAATAATTTGATCAAGTATGATAGAAAATCCATACACATAAAACAAATACCAATGTTGTCCTAAATAGAGCATCATCGCACAGCTCGTCATGAGATCTCCTATGGGAATCTTCATAGGATCCGATAATCTTGGTGACCTCAACCAAATCCTGGCCCTCATACTCAGTCATGCAAAATCGAATACCTCTCATAAGGACAAGATAGTTGACCTTGAAATTTCATGCCTTCCCACTCATCCCAAGTCTAAACGAGCCCTTGTGTCTATGAGTGAGGCTAGATTATCTTGATTAGTTGTAATACTTCCTAATCTTCTAAGTACATTAATTTAGTTATCACTTGATTAAATCACCTCTGAAGGTTACCCAGTTTACCTCTTTGGGCTCTGGCGCCTAACAAAATCCACTCTTCTAATTGACAACATACCATACAAAACTAAACTCCAAGGGTAATTCAAATGCATACAAACTAGACAATGCAATTGCTCCAACTCTAGGAGGCAACAGTTAAGGAAACTCACTCCAAACACTTGTAGGAAACTAATCACATAAAGCACTAACCAAGGGAAATATAAATGGTTGACATAAAAAATTGACAATCCTCAACTTCTGGAATCCTTCTGGAAGACTTACGAATTAAAGACTCAAACAACCCTTTTTCCCCAATCACGAATACAAGGGAAATAATCACAACAAGCAATGGCAAGGAAATAATCTATCTTTGGATATATTAAATCCATTTCCCTTTCTAATACATTTAACAGTAAATAACCAATTTCCTTAACAAAATATTTAATTACCACAATTAAATTACCTCTACAGTAAAATCATTTTTCAAATACTTTTAAAAACAACATATTTCCTTCTACATTTAATTCCTTCCATTTTCCAATCAACATAATACATAATATTCTAAAATAAAAACTATTTAAAATAACCACATATATATTTAATATATAATCATAAAATATACATACATAATTATATTTTAATATATAATTATGTATATATATACTTATGATATATACTCATTAAATATATAACTAAAAATACTCTTGTTTATCCAAATCACAGAAATTCATATTAAAATAATATATAAATAATCATATACACACTATATATACATATATAAAATATATATATATATATAAATATATACATAATGTATATACATTTAAATATTAATCCATTTAATTTATTTTTTACGAACCCAACAAATTTCTCACGATTTTCGAAAATGGAAATCACACATGAAATTTAATTCCGAATTTATTTTTAAAATAAATATATAAGAAAAAACAAACAACAATGGCTTGCCAGACTATACATAGTATAGTCGGCCCTGACGCCTTGGGCGCCAGACTGTACATTGTATAGCCGACCACCGAAAGTATTGGGCATCGGTTTGTACTATGTGTAGCCGGCTACCCTAGTTGGGGGCAACACTCCCTCCACTAAGTGGAGGGCATTGCCATGGGAGCAACACACTCCCATACCGTAAGGTATGGTTGTTGATGGGGTTTGACCTCCCCACCAACCACATTAACAAAATTTTTTTTCCCTTTATCAATTTTTTTTTTTTAAAACAATGCGGAATGCGAAAATTCCGAAAAACGTATTCCCAGAAAACAAAATAATCAAATTCGTCATACGGCGATTTCGTCACTTTTAAATAAAATCAAACGTTTATATATCTATATATTATATATATATATATATAATCATATATATACATATATATATATATATATATGTATATATAAAAACAAAATCTTCAACATAATAGACAAATTGGAGGAATTTTTCCAAAATATACATCTACAGGTGAAATTATAAAAAATTTCCAGAGAACACAAAATTTCTATAGAGGATTTAAAAAATGAATCTTCTAAATAACTTCCACAAATTTAAATCCAGGCAAAGAGAATACCATTTTCCAACAAAGGTTTACAATATACAAACTAAAATCCTCTGGTTTTCTCCACCACAAAATGCACATAGGTTTTCAAAGAAAATTCGTTTTTCTATAGAGGTTTAATTTTCTAAACAAAACTAGATATTATTTTTCCTCTAAGTTTGATTTATAGTTTGGATCTGTTAAATTTCTCAAAGATAATAATTCCTATTCAGAGGTTTTTACTGTAACTAAAATTTTCTAAATTCTTCATGGCAACCACAAAAGCTTTACAAATTTCCTTTCTCTAAAATCAAATCCTTTTCCTATATGGATCTAACAATACAATTCATTGAACAATTCAATTTCTAACTTATATTACAAACAATAAAATATCACAAGTAAAGAACCTATATCAAGAAGCTTCAGACAAGATGAAAATTTGATGTTGAGCCTCCTCCAAATCTTTCATAGCTTCTTTATAGCAATCCTAGTAATTCTAGCACCAATAAATATCCAATACTCTCAGCAAATGAAAAATAACAATTCCTTAACAATTCCTACAACCAAGAAACTCTACAATCCTCTGTGTATTTTCCAAATTTTCATTCTTTCCCAAAAAATATCTTTTTTTTAAAAATATCCTCACACTCCCGTGAAGAAGCTTTCCTCTTTCTTTTCAAATCCAAAATTCTCTCCATGAATAATCTTTTCAACCAACTCTTAATTAATTTAACTCTAACATGCTGGAAAAATTAAAATATCTTCTAACAACCAAATCTAATTTCCATTTAATTTAATAATTCTAAATAATAAATTTAATTCCAAATTGCAATTAATTACCACCAAATAAAATTTAAATTCCAAAATGAAATGAAATTCTTTTCTTTCTTTTAATTTTCTCAACATAAAATTTAATTAATTAATTTTAATTATTTAATAAATAAATTCAACCCATTGGATTAAATTTAATTAATTAATTTAAATATAAACTTCTATCCACAATATCAACTTTAATTAAATAAATAACAACATTAAACAATGCAATAATTCTAAATATTTATTTCCATAATCAAGAACCCCTCAGAATAAAATAACATTAAAACATGGAAATCAACGACTCAACAAACATGACTAACGACACACTATGGCTAGGGTGTAGAATTGACACAAGTTACCTAGCTACTATCTCTCGTTCAACTTAACTGTTGGATCGACACACTCAAACCTATGAAACTAGGTGGAGTCGATGTCATGTACCTGCAAACCTGGAAACAATGTAACCAACATCATATATATATAAGTAGCATAAAATACACACTGTGAAGAGGAAATCACAGAATTGTAGGGCGCTCGCAAGCGAGTGATGCGATCCCATCCCCTTCACCAATACACTCATCATACTAACTCTTCCATAATACTTCAAATATCTCATGAATAATAACAGGTTACAACAAGTAATTTAACACCACTTAAAGCATATCAAATCAAGCATCACATAAACCACATCACATCACACGAATAGTTCATTGCTCTATAAATAGCGATCAAATAACACACATGATAAAGTATGCAAAGTATCATAGTAACTGATCTAAAACAAAGCATGAAAAGATGTCTGAACAAGAAGCAAAACAGAGGGGTATTACATTCCATATACACTTCTTCCAATTCTCCATTCAAGAATGTAGAGTTGACATCCATCGGGTACACATTGAAGTCTTTATGAGCTGAAAATGCCAAGAACATCCGAATGGACTCCATTCTTGCCACTAGTGAAAATATCTCTTCAAAGTCTATTCCTTCAACCTGTGAATAACCTTTGCATACAAGTATTTATTTATTTCTTACCACTTCACCATCTTCATTCAACTTATTCCTGAATACCCATTTTCAACCAATTACATTCTTGTTCATTGGTCTAGGGTCTAGTTCCCATGTCTGATTATTTTCTATATGCTGCAATTCCTCTTTCATTTCTCTAACCCAACTCTCATATTTGCATGCCTCACTCACAGTCTTGGGTTCTGTCTTAGAAAGTAAACACAAGTTTACCTCAACCAATTTTCTTTTTGTATTTACACCTTCACTTATGTCTCCAATTATCTGTTCCTCCAGAGGAGTCATAGGTGCATGTTCCAAAATATCCTTTTCATCACTTTGTTCTTTCTCTTCCTCTTCTTCTTCTTGTATTTTCTTGCAGATAGGATCATCTGGTTCAACTTCACTCATTTCTACTCATCTATACATAGCTTCATCAAATTTTACATTAACACTTTCAACTATTTTCCCCAGTCTTTTATTGAAGCATCTATATGCCTTGCTGTTATTTGAATATCCAAGAAAAATTCCTTCATCACATCTAGCATCAAACTTTCCAAGATTCTCATCATCTCTTTTAATGTAACATATTCTTACAAAAACTTTAAAGTATTTAACAGTAGAAATCTTACTAGTCCATAAATCATAAGAAGTCTTAGTTCTGTTACCTCTTATCTGAATTTTTTTAAGAATGTAAATAGAAGTTTGGATTGCTTCTCTCCAATACACATCAAGAATATTTTATTCTTTCATCATTGTCCTCACAACCTCTTGAACAGTCTGGTTCTTCCTTTCCACAACTCCATTCTGCTGGGGGGTTCGAGTGGAAGAATAATGTCTCTTTATGCCATGTTCTTCACAAAATGCATTAAACTCACTGGAAGTAAATTCTCCACCTCTATCAAACCTTAAACATTATTTTATTCTAAAATTTACCTCATTCTCTACTCTTGCCTTGAACACTTAGAATCTATCAAGAGCCCGACCTTTCTCTCTAAGAAAAGTAACCCATGTCATCCTAGAGTAATCATCAATCAAGAGCATAAAATACCTATCACCATTAAGGCTTCATGTTATTGTAGGACCGCAAAGGTCTATATGAATCAATTCCACCATTTCAGTAGATGATTGTTCTTTTCCCTTAAAATTGCTTCTTGTTTGTTTTCCCAACTAACAAATTTTGCAAATTGAATTTGTAGGCTTTGTGATTCTAGGAAGATCTCAGATAACTTAATTTGAAGTGATCCTAATCAGATTGTCAAAATTTACATGTCCCATCCTTTGGTTCCATAGCTAGATTTTATTAATCTATGAAACAAAGAACTGGCCATTACCACTCTTAGGTTGATAGATGTTTCCAAGAGTGCTTATTCCTACTACTACCACAGTTCTAAACCCTTTTCTGATCTCATAGATGTTATCCTGAAACATAAGCTTAAATCCTTTGCTACACATTTTCCCAACACTCAAAAGATTATGCCTTAAACCCTTAACATAATAGACATCATCAGTACTATGTTTTCCATCAAAACTAATTGTTCCTTTCCCAACAATCTTAGCACCAGAATCATCTTCAAACATAACTATTCCTCCATCATAGTTTTCAAGTTTAGTGAACTTACTTTTATCTCCAGTCATGTGATCTGAACATCCACTATCAATTACCCAATAGTCTTCATCCTGTCTAGCATGAAAAATAGTCACTAGGGTACCTTCCATCCCATCCTTATTGCTCTCCAAACTACATTCCCTTGCACATCTTCCATGGTCAACAAATACAACTTTACTTTCTAGGGCTAGAAATAAACATTCATCTTTATCTTCCTCAAAGTTAGACTCATCATTAGAAATTTCTGCATCTTCTTTAACATAATACAATTTCTTGAACTTCCTATCCTTTTTTTCTTTGTAGTTATTATTATCATTGTTCTTCTTGTGTGTATCTCTATTTGGAAATCTTGAGGCATAATGACCAATATTTCCACAACTAAAAAATTTAAAGGGAAACATACCTTTGTATTTACCAGTACCTTTCTTCAATTTCCTTGTAAAGTTTTCTTCCAACTCTTTTGAACTATCATCATCCGAGTCATCTCCTATCTTCATTGCTTTAAAGGTTGTTTTAGATTTCTCCTTTTCTCTTGCAAATTTTCTCATCTCGAATGTAGTCAAGGTGCCAAATAACCGCTCCTTAGTAAATGTCTTTGGATCATATGATTCTTTAATAACATAGACCTTGTCACTGTAATTCTCCAGTAGGGTCATCAAAATATTCTCAATTGCATCTTCATCTGTCATGGCACCACCTTGATTCTTGATCTCATTTTCTACAAGTTCAACTCTTTGATAATAACTCACAATATCTTCACCCTCTTCCATTCTCATATTCTCAAATTTGTGCTTAGCTATTAGCTTCCTTGACAATTTTACTCTATCATTTCCCTCATAAATGTCTTTCAATTTTCCCATACTTCATAAGCAGTTCCGAAAGAGATAAATTTTGTCCTTTCAATTTTAGATAGAGCACTGAAGATATAATACCTTTCCTTTTCATTCTCCTCATAAGCAAAAATCTCATCTGTAGAGGAAGGACCAATGGATGGTTCAACATACTTTGTCTCTACAACTTTCCAAGTCTTGAAACCAAGAGAAACTAGATAACCTCTCATTTTCACTTTCTAGTCACTATAATCAACTCCATCAAAAATAGGGATTTTAAACTTGTGCACCATTTGATCTACCTCAAGCGGTTAATTTTTTTTTCAAGGAACCAGATCTCTAATACCAATTGTTGAAATATGCAAGACAAATGAGAGGGGGGTGAATTGGTTGTATCAAATTAATTTACTTCTAACCTTAATCAATTCTGCTTTAACTCAATCTATTATTAAGTGTAAACATAAAATGCAAATAATGGAAAGTAAATACCAAAGACACTAGATTTACATGGAAAACCCAATAAGGGAAAAACCACAATGAGGATTAGCTGACAATATAGTAATAATGTAATACCAAATACAAAGGCTCACTTCCAGAGGGCTCACTGCCTAGATACAAAGGATCACTACCTACAATAGGACTCATTGTCCAGAAGGAGGCTCACTACCAATAGATATAGAAAAGATAAATAAAGATCCACCACAAAAGGTTCCACACATTCACAACTTGATCAAAAGATTGTAGACACCATCAAATCATTGCTTTCAGGAATCTAACACATATAAGTACTGCTACCTTGATTCGCTCTTATACACTCTTCTTTTCACACTTGTTTGTACACTTCATTTTATTTTCCACACAATTCACACCATCTTGAATTGATTTTATATTATATTCAACCCTAGAAGCATTCTCCAAGGTTGGCTATGCATCCTTCAATTTATAAATTTAAATTAGGTCAGCTACTCAATACTCCCGTTGTGGATAAGAATGAGAGAGGACCAATTACACATTTAAATAGGACCCAAAAAAACATCTTGGATCAATCACACACTTCCTTAATTCAATGCAAAATCTTCATGAAATGTGTAGACACTAGGTCAACCAAATCTAATGAAAAACTAATGATCTTTGAAGTACGTGCATCTCCAACAAGATGATCACATGTGGATCACCCAACACACTTCACAAGACACTTAAACAACTCTTAGAAACCTTCAGATACATCTGCAACAACTGCAACAATCTTCATGCACATAACATTCTTCAACAATCCAACCAGATCAAGCAACAACACACAAGAGCTCTTGAGCAAGTCTTCCAGAGCACCTAACCACAAGCACATTTTACATGGCACAAAGAACATTAACATTAACCTTATTCTATATTTGCAAGACCTGAAACAAACCACTAGAAGACTACAGAGAAAAAACATTTATCCTAGTCCACAAACAAACAGTCTTGACAAACCAGTTCACACATCGATGAACACATCTTTCATTCTCCATTGATCCAGAAGCTAAAACTTAGGATATATTATCCATTGAGGCTTATGATCAATACCAAAAATCCTCATAGGAATATGATTAACACAAAATAAATGCATATCACATTACTAGAGAACACTCAGAACACTCAGAACACACACACTACACAATCTTCATTATTTATTAATTTTCTCAAAAGCACTTGGCAAAAACACAACTGCAACTTCATAAATATAGCTCCTTGTACTTTAAACACTTCTACAATATCTCAACTATATAAGTACCACCTATAAACATTTTGAACTGTGTTGACATCAATGACAACATTAATGAAAACACTACCAAGCACATCTATACTTGCAACACATTAATGCAAAATTCAACTATGGAAGTTGGGGAGATTGAGCAAGTTCAAATATTGGATTAAATGCAATACAAAGCCTAGTTGGAAATTTCCAAAAAAATAGTGAAGGCAATAAATAAGGTCAATGGTGTTTGGCTCAAGGAGAGATAACTTGTTGAGGAAGTTACATGGAAAAAGGGGGATATAAAAGAAAGAAAGGAAGAAGGAAGGGGTAAGGAAAAGGAGAAATCAATGGCTAGGAATGAGACTTTTCCAAGTGGTGGAGGTGGGAAGGCACAAAATCATACTACCATTTCAGATTTATGGTATGACTGAAGACCTTCATTTGGGGTTTTCATAGAGAACAAATTAATTGTGGAGTAGAAGCAAGGGATCAAGATCCCATCTCAAGCGCTTGGGGAATATTTGTGTAGGTATGGGGGTCTATCTTTAGCATATTTAAAGCATACCCACCTGGTATTTCGGTACATGTAGATGCATTTTCATGTTGGTCCATATCATGTGTATTGGGGGCATTGGCTATGATTTTTGTGTTATTTTTGTACTGGGGGTAATATATGGGAGTTTCTATTTATACCCAGATCATATATGAGTGTTTTGGGATTATGTTTAGAATTTTGGCTTCCATTGACCATTCCTTTGGTCTCAAGCTAAAACCTTGTTCATAAGCCACCATATGGTGATTGTAATGTTATCCCTAGACAAACAGAGCTTGGGGTTCTATGTATCTAATGGTCATCAAATTCTAAGCTAACAATATTTTATATATAAGTTTTTGGTACATGATAACTAGTAAAAAAAATGAATAATGGGTGTTGAAATGCTCTGTTCAAAAAAATTTGGGTATTGCACTCATGACATGATTTGATAGTTACTTAAGATAAATCTTGTCTTGAAATACAGTTTTATATTATCTAAATGTAAGATAATAAAGGATATTTTAATCTATGCATATGACATTGTATCTGATGTGTAAGTTGTTTCAACCCATAATTTGACCCACTAGAAGGATACTCTAGTGCCTAACATCTCTAGGCAATACTATCAAGGTTGGAATTGGTAGGAATTTAACACCCTCAATTGGATTGTGACATATTAATTTCCTACACAGAATCATGTTACCATTTGGTATTGTGGTGAATTTATATGCCAGTCCCCTTTTACCTTGTGGACAGTAACATTGTGATGACATTGTGCTAAATTATTATAATCATACCATGACGATTACTTGGTAAACAGGTGACTAAATTCTACCTTATGGAAAGTAGAGTTATCTTGTAGTAGGAGGTAAAGCTAAATAGGATTATTTCCTTAATGATAAAAGGAATATACACTCCTTGGAGTTTCACTTCTTAAGCTAGGGGTTATTCTTCTTGTTGTATTGCAAGATGCCCTTGAATATCTTTCAACCACATATTGATCAATAGAGGTCCGATAAAGGAAATATAATATATTATTGCCAAGATACCTATAGTACATTCTTATGTTGTACACATTTATCATCACCCAAAAATTATTAGATTATATTATTTTTATAAACGTGATATTCATTTAGAACCCGTATCTAATTTCTCATAGATAACATCCTCATTAAATATTTTATTTGCAGTATGTTGAGTATGAGGGTTTATTTATTCAATAATAATATGCATGACTGAGTTTTGTCAAATTATTTGACATCAATTATATACCCCATATGTTGTTAAGATATCCTTAATTATTTTTTTGATCCTTCGCTTCACCTAAGTGGGTGGTAGCCGGCTATGAAATTGTCTGGGAAAAAAAAACCCTAGAAAGGGTTGCGTACCCACTCATATAGTTTATATATAAAATAATCAAGGCATATGATGAATTGGAGGAGATAAATGAGTTTGGCATATGTTAGTGTTATTGGAATATGAGTGTGACTAAGGTAGAGTCATCTTTGAACATAAGGGTATACCCCTTGTGCTAGTCAACCAAGTGTATGATGGTTGAATTGTCTAGGAGTCAATATGTGAATTATCTTATTAATGTTATATGGCGACCTTTGTATTATCTAGACTAAAACCTCAACTACAATTATAATCATCTATTTAAGATATGATATGGTCAACTTCATCCTAGATCATACTTGGTTATCTATTTTTTCAAGTGGTCCTTGAGATGCATTAGAATTGGGATTGTTAACCATTATTCTTTGTAGTTAAAAGAGAAGCTCTTATAGATTAACTATTGTTGATCATTTTATGTATTTACTATACCATTGTGAGTTGTTATGATTTAAACCTTGGTGAAATATGTGATTGTTGGTCAATCAAATATGATTTGGGTGAACTCAAGTTTTTGAACTATGAAGCCTCTATGCAATACGTAGGGAAGGCTATCAAATATGATCCCTCAAGGAATTAGGTCCAGCCCCTAGGTAATTACTTGAAGATTATTTTGATATATTTTATTACATAACATGTAACTTGAGTTATGTTTCAGATTATTAATTAGTTAGTTGAGTTAATTAGTTCATTTTCGGTGATGAGGATTCTGTGTCACCATTTGAAAGTAGATCCACCATGATTGTCACAACAATTGTTTACTTGAATAATTTATTATAGTTTTAGTGGTCAAATGTTGTAATGCTTTCATGAAGTGAATGTATAGGAAGTAGTCTTTATGAATTATGTAAGTGTTTGTGGTTGAAATTTGAAAATTGTGTCTTTTTCTTAACTATATTTTGCTGTAAAAGTTTTGGCATTACACATTTGCATAGAGGATTGAAAATCAGTAATGGCACAAACAAGACAAAGAAAGAGAAAAAAATAGTTGGAGAAACTTATACTAGGTGTAGAATAGTTAAGAGTCCAAAAAGACATCATGGAAAAAAGAGACATATAAATTGAGACCTAACATATGGTGTACCTACTATAGAAGAGAGGGTCATGTTAGAAATGAATTTCCCAAGGAAATAGGGGAAAATAAAGAAAATGTGTTACGGGCTGACCTCCAGACAATACCCAAAAAAGTGAATTCAATCTACTATGAGGTTTGAAAAGAGTGTTATGACCACGGCATCAAAGAAATTCCATCACACCTATTTCAATTAAGGGAAGACCCTACCATAGTAAGAAATAAAGACCAATACACATTGGCATATGTAAAAGGATTGACAAAAAGAAAACTATATGCACAAGATTATGGATACAAAGTTCCTCCATGGTAGCAGAACCAAAGGTCCACAAACACCATCCATAGTTTAGAGCCATACAATAAAAATGGTCTATTTTTGGGAGGCAAAGGTCAAGGTTGAGGAAGAGGAAGGAGAGTAGATGCCACATGTTTCAATTGTAGAAAATCGGGACACTTCACAACTAAATGTTGGAGTGAGAAAAGAAAATAATGTGGATTTTGTGGTTAGGAAGATTGAGATTCCTTCAATTGTCATAAGGCATGTCAATACTATAAAATCACATCACCTTAGACCCAAAATGTTGAACCAAAAAATTCCAATACAAACAAAGGAGCAAGAGTCCTCTAGAACGTTCCTCAGAACCTAAAAGAGGAAACAAGGAGATGCCACAAAGTAGGAAGGGATGAAGGATAGACTATAGAAGGAAGTAGTACATGAGAAGAGTACCACAAAGACCCCAAAACAAAGAAAAATTAAAGTGATTGTAGTCATGAGACAAGGTACCAATATTAGATGATAGGAAGTGGTACCAATAGAAGAAGAAAGCTCAGAGGGGGAAGAGGGATTCCACCCCACTAAATAAGAACATGATCAAATATTAGAATGGGCTAAAGATAAATAATTGAAAAGAACAAGGAAAGGAAAGAGAACATAATTGTTACTTTTCATATTTTAGAATAAGAAGTAAGAATATTAAAACAATTGGCATAGATGGGAGGACAAAATGACCTACTCATAAAATTTAAAAAAATCACTAAATATTGGAATACAAAATTCATTTTGCAAGTCAGGATAGTAGGGAAGCATTGGAAAACCAAGCCAATCATGATTAACCTCCAAATTCATAATAGGAAAACCTCCAAGGTAATGGTTGATTTAGGGGCGGATGCCAATCTAATCCCAAAAAGAATATGGGAATACCTAGGAAGACCCACACTAGAACCTACCCCATACAATATCAATCTGGCAGATGGTTCTAGAATGAAAACCTTAGGCACTTGGAGATAGGTGGAAGTAAATGCCAAAGGAGTTTTAATGGCACAAATTTGTATCTTAGGTGAATTCCCCATTTATTTACCCCTACCTTAGAAAATATAAACCCGGTGATGCAAAGTCTATCACCACCACCTTGTCCCTTCCACCTAGCCATGTATTTTTGTGTTGGTGGAGGAATTTTTGTTAGGGACCCATGCGTATTGCGTGGATTTTTGCATGGTGCACTACCATCCTGACAAGATTCCTACCCTTGGGATCTACAAAACCATTACGTTTTCCATTGGTTGCGAAAGGTAACATCCTCTACCTCCCTTGACTAGAAAAAATTAGCCTCTTGCTTCTATTTTTCTAATTCAAACTCAATTCATTTTATCTCATTCATTATTTCATGCTCTCTCTCAAATTCTAACACTTCAATCTCTCATTCTCACTTCACTCTTGCTTCTACAAGATTGTTCTTCTTACTGCAAGATCCTCTCTTTGCTCCAAAAGCATACTCTTGTTGAAACACTATTGCCATTGTTGGATTGTCAAACTTCATCTTCTCTACGTGGTAGTGCCACAATATCCCTTCTGCTATTGGCTTTGAGATATCATAGTTGGGAAGGTAACTTTGTATCTTTCTATTTGGTTACATCATCGTGCTTATTGGATAAAATTTTAGTTTTCTTTGCTTTCTATCTAGTTGTACTGCTTCCTTTCCACTTTCTTTATCAATTTCTATATCTTGTGGCAATTTGGTTGTTTGTGGAGGTGGGAACACCAAAATGGAGGTTTGAATGAGGTAGACCTCAAATACAACCTAAATTTTTCCTTGTTTCTATGTGTTTATGCACATTCAAGTGGAGCTAATTAAAGAATCAAGTAATGAGAAGCATGATATCTTTTCCTACTCTTTCCATCATTCATGTTTTTAGAATAGTTTTCTTTTAAGTATTCTATTTTTTGGATTTTCTTTAGTTTCTATCAAATTGAAAAATATAAGCAACCAAATAGTTAGTATGCTCTTAGAATTTTATGTTTTTTCTCTATATCTCTATTCTTACAGGATGCCAACGTGTCTGTGAGACACTAGTGCACCATGTTGGAATCCGAGATCTATTATGTTTTCCTTAGAAAATGAGCTATCTAGGTAGTAGATCAAAACCTTTGTAGTTGGCTCTTCTAACTCTGAAAACAACTAGCTTTAGCAGAAGGAAAGTGGTGTGCTGCTTGCCCTTCCTTTTCAACCTCAGGCTTTCATCTTTCCAAACTTTCTTATTGAACCTGAGGTAGTTTAGGGTAATTTTTTCCTTGGGACTCTCCTATGACCTAGAGTCTCAAGGGTGACATATCCCCCTTCTCTACAAGAGAAAAACATATTATCAGTTTTGAGGTAGTCATAATCAAATAAATAGTTGATTCTTTCAATGCACTTCTAGGATTAATATGGTTTTTAGATTCACATGGAGCAATAGATGCACAAAAGGAGGAAATTTCATTTGAAGATGATAGGATAATAGTACATATCCCCTTAGGCAAGAATCAAGAAGAAAACTATGTAGAAGAAATGGATGTGAAGGAATATGATGATAATAAAATGATAGATGAAAATGATGGGAGCATAGACAACGAGGCTACACTAGAAGCATGGATACAAGATGAACCAAAAGTATATTCTCGCTAGATCTTTGACTCTAGAAGGGTATTCATGTTAAGAAAGACATCACAAGAAGGGTTGTACATAAGAAACATACTGCATGGAAATATCACTAGCATAGAAAGTGACGGAAAGGACAATACCAAAGTATCTCACAATTTCTATTATATTTCACATAGAATCTCACACATTAATTTACCTAAATATTCTGGAGTAAGGGATTTACTATCATACATATCACAAATAGAACAAGTATTTACAATTGAATCTCATAGGCTTGATATCCTATTGCATACCCTCACTTACATTTCTGCATGTTTGTACAACACACATAAGAAAACTATTGTAAAATGGGAGAAAATTTAAAACTCTAATAAAAGAAAGGTATCTACCAAAAGTAGAATAATACAAGGACATACCCACATTTGAAGGAGATATCTTACCACAACATCATTTAGACATGTGTATACACTACTGGGAAGAAGGATATGAGTATGATGAAAGACTATACATCCACTTATTCTATTGGATGTTAAACCCCATACATAAAACCTGGTACATTGACCAAGAGAGACATGGAGAAACCAAAACATGGGATGAAGTAATGACAAACTTCTTCCTTAATTTTTCTTTCTCCAATGAAAATCCTTAGCTACATACTACATTAGCCAAGATGAAGAAGATTATATTCAAATTGGAAGAAGATCAAGATATAGCGGTACCACAACCATCATCCTTGCCACCCAGATATATTAGAGTAATCATACATTAATTAATAATTAATTAAACTTTAATTAACTATTAGTCTAATTCATTTCATGCACTTAAGTTAAACTTAGGAGTGCTTTATTCTATTAACTAAGTATTTTTTAATGTTAATTGAAGTGAGCTATTATTAGATCATTCCATATCATTTCATGTAATGTTGACACTTGTCATGATCTAATCCATTTATGATTTAAGGTTGCTCCTATATAGCACTCAACCCTCATTGTATTATCAATCTAGATATTCTATAGCTTTTCTTGTTGATGATATAACAATTCTTTATTTGTAGATCTCTTGCATGGAAGGTTTCTTTGTTCATTGTTTGATCTTGCATCTTGTGTTTATTCACAATAATAACATGGTATCAGAGTAATCATGTATTAGCTAGTAATTAATTAATATTTAATTTATTATTAGTCTAATTCATTTTATGCACTTAAGCTAAACTTAGCAGTGCTTTATTTTGTTAACTAAGTGATTTTTTATGTTAACTGAAGTGAGCTATTGTTAGATCATTTTTCCTCATCACATGTGATGTTGAAAATTTTCATGATATAATCCCTTTATCATTTAGGTTTTCTCCTATATAACACTCAACCCTCATTGTATTATCAATCTAACTATTTTGTAGTGTTTTCTTATTGAGGAATATAAAATCCTTATTTTGTACAAAAAAAGTTTCACATTCAAATGTTCTTTGTTCTCCTACATGCACTTCTTGGTGAAACACAGTTTCAATGTACCTGTCTTGAATCTCCTTTCCACATTATGGGGGGTTTCTACTATTGGTGTTAATTCTTCCTTGGTTTCACCTTTTTAGTGATCTATGTATCTAGTTCATTTTCCTATGTACTAGTCGGATGTAGCAGCTAAATTTTGGTGAGATGGAGCATTTACCATATAGACATTGTTTGATTCCTATTTTTGGAGGTGACCTTCCATTTTCATTTGATCAGTGTTCTTCAGACTATTGGCACCTGTATTGTTTGACTTGTATCTTGCATGTTGAGTAGTTCCATTGGGATCACTCATGTAGATTCATGTACCATTTGTATCTCCGACTTCCAAATTTATTCTATTTGTTTTCCATCTTATTCGAGTAGTGTCATTAGGGGAACTCATGCATATTATTGTCTTCTTGATCCTAACATTTGTATCTTTGATTTCTAGATGTTTTCCTTTGTTTTCCATCTAATTCAAGTCATATCATTAGGGGAACTCATTTAGATTCTTATCATCTTTATCTTGATCATATTTTATTTTAGATGAGGCTCTTCATTTCATCACTATCTTAGTCATCTTTTGACAAATGTCTACAACTTCTTCATGCTTCAGCGATGTTCTTCATGTTACTCTTTTTTGGAACATTATTTTGGTTGGAGGATTTTTAGTCTTCACATTGGTTTGAGGGATTTTTCAGTCCTTCATTTTCCTTTCTCTCTTTTGGAGAGGAGTTTTTCCCATGAGTTTTTTTCCTTTTCTCTAGTTGTGAGAGATTATATTGTATGTACATGGGTACCTTATTAGGCCTTCTTTGTCGAGACCCATCACAAATTCTCTTTTTTTAGGTTTTTTAGCTACTCCCTAAGTTCATATTAAGGGGGGGTATTAGATTAATCATGCATTGGCTACTAATGATTAATCTTTAATTGATTATTAGTCTAATTTATTTCATGCACTTAAGCTAAGCTTAGGAGTGCTTTATTTTGTTAACTAAGTTTTTTTTATGTTAACTGAAGTGAGATATTATTAGATCATTTTGTCTCATCGCATGTGATGTTGAAACTTATCATGATCCAATACCTTTATAATTTAGGGTTGCTCCTATATAGCACTCAACCCTCATTGTATTATCAATCTGGATATTCTGTAGGTTTTTCTTGTTGATGATATATCAATTATTTATTTTCAAATCTCTTATGTGGAGGTGTCTTTGTTCGTTGTTTGATCATACTCTTGTGTTTATTCACAATTATACCAATAAAGGGAATATGGGAATATATTAAATGGTTGAAACATGAATTAACCAAAAAATAGAAACAATGTTGTGCAATACAAAATTATGAAGGAGAACATACTTTAGAGATAAAATAGACCAAAGAGAAAGAGAAATAGAATAATCTACTAAAGTACCTAAGAAAAAATACTACAATGGCCCCATTCAACTAAGACAGGTGAACATTACAATAGAAGGAGACACCAATATGACAAGAATAGGGGACTACTAGGATAAAAAGGTAGTTACGTAGACAATAGAAACCCTCTCAAAATCTCAAGATTTATTCCCTAGAACTTTTACAAAAATGAAAGGGATTAAAGAAGAGGTAGGCATGATGAAAACACAACTAAAGGAAGGAGTTAAACCATTCTGAAAAATACCTTATAAATTGAATCTAAATATGAAGAGAAAGGCCAAAATAGAGATAGAAAAAATGCCAACTATTGAAATCATCAAACCAATTGAGGATGTCGATTGGATAAGCCCCATGGTTATCCCAAATAATAAAATCAAAGAGATAAGAATTTGAGTAGATTTTCAAGAATTGAATAAAGCTTGCATACATGATCCCTTTCCCACCCCATTCATTAAAGAAATCCTAGAATTAGTTGCAGGAAGAGATATATACTTATTTATTGATGGATTTTTCAGATACCATCAAGTTAAGATAAAGGAGGAAGATCAGCCCAAAACTACTTATGCTACAAAAAGCAGATCAGATATGTATATTGTAATGCCTTTTGGGTTGAAAATTCCCCTATGGTAATGATTAACACATTTAAGGATTTCATACATTATTTTATAGAAGTTTACTTGGATGATTGGACTCTGTACAAGCTAGTAAAATATCATGCACAGGTACTCTGCATGATGCTAAATAGATGTAGGAGCATGCCAATTTTACTAAATTTGAAGAAAAGTACCTTTGTGGTACCCTTTGGGACTTTATTAGACCATATTATATGTAAAGAAGGATTAATGGTGGATCCTATGTGTTGATTTGGATGTTAGTCACACATAACACAAATAAAATTCATAAAGAACTTTACCTCTCTTGAAAGATTTTTTTTTTTGAGAGAGAATTTAATAATCACAAGGCTCTATTAGTCAAGTCTTGATTGTGCAAGTTTTACTCAAGGTTCATAATGAAGTAGTTTTTACAAAGGGACTTACACACTAGATCTGTAAGAATGGTTAGATTCTGAAGAAAATTGTTACTTTCATAGAATTAACCTTTAATTAGTGTTCAAAGATCTTTAATCTGATTATATTTATTTATTTCAGAACATTTTGATCATCAGATTTATTATTTATGATGCTTGAAATTTAATGAATACAAATGATTCACAAGAATATTTCATGAATTGAAACATTTTTCGAATATTTTTTGGAAATATTTAACATCTACTTTAGAATAAAGCATAAAAAATTACTGAAATGTAAAATTTCTCCTAGGTATTATCCACGCATGCCTCAAGAAATAACTAAATCAAAGAAAACCATTCTATACTTCACCAGATTGCTTCAAAAATAGGCATAAAAAGATGCAAGAGTTTAAAGAAAGGGGGATCATTTGCCACCAAATAGTGTCAGTATGTACCCTTAAACGGTGTAGCACACAATATTTTTTGATACGAACAAACAATTAGCTATGTAAGATTTCATATTAGGAAATAGCTTTGAATTGGATTTGATATTAGTTAAATTCTAATGAAACATACAAGTTTTTAGTTTGGAATGGAACAAAAAATTGGAAAAAGAATGATGAATGGCCAAGATTCATCCTCCAAAATCAATGGTAATAGATTTATTTCTTCACATGGGTGATGTTAGCAAGTAGTCCCATTAGCAGTCACTTGAATTACTTGCAAAATGAACAATTGAACTTTATCAAATATCAAGTCATTTGTAAAATTCATTGACACATTTATTTAATTCACAACTTTAGAATTACATTTACAAATGCATTAATATTTCTCAAACACCAAATAAGTTCAATTTTAAGTCATATTCCCGTGAAAATGTGATTTATTCCCATTTTACACATTCATTTCCAGTTTTTTCATTTTAGCGAATTACCTCAAATGATTTTTGGGTTTTGCTCGTCATCCTTTCAACTTTCTAAATCATTTTGAATTTTTAAATTATGTTAAGAAACGAGGGAGATATTATTGTTTTCATGAAATTGCTTTTTCAAATTTTGGGTTTTTTGAAAAAATTGGGACTTTTGAAAAAACCAGGACCTGGGACTCTTGAAAAAACTGGGCCTTGAGACTTTTGATAAAACTAGGACTTTTGTGGTTTAAGTTTGCAAATGCACACTTTTCTTTCGGTAGCCATTTACCCTCCAAGCCATAACTTTTTTTATTTTTAAGTATTTTCAAAAATTTCAAAAGGAAACCCACATTATTTTCTCATGCTCTTTCCATCCATGATAAAAAATCAACTTTTCAGAAATTTTGTAAATATTGGGAATTTAGTTGTTAGATTTTTGGTGCATAATTTTTGCATGCACAACACATAAAATCCCTCTAAGCCCGAACATTCTTTTTTTTTAGTATTTTCCAAAATTTTAAAAAAGTAACTCATATTATTTTTCAATGTTCTATCCATTTATGATGACATTTCAACCATTGAAAATATCAAAATTTGGATTTTAAATTTATGAGAAATTTTCAAGTGTTCTGACCATTAAGGTAATTGAATTTGAGGTTTTGGTGGACCTGGACAAACTACTGAGACCGCAAGGCAAGCCAAACCTAAGCCAAAAAAAAAAGGGGGTCCTTATTTTCCCAAAAGAAAAATGGGGTGTGTTATGGGACTACACAACAACTAACAACCAAAAAACAACAAAATTTGAAACCTTCAAATATATAAATGAAAATTTAAGCATAAAATTTCCAATTTTAGTAAATCCCTACTTGTTATCTAACCACATAATAGTATATTAACATAAATAACAAGATTTTCAAAGGAAATTAAGTGTGTGCATATGATTCATTCCTTTCCTTGAAACAGTAAGAAGATAGAGATTTCTTGTATTAAGCTACATAGATTGGTTTAACCTTGTAAGCCAACCTTGGATAGAGCCTTGCTACTAGTCAAACGTCCATAGCCCCGACAAGGTTATCTCTTTAATTCCCCCAAAAATAGCTCTACTACTAGCCATGCATCCATAGCCTTGGTAGAGATATTTGGATGACCTAAACAATTGAATTCTCTTTTGATATTTATTTTTTAAATTTTTTCTTTCTTTTGATATTTCTTTGTAATCTCTTTTGCTTCAACTTGTAGGAAATGAAGCCCGCTATTATGTTCAAAATTATAGTGGTAGAAAAGGATTTTTTTTATATTTTTCACTTAATACAAACATCCACTACCCCCAAAAATAATTCAAAGATTTTTTAAAATTGTGAATATGTATAATTCAGTGAACTTTCATGTTATTCACTATTAAGTAAACCTTCATGAGGCACATCAAAAAAAGAAGATTTACTAAAATTACAAACCTATACAAAAATTTACCCTTATTTCCATAATTAAATAAATCTTGTAGTTTTCAAAAGTTACCAATTTTCTCCATTTAGACATTCCACAAAAATAAGAACCTCCAAAAAAAGAACAACCAAAAAAAAAAAACAAAGCAACTAACCTACAATAGGAAAAAAGGAAAAATTAAGAAAAACTAACCTAATTATATATAAGAAAATTATCTAGATGAACATAACCTTAGATAATACATATTTACACAAATTTACATATTTAAAAAAGTGTGCTAGAGAATTAAGGAAACAATTAGGGAGAAATTGGAGTCCTCAGTTGAAGGTCTTGTGTTCCTCAATGAGAAGGAAAAATAATGGATTGGTAGATCTATGTTCAGTGAGTAGGCAAATAAGGAGGTGGGGGAGAATGCTGATAAGGAGCTGCATATCATGGACTTGGTCACAGGATTGAGTGTGTGCACTAAGAGCAAAATAAAGAAATGAAAAACGGTGCCTAGGCAGGATGTGGAGGAAGTCATGGAAATGCATGACAAGATAATTTCCATGGACTTGGAAGCGGCTAGAATTATCAAGGAAGTTCTCTAATGGCTATTGTTCTATTCTTTTTGTTTGGTCTTGTTTTGTTGTGTGATGTTGTTTCTTGTCGATGGTGTGTTGATGTCTCTGTAATAAGCTTGTTTTTGGTGTTTAGATGTGAAACCTATTGCTTTATCTTTGCTACCACTAATCTTTCTTATACACGGTTTCAAGAACCCTTCAAAACCTATTTATCATTAATAAAAAATAATTAGGGTTCCAGTTTGGAAAATTTATCTTTGTATTCTGAAAAATATTTTTCTACCCTATTGTTTTTATATTTTTATGTAGTAGTTCCCAATTATTAGCAACTGATGTAATCCATTTACAAGTTCTATTTTGAGAATATCCATAGTCAAATTAATAAACATCAAAATTTATAGTAGGAAGGACATGTACAACCTAATCGATTTCATGTTTAATCGGAGAAGATTGATGTTCATTTTCAAAAATAAATGTTTAGCTCTCCAATTTAGCATCCTCTGCAATCAACTCGCACTCTAACTCGACGTCTTGTTGGATGTTTCCTATATCAAATTGATAATTAAAATCAGAAGTAATTAATCCATTATAAAAATTAAATTCATCAGCCCTATCATCAAACACATGGAATTTATCATATTCCAAATTATTATGCAGAAAAACCAAAGATTTTTCATCTGTTTGTTGAAATAAATCTACATATTTTGTATTATCCTCATCAACATCTTCTAATTCTTCTTCAGTTATCATTTCTACTGCACTATGTTTGCAATTTGCATCTTGCACAGTCATGTGATTTTTTACTTTTGGAAAAATAATGAAGCCTTCTTTAATTTCCTGCACATCAGTATCAACTGTGTATAAATCTTCACTTTCAAAACAAGAAATATAAAATGCACATGACTATTTGACATTTAATTCATATGACTGCAAAGGTGAAATGTAAGTTAAACTTGATAATAAATTGAACTTTCCTATTTAACATCAAATTGATTTGGTATTTGTATATTTTTAGCAATAGTGAAACTTTATAAATCTTCAATCTCCACTGTCTTTATCATTTGTTGATCTTCAAATAGTTTACTCCAGTTTTTTGGTAAAGTATTTGACTGTATTGAGTTGCAACAATATTCTTGCAATGCATTATCTAATTTATAAAAATTAGATAATACATCATTATTTATCTTATTTGTTGTGACTTCTTTTGTTGTTGTTGTAAAATTGCCTTCAATAATTGCATCTTTGGACTGGTCTTCCATGTGTTCACATTTTCTCATATGATTATTTATATCATCCACTTGAAAGAAATAGTTTGTCATGATTTTAGAATTATAATCAACTCTAATTTGATCATTTGATTATTTCTTCCTATGCTCATCAACTTATTTTTGTTGAATCCTTTCTTTTGTTTGAGGAACTTTATACCTGTACACTTCAAAAAAAGGAATTAATTTTTTCAAAGACAAATCTAATCTTGTGAAGAAATTTATACAACCAATTTCACTATGATCTGTTGTATTATGTATTCTACACTTGTCAAATGAAGTTGTGACCAATGACATAGCATAGGATAACTACAACTAATCCATATGAATTCGAGGCATATTTAATCCACTATGCATTAGTCCCAATAAGATATTCAATATCATTAAAAACAAGGAAACCATTAAAAATAACATTCTAAAACATGAAATCTTGACAAACATCTATTTTAAGACATTGAAACTTGTTAGGAAAATTGGGTCGTCTTAGAACAAAACATCTAAGAACAACAGTGCCTTCGGTGATTTTAATTCCTTCAAATTGCCTCAAATACACGACTACTATGCCATAAAGTGGAAATTGGTATAGTTGATTTCCCATATTAACCCTTCTAAGGAAAGCACATGCAAACTTAACTAGATTCAACACTTATGCACAGATTCAAATTACAAAATCAACCAGCATGAAAGAAAAACAAATGAACACATAGATTTACGTGGGGAAAACCCTTTCGGGGAAAAAACCCCACCCTCCAAAATACTCAACTCAATTGTATTAATCAACAACAACAATAGTTACAATAAAATCTCAAAGCTATGCTCTTCTAGAGTTTACATCTTGTCCATCTGGAGAATGTATACAACAACATTGTTCAGAATCCTCACATTGTTACAATACCCTCACACAACACATAGTGTAGATTCATCTCATCTCACCAGTCAACTATCTCCCAGCCAGCTCTTCAACCTTCACAGGTTCATATTATTCTTCATTCTATCTCACCCCAACATTCTCCCTCTTACAATGTTGTGTACAACATACAGTTCAAACACTCACATAGAAATTTCCATATCGAACCACACATTCAACCGAGCCATTGATCAATTTGTTTCCTATACAAAACTGTTTGTTCAGTTTCCCTATAGGTCAACAGTCATTCTTACCAATCTTAGAATGATCACCACCAACTCAACATAGTCCACCAATGTCCATCGTACACCTTAGAAGTCCACCAAGTCAACTCCATTCAACCATCATGTCCATCGGCATGACATACACTATCGACGAGAGTTTGGAAAGTCCAAACGATTGTCCAATTCTTCCCAATGTCCCTTAAGAACATCAATACCACACCATTGCCAAGAGTCACACCAAAGACCAACTGGAATAGACCATCTGCAAGAACAACACTATCGGGGTAAGATCAAAAAGTCTCAACGAGTTCACAAGTCACCCTGATGACCTTTAGTTCACTACAGTTCAAAACCTTTCATCGAAAAGAGTCACATCAAACATGATCCATCAACCAAACTTTAACCATCAGACAAAGATCTCAAAGTTGAGCCAAAGTCATACTTCATACTGATTAATAACCATCGACAAGACTCACTCCGATCGTACACCATTGGTCAAACTTCTACTGTCGGTCCAAACTTCCTAGGTCTAATTGAAGACCAAAGTTAGCCTAACCACCTGTTCATCAAATAGATTCATACCAACGAAGTACATCGACATGACCAACACCATCAGACAAATCTTGAGAACTCATCTTGACGGACCATGTCACACCGACCAAGGACCATCGACCAGACTCACACCAAACATATCATATCAACTAGAGATCCACTGTTGGTAAGATGCATTCTAAAGTCTCATGTTAGCTTGAACATCTTTTCATCGACAAGAATTATACTAATTAGACTTATCGGCTAGACTAACACCATCGGTCTGACATGCATAGTCCTACCCAAAGACCAATGTCATTCTAACATAGTTCACTTCGGTAGGAGTCTTCCTAATAGAACTCTTCGGCCAAACCACAAGCACCAAAGTGACATTCACAAGTCATCCCGATGACCAATGTCACCCTGATCTGATAATCGGCTAGATTCATACCAAAACTTATCTAGGCTACTTCACATACATTCCTCAGATCGACAAGAGTCTCACCAATGAACCTCATCAGCTAGATAACTATTGTTGATATGAAATAAAAAACTCACGTCAACAGTTCAAGTCAATTTGATATTTCTCTTTGGTAAGACCGATCACATGTCACACTTATCTGAACACTTCAAGCCTTTAGGACTAAACAACTTGTCGGTAGGATATCTCAGGTGTCTCACCGATTTTCTCTTATAAGAGGTTTAGGTTAGCAATATTGAGGCGCATATTTCCAACAAAACTTATCCTATTGGGGGAGTGGTTTTTCATTGATTTGGAATGGTGACCCTTTCCCAGTCCCTTGGATAATGAGCTTGTTTCAATCAATTTTATTGAAGAAACTAATGAAACCGATGAGAGATGTATGTGAAATATGATTACAGATAATTTAACATGATAAAAGCTAAGATGATTGATGTAAATGTATGCAAGAGTTAAAGATGCAAGTCTTAATTCCAAAATATGCTAAATGTATGCAACCAAGCTACGATGGAAGCCATTAATGGATGCTTTAAGCTAATATGATCAAGATTTAAACTAAAAAAAGATAAATATGTGCTAAATGTGGATGCAAATGAGAGTGATTTTAACATCATAAGTTTACTATTAAAAGATGGATACCTATTCAATAGAGGCAAGATCTATTTATAAATTAGGCAAAATGAAACTGATGGTCAAGATCAAAAGGATCAATCAATGGTCAAAATGGAAGGAAGTGGAGGCATGGATCATGGATTCCCATCAAGGGTTGAGGTTGCAAGATGATATTTAATCAAGGGGTTACATTCATCCAAACAAACTCACTTTCAAAATTTTCACAAGAATAATAAAAATTTTGTTACCAAAAGGAATATTCCCTTTTTCAAAATGAGTGTAAAGGGAAAGAATATTCCATGAGAATATTCCCTTTTTGGAGGAAAATTAACATTTAGTTGATTAAAACCAAATTTTAATGTGCAAAGGGGAAGGAATATTTCATGAAATATTCCCTTTTGTAGGAATGTGTAAAGAAGGAATATTCCCTTGCAGGTGGGAGAGTTTTTTTCTATCGGTGAAGGCAGGGCTAGCCTACAAGATTTTTATTTCATAAAAAAAAGATAATTACAACTATCAAATACAACCAAAATAAGTTTGCAGCTAAGAACAAAAAAATTTAGCAACCTCAAGAACTCTACAAGCCTCCCCAATCCTAACAACACGTCTACCTCGCTTCAACCCCCAACCCAACAAATTGATACCATAAATCTATTTACTAATTTTCCTTTTTTCATGGGATCAGAGAATCATGTTAAAATATACATTTTTTATTTTTTTCATTTGTACCTTGTAACATATCTCCTCTAGATCACCTTCCCAAGTATGTGCTCCCATATCCTCCTCGGAAGGGCATTTTTCCTCAAATGAGGCAATACTCAAGCATGCAACCTTTACATCCAACCCACTATATGGAGTGTTGCCCTACTCTTTCCCATCAGTGGAAAATTAGACGCTATGATATTTGGTGCCTTCTCTATTGCATTTCCAACCAACTCATATTTCTCCATAGAGTAGTGACGAGAGCAACCTCTTTCCACCAAGTTTCTTGGTAGACTCTCTTCTGCTGGGAGCAATGTTTAGCTAAGTGATGCATGTTGAAGCAAATCCGACAATGGAAAGGAACACCTTCATAATCAAGCAATGGTTTCAATTCCCAACCTAAATATTTTAAGAGAGCAGCTACAGGAAGGTCTTTTGTAATATCCATTTTAACTAAAATGCGCACGTAAGTAGTGTGTAGAAAATTAAGGGAGCCATCATAAACATCCAAAAAAATTCCCAGCATGTTGCCAATGGCTTCAAAGAAAGATTTAAACCAGAAATGTAACAAGAGTTTTGGAAGCCTTGCCCATAGTGGAACCATCCCAAAGGATTTAGTATTTGGGTTGAAATATGGATGCCATGGTTTTAGCATTAGCAGAAGTATGTCCTCCAAGATCCATTGATAATCACAAAAAATCTGCCTTCCTATCCTTCTCATTATAAAAAACAACCACAAAAAACCCTTTTGCACTTGGATAGATTTGCACATCCCCCTCCAATATTGGGTGCCAGGTCTCCAAGATCCATCAATGTAACTCTGCAAGACCCAACTAGAAACCCCTAAATCTTCCTATCAACCCTAGCTCATCAAAATATTTAGCATTTTCCACTTCTTCATTTAGAATATTTTCCTCAAACGAGATGGATGGGGTTACTCCAGATTGGCACCAGCTTTTGACACACCCTTATGCCCCCACACTCTTTCCTTTCTACAAAACTTCCTTTCTTCTTTCCTCCTTCAATTACCACTGAATCGTGACATAGAGGAGCTATCGTGAAAAAATCTTATGGTTTCGTTGAAGATCCATGTTGAACCACCGCCATTAACCCCCTCTCTTGCATAAAGAAAGGGTGTCTACCACACATGAACTCTATAAATGGGCAATGCCATGAGCCAGAAGAACCAACAGACACAGGAGGCCTCCATCTTGCCCCACCACATGAAACCCTAGATGCCAACAAGATTGAGCACAAAAACGAAGCCATCATAAGAGTTTTACTAAACTATCTATAAAAAAAAATTGCAAGTGGGAGAGTTAGAATTAATTAGTAATTTGATAATTTAAACAAAGTTTTAATTATGTAAATTAGGGGAATTTAGGATATACATTAAATAATTAACTTATTTAATGAAAAGGGGTCAAAATGGCATTTAATTAAATAATTAAGATTATTTAATTTAAGTGAGAGGATTTAGGGTGTTAAAATTAGACATTTTGATTTATCCAATTTAACAAGATGAAAGATTAGCATGAAAGGGGTAGGAATTAACCCAATTAAATTAATCAGATTAATAGATGAAAATCATGCAATTAATTAAATAGCTAGGATAATTTAATCAATTAAGAGAAAAGAGGATGGGTTTTAGGATGCAATTATGTTAGTATATTAGATTCGAGTGCATGATGTCATTCAAGAAATTTTTAAGTGTCTACATTTTGCCCCTCTTTGAAGCAATGTACTCATTGGATTGGTTCAAAGACTGATGTTGATTTTGATGTTGATGACGATGCAAAAATGGATATCAATGATCTCTTTGACATGTTGATAGCCAATCTAAAGTTGATTCATCTAATTGATTGATTGATAAAATTATTTAAGATTCCCAACAATGGAAGGATAGTGTTGTCAAGGTGTGAACAACACAAGGATTCATAGGGAAAGATATATCCCAATGATGATTAATTTTATAAATTGATTAAGATTTACTAACAAGGCTAGGAGAAAAATTCATTAGATGATTTGGTATCAATATAATCAAAAGATCATTGGTTGCCCCCTTGAGAGATTGATCAGAGAATTAAGTGTTCTGATCAGGCTCACGATAGGTGAAAATCAGGCTTATGCTTGAGATGCTTTAAATTTAAGGTTTCTTTTGAATTAAAGGCTGTAACTTTTCCAGATTTTTGAGTTGAAGATGATATAGATGCCCCACTGTGCCCCAGCGGAAGAGGGATTATTGGTGAAGAGATGAAAAATAGTTCCTGGAAAGCTCAAATGTTGATGTAGACAAATTTGATGATGTACAGACAGTCATCGGCCACGGGTAGCCTCATGTATATTTTGATATATCACACATATTCAATACTTGGATACAAAAGTTAGTAAAGATAGAAGAATAAGATGGATGGATTAACCATTATTTTGGGATTGATTCAGAAGCCCAACAAGCCTATGATTCTTTGAGACTTTATTAGATATGGTGATGAGATGGATGATTTTTCTCTTATCTAGGATTGGGACTTTTCATTATTCTTTATGTTTGATATAACACATAGACACGATGCATCATGGTATTGATAAACAAGACAACATTGTATCTAGTGTAATGGACTTTGACTCTGAAAATAGCTAGGATAGTTCTTGTTCACACCTTGACATTAAAAAACCTCAACAAAATCTAGTTTAGAAGTTTAGAATATATTGGAATAAAGCATACACAATAGTCAACAATCTAATCCAAACAACTTCCCTACACACAACTAAGTAAGTATGTGCCAAGATTATTTTACAAGAATACCCACAAGCACAAAAAATAAAAGATAATGATTGATGCCCCATTCCTTTCTCTCTAAATCATTGATAAATCATCGAGAGGTCCTCAGAATGGGTCAATAAGATAAACCATAAGAAAAGATCAAAGAAAAACAGTTAGTGTTATTTATATCTCTTGCCAATTTAACGTAGCTAAGGTGATTTTCAATGCTGATGCCTATTGCAGGAAGGATACATCTTAGGACATATTGATTAGGTGGTTTAATTAGCATGAGGTGTGATAAGCTGTTGATATAAACTCCACTGACTCATTTACCTATGATCTAGACTTGAGATTTTGACAATTAGGTTTTCACTTTATGACTTGTGACACTTGTTTTCTAAGTGTTTTACCAAAGGTTGAAGGTGATGATTGATTTATTATGGGTGAAAGCAATATGGGATGGATGGTTTTGGAGTTTTATAGAATATTTCAGTGTTTTTGAGGCTATTTTAGGTATTTTTGAACGTTTATGTGAATGTTTTGGTATTTAGTTATTTGAGATTCTTTAGCATTTTCCAATGTTTTTGGGGTTTTCAATTTTCAAATGTTTTAGATTTTTCTAAGTTTTCAAATGTTTTGGGTTTTTTTGGGATTTGTGATTTTTTTTGTGTTTCCTGATTTTTCAAATGTGTAGGTGTTTTCAAAGATCTGACCAAGAACTAAACCTAAAATATCATCCTAGGGGCCTCGGGGGCTGATCAAAGATTAGTATTGCCTATATTATACACATAGAGACCACATAGTTTGATTGACTTGACTTATTACTAATAAAAATGAATAGTTGACAAAATGCCAGTTTATTATGATGGATTCCTAAAGACTGACCTAAGGTGTCTCGAGGGCACATCAATGGTGGCCTTGCCTATGTTCAAGCTCAAAGACTCATAGTTCAACATGGAACTATTTTTGGATTTTCGATGTTTTGAACTGTTTAGGGTTTTTTGTTGTGTTTTGGATTTTTTGGATTTTTCACATGATGTTGACGAGTGTATGGATACCTGTTTTGGGATTTTGTCGAAATCCAAGCTTGGATTGATTGCTCTGATTGATTAACTGTTGATAGTGATAACATTATTGAGGATGCACAACAATGCAAGGATATTGTTGAGCACCACAAGGATTGGGAAATGATATATCTTGAGATGATGATGGATTGATTGGATAAGATAGATCAAGATTTTGAAGCTAGGCTTGAAATAAAATATGTTTGAATGATTTGATGTGACATTGAAGTGAAAGGTAGATGCAATTGATATTGATTTTTTGGATTGATGTTTGATAAAAGATAAAGCTTGATAAGGAACATATTCTCATCAAAATGTGCCATGGGATAGTGATCTACAATTTTTCTTACAAATGCTTTGACCAATTTGATTTTGTGTTAGCAATTTTTTAGATCACCACATAATTTATAGGATATAGCTCAAGATTTATTCTCGAAGCAAGATGTAAGTATCTATACCCAGTGTCTAGCAATGTATGGAATGATATGCCAAGAATTATCTTGTGATAGGATAAGATGTTTGAATAGAGTATGCCTCTTTGTACAATGCCTCATTGCTCAGTTAATGTTGGTAAGGATAGGATCAATGATAGTGACCTATGTTAGGATGTTTACCAGAAGCAAGTGTGAAGTACATACCGAACCTTTTCCAAGATCAAGATAAGATAGATTGGATGAAATGGATTGGATAATTCCTAGATTTATTATGGATAAGATGAATGGAATGTGGGATTTATTATGGATGGGATAAGATGCTTGCACTTGAAATGGTGCACATAGATGCTCAATTCTACTCATGATGCCTATTTTCCAGGTTTTCATCGTGGTACTTTTTCTAAGTGCCACCAAAGTGGTTTTCACTAGAGGACTATTTTTCTCTTGAATATTTTCTTGATTTTTTAATTTTTTTAATTTTTTTGATTTTTTTGATTTTTTGATTTTTTGATTTTTTGATTTTTTTGATTTTTTTGTTTTTTTATGGTTTTTTTTTAAATTTTATGCTCATGTTGAACCACCTGATGATGCTGATGTAGCAATTTTTGGTGCTGATATAGATGTTTTTGCTATCATAATGTGCCAACAATATCCTTCTTGGAGGAGTTTCTTTGCTAACATATGGGTGCTTGAATATGACCCCTATATTCTCTTATTTTCTTTGTTAATATAGAATTTAACCTCATATAGATGTGTACATCACAATAGAGTGCCCTTAGAGTCCTTATGATAAAGAGTTGCTACCAATACACATTCAATACAAGAGTTGGATACCATTGATGTCGAAGTGGATGGTGGAATGTGTTAAGGGATATGAGATGTAGATGGATTGGTCGACAGTTTAGAATCTTTGGTTCTCCAAGCTTGGGATGATGAGCAATGATGGGCGGATATGGAGATTAGATTGGGATCATCTTCTTGATATACCTTGTAGGTTTCTCTTGAAGCTTTCTTTTGTATCAATGGATAACTTTGATGGATACATTTCCCTTTTTTACTTTGCCCCATATTTTCTTTGACTAATGGAGTGTGATATGGATGACTTTCTTTATTTTCTTTGGTGTCCATTTAAATTTTTCTTGTCCATTTTTCTTTTCCAATTCCTTTGTTTCAATAATTTTCTCTTTGATTTGATATAGACCTCTTTCTTGTGGCTGGTCCCAATTAGGGGGTGGAAATATACATGGATGATGATTCATGATATGAATGGTTGGAGTGTTGGTAGCTAATTCATCATAAGGACTCTTTGTGCTCCCCCTGTTGGTGTTTGTGCTAGATAACATTTCTCCCAATATTATGGGAGTATTACTGACATGCTTTGATACTGCTATTGACAAACCATTTCCTTACTTTTCAAGATTGTTTAGCTTCATTGATTCTTGATAATGCTTGATATCCTCATACTCACTTTCTTCAATCTATATGGAGGATGTGTCTAATTTTGATGCTTCTTCAAAAGGTGTTGATGATTTATAATCATGATCCATTTTTTCTTTCTCTTCAAAGGATGTTTCTGATTCACAATCCATGTAGAGGTCTTCTTCATGATCAATTTTTGATATGTCTATGGATTTTGCTATGCCTTGATCATGTGTAAAGATATTAAGAGTACGTGACTCTTGTTCCTTGGTAGTTATATCAAGAGTATGAGACTCTTGTTTTGGATGAAGATCATCTACATGTCCATTAGGAGTAAGCATCTCATGGGTATATGGAGGAGTATGTGATATATGGATATGATAATTATTTGCGACATCTTGTATGGATTGGAAAATAACCATTAGATCATGGTAGTATCTTGGAGATATGGATCCTTGATCTTGATTAATTTTAGAATTTCTTTCGACATGCTTTGGATAATGTTTTTGAAATGGGTCAATTTCAAAGGATGAATTTCTTACAAATGGTTATTGAATATCTTCATTAGGCATGGGAAGTGGCTCAATATCCTCTTGATCTTCAAGTGAATTTGGATCAAGTGTTGAGTTGAGGATTTATTCTATATCTATAACCATGGGGTCAAAGGATGTCAATATGTCTTGGAAAGTACCATTACTAGACTTTGGTGAAAGATTTTGATCATTCTTTGGAATAAATTCTTGAGATATGTCCTATAACTCATTAGGTGATGTAGAGACATTTTCAACATGATCATTGGTGAATGGATCTTGAATTTTATCCTCAAAAATTATGGTAGAAACCTTGTCAATGTATTCAACCATGAGATAAAATGATGTTAAGATTTCTTGAAAGGGATCCTTGTTGGATATTATTGATGGGTTTTGATCAAGATTAAAAAGTGACTCTTGATGTATGTTGATTTGATCATCAGATGTGGTAGAAACATCTTCAATGTGCTCATTGATGGATAGATCTTGATCATTTTTTTCAACAATTGTGGTGGAAAGATTATCACTTCTATCATTAGTGCTTGAATCTTGATCATTATCCTCAAAAGTATTTTTTCTTGATCAAGAAGGTCTTGGATGAGATCTTTGAGTTTGATACAATCTGACGTGTCATGACCTTTTGTGCTATGGTATTCACAATAAGATTTATCATCATCCCATGGGAACTTGATGTTAGGTTCACCCCAATTTAATGATTTTAGAAGATTGATAAGTTTAGCATACACTAATGTGTTTAATTCTAATTCAATTGGATCCCCTAAAGGAGTGTATTCACGTTTGGTGATGGTGTTGTTACCTTGTGAAGATTGTGCTCATTGAGATTGATCTAGTTGTGATTCATCTTGGAGATGTGGTGATTGATATTGTTGAGGTTGTTGATTTTCATATCCAAATTCTTGATATTGAGGATGTTATTCTTGATATGATTGTGGAAAAAACTCAATATTTTGATGAAATTATTTAACCAAAGGGGGAGTGTGTCAATTTTGGGGTAGAGATATCTCTTGATGATATGAATCGATGAATTTGGTAAGTGTAGCAATTTTATTTCACAAATTTTGATTTTGATACCCTTCATATAGCTGATTTGGTTGTTGGTGAAGCATATTTGGAGTATACACTTGTGGTATTTGTATGGGATCATAAGCAAATTCATTTTGGATAATATTCTGATTTGGGTTGATGTGTAGATTTTTCATCATAGGTTGGCATTGAACATCATTGTGATTGGGAAACAAATTGCTTTGATTTAAGTAACCTTGATTTTGCATGGATTTACCTTGATTTGGATCAATACATTGAGTTTTCAACATATTGTTTGGATTTTGATCAACATTGGTGTGATTCGTAAATGTATCTATCCCATAGTTTACCAAGTATGGATTTGATGTGTTCATGTTTAGTAATTTTTTATTTTGTATACTCACATATGGCATGTATTGATTTGATGGGATAATGTTGTTTTGTTGAAGACTTGTGTATTGATCATTTAGTTGATAGATTTTTAGGTTTTGACTTTGATTTAAATCTACCACAGGGAAAGGTGTTCCATGTTGAAATGAAGAAGACAATTGAGAGGGGGGGGGGTGAATCAGGTGTATCAAATAACTTTACTTTGAAACTTAATCTTCTCTCTTTAACTTCAATCTGTTATTTAAGTGTAAAGATGAAATGCAGATAACAGAAAGAAAACACTAGAGACATCGTATTTACGTGGAAAACCCAATGAGGGAAAAACCACGGTGAAGATTAACTCACAATATAGTAGTAATACAATACCAGATACAAAGGCTCACTTCCAGAGGGCTCACTGCCCAAATACAAAAGGTTCACTACCCAAATACAAGGGCTCACTACCTTCAAAGGACTCAATGTCCAAAAAGGAGGCTCACTGCCTACAAAAAATAAAAAGAGATAAATGAAGATCCACCACAAGGGTTCCACACATTTGCAACCTGATTAGAATATTGTAGATACCATCAACTCATTTCTTTCAAGAATCTAACACCTTAAAGTATTGTTGCCTTAATTCACTCTTCCACTCTCTGGTTTTCACACTTGTTCACACACTTCACTTTCTTGCTCGAATCGTGGATGGATGGATATCAAATTTGCTACAACTTGATTTTCTTTTATACCATCTTTAACCTTAGGAACATTCTCCAAGGTCTGCTATACAATTTCATTTACAAATTCAAACTAGGTCGGCTACTCAACATTCCCACGGTGGATAAGAATGAGAGAGGACCAATTACCTATTTAATTTAGGACCCAAACAACATCTTGGATCAAGCACATAATTTCATAAGATTATGCAAAAAGTTAATGTGATGTGTAGACACCAGGTCGGCCAAACCTAATGAAAACACCAATGATCTTTGAAATACACGCATCTCCAGCAAGATAATCACACATGGATAACTAAACACGCTTCACCAAAAATTTTACCATCTCCGAGAACACCTCAGGTACATCCATAACAACTTCAAAAAAATTCATTTAGAGAGAATACTTTATCAGTCCAATCAAACCAATCAACAAAAATATAGAAGCTCTGGAGTAGGTCTTCCAGCATGCCAAACCACAATCAAATTTTTTAGAACAAAAAAACCATCAGAAAGAGCCATCTTCTAGATCCGCAAGATTTGAAACCAAATATCAAAAGGCTGTAGAGCCAAAACATTTATCCTAGTCCACAAACATATAGTTCTGACAAACCAGGTCACGCACCGATGAACACATCTTCTACTCGCCATCAAATTAGAAGCTAAAAATAAATATATACAATCCATTGAAGCTTATGAACATATTTATAGATCTACATAGGCATATGATCAATACAGAGGAAATGCAAAGCACATTACTGGAGCACACTCAAAACACACTTCAACACTACTTTCATTATTTCTCAAATCTTCTCAAAAGAACTTGACAAAAACATAACTAAAACTTCATAAATATAGCTCCATGTACTCTAAGCAATTCTACAATATCTCAACTATACAAATACCATCTATACACAACATGAACTATGTTGACATCAATGAAAAAACAATTAAACACATCCATACTTGCAACAATCTCCCCATTTGTCATTGATGGCAATACATGATGTGAAAAACCATCAAATATAACATACATGATTTTCAAAAGCAACAACTTGCCAAGAATAAAATTTTCACATGATTCTCTCTCTCCCCCTTTAACATCAATGGAAAAGGAAATTATTACCATATAAAGCTTTGTTCGCTCCCCCTTAGGAGTATACCCACATCACATACTAAAACAATACACTTCTCTACTCCCCCTAAGGAGTAGACCTCCATCATTAGTCCAAAACAAAAGAAGTTTGTGAATCCACTGGGCTGATGCACCTCCATGTGCACTTAGCTCAAAGAAGGAGGGGTATTAACCCCTAACTTCCCTCTGAGATACTCAAAAGTATCCTTCAGAAGGGCCTTAGTGAATATATCTACAAATTTTTCTTTGGTAGGTACATATTCAAGTCTAACTTCATTCTTCAATACTTTCTCCCTCAAGAAGTGATACTTGATAGATATATGCTTTGTTCTAGAGTGCATCATTGGATTATTTGAAATTTTTATAGCACTTGTATTGTCACAAAATATAGAAATAGGTTCATCACTTACCACACCTATGTCCATCAAGGTTTTCTTCATCCAAAGTACTTGTGTACATCAAGATGTTGCTGCAATATATCTTGCTTCTATAGTGGATAAATAAACTGAATCATGTTTCTTGCTCAGCCATGAAACTAATCTTCCTCCAAGGAAGAATGCACTGCCACTTGTACTCTTCTAGTTATCTATAAAACCACCCCAATCTACATTAGTGTAGGCATTCAGGGTGAAATTATTATCCTTTGGATACCATAGTCCATAATTTGGAGTTCCTTTAAGATATCTGAATATCCTCTTCACAACTATTACATGTGCTTCCTTAGATTGTGCTTGAAATCTTACAACTAAGCATACTGTATGCATGATATCAAGTCTAGTAGCAGTAAGATATAATATCCACCAATCATGTATCTATAGATGCTCTGATCAACTTTAGTAGATTCAACATCCTTACTTAGCTTACATCCTATTACCATAGGGGTACAAACCGGTTTGTAGTCATCCATTCCAAACTTCTTTAAAAATTCCTTAACATACTTGGATTGTGCAATGAATATCCCTTTGTTAGTTTGAATTACTTGAAATCCAAGGAAGAAATTCAGTTCACCAATCATAGACATTTCAAATTCTTTTTGCATTTCTTCAACAAATGTCTTACACATACCTTCAAAGATGATATCATCAATATATACCACAAGTATAAATATCTTGTTTTTCTCAACCTTGAAGTAAAGATTGTAGTCTGCAAACCGTTTACTAAATCCTTTCTTTGTCAAGTATTTATCTAGTCTTGCATATCAAGCTCTGGGAGCTTGTTTAAGTCCATATAATTCCTTCTTTAATTTACAAACCATGTTCGATTTGTCAAACAGTTGAAAACCTTTCGATTGCTCCATATACAATTATTCTTCCAATTCCCCATTCAAAAATGCAAACTTGACATCCATCTGATATACCTTGAAGTCTATATGAGCTGAGAATTCCAAGAACATTCAAATGGCCTGCATTCTTGCTACAAGTGCAAAAGTTTCTTCAAAATCTATTCCTTCAACATGTGAATATCCTTTACATAAAAGTCTTGCTTTATTCCTTACCACTTCACCATCTTCATTCAAATTGTTTGTGAATACCCATTTTGAACCAATTACATTATTGTTTGTAGGTCTAGGGACTAGTTCACATGTCTCATTCTTCTCTATCTATTATAGTTCCTCTTTCATTGCTCTAACCCAAATTTCATCATTACATGCTTCATTCATAGTCTTAGGTTCTACCTTAGAAAGTAAACACAAAATTACTTCAACCACTTTGCTTCTTGTCTTCACTTCTTCACTTTTGTCTCCAATTATTTGTTCCTCTGAATGATTTTTCTAAACATATTTAGGAGTCTTAGGTGTAGGTTCTAGAATCTCTTCTTTTTCATCACTTTGTTCTTTCTCTTCCTTTTCTTCTTCTTGTATTTTCACACAGATAGGATCATCAGGTTCAACTTTATTTATTTCCACTAGTCCATACATAGCTTCATCAACCTTTACATTAGTACTTTAAATTATTTTCCCCAGTCTCTTGTTAAAACATCTGTAAGATTTGTTGTTGTTTGAATATCCAAGAAAAATTCCTTCATCACATCTAGCATCAAAATTTCCAAGATTTTCATCATCCCTTCTAATGTAACATCTACTTCCAATTACCTTAAAGTATTTAACAATATGAGTCTTACCATTCCATAGTTCATAAGGGGTCTTGGTGCTATTACCTTTGATCTGAACTCTATTAAGAATGTAAACAGTAGTGTGGATCGCTTCTCTCCAATATACATCAGGAACATTTTATTCTTTCATCATAGTTTTGGTAGCCTCTTGAACAGTCTGGTTCTTTCTTTCCACAACTCTATTTTGCTGAGGGGTTCTATGAATAGAATAATGTCTTTTTATGCCATGCTCTTCACATAATGCATTGAACTCACTAGATGTAAATTATCCACCTCTATCAGACCTTCAGCATTTGATTTTCAGATTTTCCTCATTTTCTACTATTGCCTTAAATACTTTGAATCTATCAAGAGCCTGAGCCTTTTCTCTAAGAAATGCAACCCATGTCATCCTAGAGTAATCATAAATTAAGAGCATAAACTACATGTCACCATTTTGGCTTCCTATTCTTGTACGACCACAAAGGTCTATATGGATTAATTCTAGCATTCTAGTAGATGATTTATCCTTTCCATTAAAACTATTTCTTTTCTATATTCCCATCTAACAACTTCTGTAGATTGAATTTGAAGGCCTTATGATTCTAGGTAGATCTTTGACAACTTCCCTAGAACCGATACTGACTAGATTAGCAAAATTCATATGTCCCATCCTCTGGTGCTAGAGACAACTCTCATTGATCTGAGAAACAAAACACTGACCATCTCCACCCTTAATTTGATAGATGTTTCCATGAGTTCTTCTTCCAACTACTACCACAGTTTCAAATTCTTTCATGATATCACAAATGTTACCCTGAAGCACAAGTTTAAAATCTTTTCTGCACATTTATCCAAGACTTAAAAGATTATGCCTTAAACCCTTTACATATTAAACATCATCAGTATTATGTTTTCCATCAAAACTAATTCTTCCTTTACCAACAATCTTAGCACTAGAGTCATCTCCAAACATGACTATGCCTCCATCATACCTCTCAAGTTTAGTAAACTTACTCTTATCTCCAGTCATATGATTTGAACATCCACTGTCAATTACCCAAAAGTCTTCATCCTATCTGGCATGAAAAGTAGTTACCAAAGTACCTCCTGATGGAACCTCAATTTTTGTTCTATAAGTTCCATTTGTCTTGCCCATGTTTATGGTTCTACATGATGTTTGAGAAAAGCCTAGGGTTGGGGTTTTACATTTGTTTTCATCTATTTGTGTAAAACCCTAATGTCTTATCTTATACCATTACTGGGATCTATTTGGTTGTTACTTTTTTTAGAAGGGCTTTAAGAACAACTTGTGTCCCATTGATTCATCTAGATTGGCCCCCTTTTGATCTGTCATTTCATTTATTTCACTAGACTTTATTCTTTCCTAAGTCTAGGTTGGCCCCGCAGTTCCCTTTTAAAAAAACAACTTATGCCATCGTTCATCGTCGACCTAGTAATGTCCCCTCTTGTTTTAATAAATGTTTTATATTTTGCAGAGGGATGAATTTTCATGGCCGTTGATGAATCATCATTTGATCTCAATCATTCCCTGCTATCCCGTGATGACCCCACCACATAGTTTTGGGTGATCACAATACCACAGGTGAGCGCCATGTGTCACATCTAGTGAAGCTGAAGGAATGATAGGAATAATTTAATACATTAATCTAGCTTTGATACGGTATCTGGCGGGTTACTAAAGCAGTTATAAGACACACATATTTCAAATGGATGAAGATGTTTTAATCTCCACAGAAAAGGTGCTCGATGTTTAATGACAGAGTTGGCAGCTATTTTGAATGAACATGATCATTGATGATTGAGATCCATGGTTGCCCATCGTCGCGTGATCGGAAGTTGCAAGGTTTTAACTGATTGCGATATCATGGGTGAGCGCCACGTGGATTTCCTTGGTGATGCAAAAGGTGGTGGGCCATTTTCCATGGTGGAGGTCATGTCAGATTGATTTAAAGGAAGTCATTCGATGATCCAACCAAAGTGAAAGATCAACGGGTAATATTTGAATCTACATCAAATGTGATTGGAGTCATTGGTGCAACATGTGAGTGAGCTTTAATGGCGGACGAGATGTTTTCTGGTGTGATTTAATTGAAATAAAGTGGCTATTTTCCTGTTCTATTGTATCACAAAGAATTCGAGAAGTTTCATAGAGTAGTCTTAAAGCTGAGGACGAATTCACAAGCTATTGCAGTGAAGAATTAGGGTTTTTGTGAGCACAAAGCCATAAGTTGAATTCTGCATCTCCAGGTCAAATTGTAATCTGAATTTGGGGGAATTTGTTCTTTGGTTTTTGGAAAGCTTGTTGAAAATCATTTTAGGGTTATAGGTGAGCTAAATTTTGGGAAATTTCAAAGTATTTGTTTCGTAATTTTGTAGTCTTGTAAGGCCCTAGCTTGTTCAGGGTCTGTAATACAAGGAAGCCCTAGTTTTCTTAGGACGACACCATTAAAACATCATTCTAACCAGATTGAATTTTGCCAACAACTGATAGGAAGAAAGGGCTAGTTTTAATGTGAGGAAAAACCCTAGGGGAGGGATTAGTGTATAATTGTTTTAATATAGTCGATGCTAGGGTGCCACTTAAGGGTCTGGAGATGTTCAGACTATGGTTTGGATAGAGAAATCTGCCCCATCCTTTTTCAAATGGTTGGATGTATGAAATGGGGAAATTGGTAGTTCCAAATGTGTTTCTTGATGTTGATTTTCTCAAGGCAGTGGCCGCAAGGTATGATCCTACCACACGGGTGGTTAGGGATAATGATGGAAGGGTTTTGCTAAGTATTAACAAAGAGGAGTTTCGAGAGGTCTTTGATTTGAGTGAGACCAGTGTATTCTTGGTCCCTATTGAGCTTGAAGGAATGAAACAGGAATATGGGAAGATGAAGTCCCTTTTTAGAGCTAAGATGCTCCCACCTCATTTGGCTAGGGCAGGAGGCTCAAGTGTTCATATCAACCCTAGTGATTAGGAGCCTTTCAGATTGGATTTTTTTACCAAGCACTTCTTGGCTACTTTTTATTCATTATGCCAAATCTTGGGTTTTAGCCCTAATATAGTGATGCCTATAGCTTTTATGTTCGTGGGGGTATAAATACAACACCCAAATTTCTTTGTACTATATGATTTTGCTTCCTTCTTGGTTGAGAAGATACATGAAGGGTTATTGAAACTATAGAAAAATGATACATACACCCCCTTTTTCTAGTATTCTATGTTAATGCACATGTTTTTGTTCAAGAATACTGATTTTTTCTTTGAGAATATGAGATTGAAGCAACTTGTCAATGGAGAGAGGATGTCAGAAAAAGTGTGGACTACTGACCTTTCATACAATAGGGAGAATGCCAGTTATGTACAGTTCAACAATTGATTTGCATCAAGACTGAGAGCCATATTGATGGTAAAGTCACCCAGGGTTCCTGAGGAGTTGCATGATTTCCTTAGGCCAAAGGGGAGGAGGCCGAATTTGAAGATTTTCCACAATTGGGGTGACATTATCCCATACCCAGTTAGCACTATTTTGAGGGTATATGGTTTTCAAGGGAACCCACATATATTGCCTTATAATGTGCCACCAAGAGTTGGATTTTCTGAGGCTATGTGGCAAATTGGATATATTCATGAAGATAACCTTATAGGAAAGGGTAAGGGGACTTTTTACCATGACTATATGCTGGTGTCTAATTTTGTAATTTCAAAGGGAGGCTGGGTGCATTTAGGAAAATTCTTTGAAATGTACCATTTAAGTTCTGGTCCTAGGAGGCAATATGATCCTAAGGGTTTCTTTGCTCTTTTTAGACAAAGAATAAAAGGTGCCAAATTTTTTCATGAATTCAATTTCCCTTAGGACTTGGTCAGAAATGAATTTGATTTAAATAAGTAGTTGAATAGAGAGAAATGGGTAGCTTATGATAATCTATTGGTCATTGTGCACAAGATGGATCCAAAGTATGATCCATTGATGAAATTCAGTCCCTATCATAAAAAGATTAATTTTTTGATGGAGAATTTCAAAGAAATCATGAGTATTCTAATGACCAAGAAAATATATCTGGAGTTAGATTTAGATTTGGGTATACAGGAACAAGCTGCAAGGACATTTGAAGAAAGGCCAACTTACCAACCTCCAGATGATAGGCCTATTTATAGGAGGAAAAGGGATGACAACAATGATGAAGAAGAAGAAGATAGAAAGGGAAATCGGATAATGAAATTGCATGAACAACCAGGTTCACATTTCAAAACACCTAGGGCAATAAAAATAATTGATCTGGTGTCATCACCGAAGAGGAGTACCTCGCCACCACCATCAGTGCCAAGCCCCAAGAGGACTTGGTGGATGAGATTATTGTTACTGATCAGGAAATGGAAATGGGCATGCCTTCTCCTCTAAGACCAGCTGAGTTAATTTTATCAGACCTGGACATGAAAGGTAAGTGTGTACATGATGCAAGAATGGAAGCTTGTAAATAATTTTTGGATGATGCTACCTTTGTGAAAACACCAGTCTTCTTGTTAGTATAGAGAATGAAGTTGGAAGAATATCAGGAGAAGTGAAAGAAAAGAAGAGAACTGAGGCTTGATAGGTCAGATCAAGAAAATGATGATGAAGTAAAGGTTGAAGTAATGAATGAGTTTAAGAACATCACTCCAGAGGAAGGGAGAAAGTTGGTTAATCAAGCTGGTGTCTTGATTCTACCTGAGTGGGATATTGTTGATGTAGTAGCTTTCAATGCTAATTTGAAGTCCAAGCATCTCCTCTAGAATTTTGAAGAAGAAGTCAAGGCAACATTACAAGACTCTGCCTTTAGCGAGGACTATGAAACCTTAGCAATATGGGCTTTGGCCCCCCAAGGAAGAAAGATAAATATTACTGATATTAACCCAAATTTGAGAGGGGGGTTAATAATAAAAAGAGCTTCAGAGACCTCAACCAGAGAGGCCACAAATTAATTGTGAATGTGGCCAAATTGGAACAAAAGACTACAAAGAGAGAGGAAGCTGAAAAAATGAGCCTTATGGAAAAGTATAATTTTATGATTGGAGAGTATAATCAGGTGCAACAAAGGAATATTGAGCTGCAAATAGAGGTGGACAGGTTAAAATATAGGCATATTGGGGAGACATTAGTTGCACTAGTGATTAAGTCATTGCCTTCCACATTAGGATCATTGCCTCTTGTTTCCCCCATTGTCTCTACATTGGGATCTCCTAGTCAGACTCCTTCCCTTAGCCCTACATTGGAACCAATTGAGGAAGAGTTAGAATGTTTTGTTGATCCAACAAAGAAGCAGTTAATGCTGAAAATTGCAGAGCTATAGGCATCTCTGAAGGTAAGTGGGGACATGGTATTTTCAAGACAAAAGGAGATTGTTACTACTGTCTTGCGACATTTAAATGAGAACGTTGATGATAGATTTCTAGTTGTATATTATTCTTATTCTTTATTATTAGGTGCAATAAAGAACATTGATAGGGATCAGGAGGTAGCCATACCATTAATTGAGAAGTGGATCCCTAGGGCCAATGATTTAGATGTAATGTATCAGGTCTCAAGGTTTGATGTAAATAATAGGCCACTGCCATTAAGACCTACTCAAGTGTTGGTTAAATCATTGCAAGGTTTTCAAGCCTTACCAGATGACTTGAGTAGGAAGATCAAAGAATTGGTAAAGAATTTTGATGATTGGAGTGACACACTACTGCCTGACATAATTGATGAGCAGGGTAATATCAGGCCACTTCAACAATGGTAGGATTGGGCTAATGGGGTCATCGATGCTCAAATTACTTTGATTTGTGATGACTTAGATTTTGATTTATTAGTGAGTTGCATGGATAAAATTATCAACACCAGCTCATTCCTTGAGTCTTTTGAACGAGAGGCAAACCAAGTGGCATTTAAACATACGCCTTATAGTATCAAAGTAAATGAGGTAATTGGTTTTAATTGGCCAGGTGATGAAGAGTATCAGCAGTGGTTGAATATATATTTAACTGAGGAGGAGTAAAGCAGGAGTAGGCTGCTAACAAATAACTAATCAATTGTTGCATTTAAAACAATTTCCAATTTTGTTTTTGGTGGCAGTTTTAGCATAGAGTTCTTGAAGAGTTGTTGCTGCATCAAACCACTCTCAACGGGAAAGATGGGAATGAACAAGAAGATTCTCCGAGGAGGTTGCTATTTAACCAAATTTTGAAATGTCACAAAGCGGTTCAAGTGGCTAGTGACATGTGTGCTTTTTGGCCCAATGTGTGTTTTCTCCTTCATTTTCTATAAGAAGGATTTCAAGGCCAATAGTACGGGTTAGCAAGTTAGAAATCTTAGGTCGAGTCTAGGTGAAGTTGCAAAGCAATTGTAAACTCTGATAGCTATAGAGAAAATGCCAGTTAGGTTTTGAGTCATTTGTTGTAGGTTTTGAATTCATGGAGATATGATGTTTTATGACAGTATTGGCATTTGAATTAAACTGATAAATTCAAGCTCATGTCTCTCTTGTGTACAAGCATATTTGAATTTTGAATAAAATGATCAAGGGTTATGTTTTTCATCTCACTGTTATGGTGTGTGAAATTCTTGTTTTAGCTTTAATTCAAAGAATTAATTAAAATGCTTAAATGAGATTGTAGGTTGATATGTTTTGTAAAAGGATTTGATAAGTAGTATTGAGTTAGGGTGCATATTGGTGATATTGTAAGGCAATGTTATCAAAGATCTTATATTCTATGTGTTGAATCTGTTATAAACCCTTAGGTATTTGTGAATTTGACTCCTCCAATGGAAATAAGGCACTGATCTAAGTTGTACCTATTTGTGAGATTCAATATTTGTTTGTGTTCACCTGGAGCTTGCTATAAATTGAAAATTAATGAATATATTTTACTTTTAAGTATTTTTGTGACTATCTCATGCTCCAAATGGTTGATATTATTGATGAACATCTAATTATATTCAGTATTATCCCATTTTGTTGAGCTATTAAGTGAGGTTATCTGCTATTGTTAATGTTGTTTATGATAATGGTGCAGAGGTTGTAAACACATTAAGGGATCACCCTCTTGGGTCTTGTAGAGCCCAAAGTGTAGGAGGTCTTTAAATTCCTTGTCAGTTGGTCCAGGTCTTTCGAGTTGCCCTTGATTGGAATTAGCGATTCCATAGGTAGATTAGAAGATCAACCTGGTTACAATAAAAATAACCAACACCTCTTGTTTCATCCTTCTGGCTTTTTTGAACCAGATTATTTTTCATATCTCCCTTAGTTAGTAGATATAGCTTTATTTTCCAAGGCTAGGAACAAACATTCATCTTTATCTTCCTCGAATTTAGATTCATCATCAAAAAAATTTGCATCTTCTTTGACATAGTACAATTTCTTGAACTTCCTATCCTTTTTATCCTTGTGATTATTATTACTATCCTTATTCTTATTTTGTGTATCTCTATTAGGACATCTAGATGTATAATGACCAATATTTCCATAATTGAAACACTTAAAAGGCAACTTACCTTTGTATTTACCAGTACCTTTCTTCAATCTCCTTGTGAAATTTTCTTCCAAATCTTTTGAATCATCTTCATGAAACCCATCTCCTATCTTCATTGATTTAAAGGTTGTTTTAGTCTTCTCCTTATCTCTTGCAAATTTTATCTTCTCGGATGTAGTTAGGACACCAAATAAATGCTCCTTAGTAAATGTCTTTGGATCATATTGTTCTTCGAGAGAAGATACATTTTCACTATAATTTTTTGGTAAGGTCATCAAGATTTTCTTGATTATATCTTCATCTGACATGGTACCACCTTGATTCTTGATTTCTATTACTATAAGTTCAAATCTTTGATAATAGCTTGCAATGTCTTTTCCTTCTTCCATTCTCAAGTTCTCAATTTTTTTCTTAGCAGTTAGTTTCCTTGACAACTTTACTCTATCATTCCCTTCATAAATTTCTTTCAAATTTGTCCATACTTCATGAGTAGTAGCTAAAGAAATAACTTTTGTTCTTTCAGTTTTAGATAAAGCACTAAAGATAGAATACCTTGATCTTTCATTCTCTTCAAAGGCTACAATCTCATCAGTAGAGGAAGGACCAACTATTGGTATCACATAATTTGTCTCCAATGCTTTCTAGGTATTGAAATTAGGTGAAATTAGATAACTTCCTATCTATTCTTTCTAGTCACTATAATCAACTCCATGAAAAATAGGAATATGCAACTTGTGTGTCATCTGATCTACCTTAAGTGGTTAAGCTATTCACCAAGGAACCAGGGCTCTGATACCAATTGTTGAAATGCACAAGACAACTAAGAGGGGGGGTGAATCAGTTCTATCAAATAACTTTACTTTTAAACTTAATATTTTCTCTTTAACTTTAATGTGTTTTTTAAGTGTAAACATGAAATGTAGATAACAAAAAGCAAACACCAGAGACACCAAATTTACATGGAAAACCCAATGAGGTAAAAAAAATGGTGAGGATTAACTCACAATATTGTAGTAATGTAATACCGGATACAAAGGCTCACTTCTAGAGGGCTCACTACCCAGATACAAAAGGCTCACTGCCCAAATGCAAGGGCTCACTGCATTCAAAGGACTCACTATCCATAAAGGAGGCTCATTGCCTACATAAAATAAAAAGGGATAAATGAAGATCCACCACAATGGTTCCACACATTCACAACCTGATCAGAAGATTGTAGATGCCATCAGTTCATTGCTTTCAGGAATCTAAGACCTTAAAGTATTGTTGCCTTAATTCGCTCTTCCACTATCTAGTTTCCACACTTGTTCACACACTTCACTTTCTTGCTCGAATCGTGGATGGATGGATATCAAATTCGCTACAACTTGATTTTCTTTTATACCATCTTCAACCTTAGGAACATTGTCCAAGGTCAGCTATACAATTTCATTTAAAAATTCAAACTAGGTTGGCTACTCAACATTCCTACCGTGGATAAGAATGAGAGAGAACTAATTAAATATTTAATTTAGGACCCAAACAACTTCTTGGATCAAGCACAAACTTTCTTAAGATGATGCAAAAACTTAATATAATGTGTAGACACCATGTCGACCAAACCTAATGAAAACATCAATGCTCTTTGAAATACATGCATCTCCAACAAGTTAATCACATGTGGATCACTCAACATGCTTCACCAGACATTTTACCATATCTGAGAACACCTAAGGTACATCTACAACAATTACAACAAACTTCATTTATAGAGAATACTTTATCAGTCCAACCAGACCAATAAAAAAACACAGAAGCTCTAAAGAAAGTCTTCTGGAGTGCCAAAAAACAATCAATTTTTTCAGAACATAGAAACCATCAGAAAGAGTCATCTCCCAGATTAACAAGATCTGAAACAAAATATCAAAAGACTACGGAGCCAAAACAATTCTCTCAGTCCACAAATAGATAGTTCTGCCAAACTAGTTCACACACCGGTGAACACATCTTCTACTCACCATTGAATCAGAAGCTAAAACTCTGTATAACAATCCATTAAAGATTAGGAACATACTTACAGATTTGCATAGGCATAGGATCAATACAGAGGAAATGTAGAGCACAATATTGGAGCACACTCAAAACACACTTCAACACTACTTTCATTATTTCTCAATTTTTCTCATAAGCACTTGGAAAAAACACAACTACGACTTCATAAATATAGCTCCATGTACTCTAAGCACTTCTATAGCATCTCAACTATACAAATACCATATATACACAACATGAACTGTGTTGACATCAATGACAACATGAATGAAAAACCATCAAACACATCCATACTTGCAACATTCCAAAATTTAAACTAGGCATACTCACATTTGTTGTAGCATTGAGGTTTGTAGGATATAATTAACCCATAAGTGAATTGTATAAATATGAGGTTTGATAATCAATTGGTATTGTAAGGCTTTGATAGTCTGGTTAATTTAGATCATTCATAATGTATGCATCAATTTTATATTCCATGTTTTTCTTGTGTTTTGACAATGTTGCAAAAGTGAACCTCTAAGGTGTTTTGGACCAATGATGTGAGTGGGTGTTGAAAAGGGTGAATGATATGGGCAATGCACTTTCTAAAATTTTGGACAACATTTTAGACAAAAGGTTTGATTTTTTTTATGTCTTGGATAAAAGGTTTTAATGGATTTGTAAATATTTAAGGTAGACTAGTGACCTTCAAGATAAACTAGTCCAAAAATGTGATGACTAACTTAGCTAAATGTGTGGGAAATTATTAATTTCACACATAAAGTAGCTAAGTTAGGGGATTGGTTTGATGATTTTCTAAGTCCAAAGTGTTGATGTGTCCAAAAGTTTTCCAAAGTTGTTGGTGAGATGGAAAGTAAATATTGTGAAGGTGGATGAAATGTTTTAACCCAATAATGTTAACCTAGAGTGAACCTTTGTTTGATTTGGAAAGACCAAGATAGTGAGAAACATTGTATACCGATAAAGTGATAAAACCCTAAGGAATCAATGATTTTGGTAAATAGAACCCAATAATAAAACTCAATGATTTTGGCAATAAAATTTGGACTCAATGATGTGTAATATTTTCCTTATCTCAATTTTCTTGTTTTGGGGAGTCAAAGTTTTGACATACATCAATGTGGGGTGTTCATTTGATTTTATCTTGGATTAATGAAGTTAATTTTACCACATACATTTGTCTTTCTTAAGTTTCCAACTAAATGTCTATGTCAAAAACATCATTCATTTCACAAAGTCCATTATGTGAAAATCATGAAGTTAGGGGCATAGTTATCTATGTTTACTTTGGAAAGTATGGATTGAGATATAAGCCAAAATATTTAGAAGTCTCTAAGGATAAAATCCGTAGGAAAAGAATCAATATCAAAGATTTTCAAAGGTTATCCACACTTTAAACCAAAAGGGTTTGAAATTTTGTTGAACTTTTTGATGTTTTGTTTGAAAATGTTTTGGAATCAAGTAAGTATTAAATTGAATCTCAAGCAATTAAAACCCTAACTGGATGCATATTTCTTAGTAGGCTTACCATCATCCCCTAAGAGATGATTAATCTGAGAATATGGAATGGAAAAATAGGCTAGGTCAAGGAAATGTAACATCTTGACACGTCAAGAAAAAGAGTCGCTTCCCTATTTGCTTTATTACCTCAACCAAAAACTGAACATGGTAAGTAGTTTCTTGGAATAGTTATATTTCAATGCACTACTTTAAAATACGCTTCGAAGGAAATGGCAAGCTACTAATAACAAGGTTCATAATTCAGAATTTTGGGATAAACTGGTTCTATACATGCAGTGAATTCACTCAATTAAGAGGCCTCCCAACCCTTAGAAACATCTAAGGGTTTTAACGTATCACACAGATACTAGAGGATACTTTCATCGGTACAGTTTAACTACATTATGTGGTTAATGAATTTTGTCACACCAATTATTTCTATAGTGAACCAAAATGAAAGTACCGCTTGGGTCGTTCCCTCTCACAAGTTGGGAGGAAAGCTAGCTAAAGGTAACACATGTTTGAAGCTTAAAAATGATTTTCATCACCCAAGATTTTCCAAAAGGCACAAGGGGAGAGGATAGGCGCTTTGAATAAGAAAAGGTATACTTGTGTGTTTTTATTCACCCAAGATTACACAAAGTGCAAGGGGAGAGGATACACACAAGTATACATAAGAAAATCAGACACACATTCATCTTAACCTTGAAAAGCATAGTGAGTTCTAATGGTACTCTCAAATTTGCAAAATTTGAGATGCCTATTTCAAAAAAATTGCTTTTGCACTTTCGGAAGTGCACATGATGAATCAGTCTCGACTGACCCAATTTGGAGGCTTATAATTTAAATCCTGTTGATTGTCGTGCAAAAACCATTTGCAGACATACTCAGTATACATATGTGAGTAGGCATGTCAAATTTTAGCTTCCCACAATAAGTTTTGATAGAGTTTCAAAAAGTGAAGCTGGAAGGTTTTTGCACTGTTCTGCTGTTTGCAATTTGACTGTTTTGCGAAGCAGCTTCCTGTTTGAGCTTGGTTTTTGCAACCAGTTCACTGTCGTGTCAAAACAAATGTTGTTCCATATTCCCCATATCAAAATAATCTTGAGTGTCAGTTTTCAGAACCCAATGATTTGATTTTCTATTTTTAGCAGATTGAAACTGAATGCAATTTGTTTTGTTTTGCAGCTGCATTCTTGACAGCCTTTCTGAGAGGCCAACTTTGATCGTCAATAACTTTTGATCGGTGATGTTTCAAAGCAATTCATTTTGCACACATGCTTGGGGTACCTTAATGAGCTCATGTGTTTGATGGCAGCTTGCTAGGGGTTGATTTGCTATTATTGCAAATTAGTAGTTGAGTCAGTTTGTGTTGGTTCATAACTACTGTTGTTTCAGAAAAGCCTGACTGGGCAACTTTGTCGATTAATATCCACTTCCTCGTAATTTGTTTCTCCAATCCGTCTTTTGCACTATACTTTTGGGTCAAATGACTATATGCTTGCAAGCTTTTATGGTTTCACATGGCCATTTGACCAGTTTCCTAGATTGATTCCTGAGGCAACTTGACCTGTTTTGACCATTTTGCAAAAGTGTCCGAAAACTGATTTTGATGAAGACCCAGTTCGTTTTTCAAATTTTGAAGTATTCAAAAGGCTATGTTAGATCGTTTGAGTATAAAACTTGTTTGAAAACAATTTTTTTTTAGTTGGACCCACTTGGGGCCCGACATTGCTTTGCACTGTAAACTTTGCATTGTGGGAGTCACTTTAATAATTTCTTCTTTCAGTAGATCCACATGTAAGGAAGTGAATGATCACAATTGCCCTTGGATATTTGAAGGTAAAGCAAGATCCAATTTTCAAGTATAAAATCTGAAAGCTTTTCCATCAATTGGATAATGATCATTGGCATTAATGAGAGTTGTTTTGAGGTATGTACCATAGGGGGTGTTTATGGAATTATCGGTAGTTGGACACAATGATATGATTCACTCAATAAGTTCGGTTATCTAAGTATAACAGGTGTTCCAAGGATTTTTATAATCAATAAAATACTTTGATGCTTTGGGAGAACATAGCCAAATGAGTTGTTCAAAGAGTGCAAAGAGTGGATCTGTGGAGAATGTGGCTGAGTTTTCCTCCAAGAGAATGTGTTGGGTTGAGATAGATAGAAACATTTCAAATGCTTTCTTCAAGGAGGATATGCTAGAGGAAACAACCACGCCTACCATAAGAGGGAATTGCGGCATGGACAAGGCACATAGCCAACTTGAAAGAATGCCTCTGAGTAAAGGTGGACTTGGTGATCACCTTTGGAACCTTCAAACAAATGCAATTGTAGGAGGCATGATGGGGCACAATTGGCATTGAGACAGGCAGCGAATGAATTCATTGAAAAGGCTTTAGAAACTTCCTAGCAAATGCAAGATGCAAGGAGACCAGGGGCAGGAAAACCAGCAATGTAGAGCATGCCAGCAAGAGGAGGAGGCTCACAAGACCCGTACCATGTGAGAAGGGTAGTGAAGGGTCTGAGGAAGGTCGCATGCTGTTGGAGGAAAACACAGTGGGGAGGTGTGTGAAAAATGCAAGAGGATATTGAGCTCGCACTAGTGAATATAGTACCCATGCCCATGAGGAGGAGAATACCAAGAGGAAGAGGCTCGAGTAGGGATAGGAACAGGGGTCGCTGCCAACAAAGAGGGAAGACCAGTGGGAAACTCGCGCCAGGCATGGGGACCAAGGAAGAGTATGGAGGAGCCCGCGCCAGCTTGGGAGCAGCTCGGAGGTAACCCACAACTAGAAAAGGAGATGATTGCCTGCGCTAAGGAGGAAATCATGTCAGGGTCACAACTTGGAATGTAGAGAGAGGCACACAGGGAGATGACTAGGTATGGGGCGCCATGGAGTAGGTCAACAGCACGGGCCAGCGTAGTGAGGAAGGGAATCCGTGACCGGTGAAGGAAGCCTCGATGGAGGCAATACGGAAGCAGGGAGGCATGAGCAACAAGAGACTCGTGTCTAATGAGTGAAGACCAAGTGAGGGACGCGAGCCAGAGGAAGTTGTTGGGCGTGCACAGCATGAAGCTCGATGGAGCAGTGTGGATGCCAGGTATGGAGGGAGCTCAATGGAAAAGACAACCTGGAATAGGGGATGGAAATCAAAGAGCTAATGGGGCAAACCTTGCAAGCCTCGCAAGAGGAACGATGACCTCAACAAAATTCTTGCAAGGTATGCGAGAGTGCACAGGAGGTGCCTTTATTAAAAAATTTCAAAGGTTGCATAGTTTTTAAAAAATTGAGGTGGGCCCACTTTTTATATTTAAATGATCAGGCATTTGGGGTAAAATAATTTTCCTGAGGAGGTAAATGTGAAGTATTTCAAAAGTGAAATATTTTGATAATGCATTTGGGGTAAATTTTATTTTGAAGTAAATAATGGAGTGGAGGTAAAGAAAGATATGGGTAAAATATTTTTGCCGAGGAAATTTTTTGCAAATGAATATTTTAAATGAGCATTTAAAATATTTAGGGTGCATGGGAGTATATTCATTAAAATACAAATGGGTAAAGTGTTGCCTAGTAAAACGCAGATTATAAAAGGCACATGAAAATGGGAGAATGTTTTAAGATACTACATTTAAAACATAATATGAATATGAAAATAAAATGTTGCAAATGAAGAGCAAAGAAAGTAAAACAGAAATAAAAGGCTGAAACATGAGTTTTCACGGGAATGGAGTTTTCTTTCAGCTGTAAGTAATGAGTGAGAATGGACACTTGGACATTTTCTGTTGAAGAACAAATTGAGCACATGCTGTTTTGAAAACAGATTGAAGTTTGTTACAAGAAAATGGAGAAGATATTTTGCAGTTCACTGTTCAACGGTGGAGATGTTTCCAGGTGGCAATTTCGGATCAATTTTAGGGCTGCTTCCATTCTCCTATTTCTTCTCTTCTTTTCTCATTGTAAGGGTTCTGAGTTTTTGTATGGGGTTGGGTAGATAGAGATTTGTATTTTCTGAGTCATTGCTTGAGTCTGTAAGCTATAATTTTATGAATTCAAGAGTAAATACAGCCAATTTATGCAATTAACATCATGAAGTGCTTCCACATTCATGAATGTCATCAGATTGTCTCCACATTTGTACACTTTCAGTCATGTAAATTCAATAATACAAAGTTTCTTTGAATTTATCATCTCAAGTTTCATGAGATTGTTTTGTTTGTTCATTGTTCTGTTTCAAAGAAATGGTTAAAATGCTTTGAGCATGTGATTGTGATTTCAAGTGTGCAGATGGGATTTAATAAGAAGAATTTGATTGATAGTAAGAGAAGGATTGTTGGTGCAAGGCACTAATAATTAATGCAAAGCATTAGCAAGTTGAATCCACTGGTTGAGGACTGTTTGCTGGAGAATTCGTTTTATGTGTTTGACTCCATGGCCTAGAACTGGCACTGATCTATTATGCAGTTTTGTGCATCTCAGAAACAAAATTAAATGCAAAATCATCCTAATCTTATTGTGTTATTGTGTGTCCTACTTTCCAATGGCTGAGAGAGGGTTGAGTTACTGAGAATTTAGCCAAGTTTGAGGTTGTCAATGCTTCCCTTAGTGTGTTTTCATTGGGAATTATCTGCTATAAAAAGCAATGTTAGTATATCAGTGATTTAAGTTTTAAACATTGTATAGGTTTACCCACCTTGGTCTTGCAGAGCCAGAAGTGTAGGAGATTCGGTCTTTGACTGAATCTTGTCAGTTGGCCACTAGCCTTAGTTCTTCTTTAAAATAGAGGCTGGCTACCTCTTAGAGAGTTGCAAGGTCTAGCTGGGTTGTTATTTTAAACACCAACAAGTTCATTTTAAACACCAAATTGAAGTGTGGGAATTGTTTTTTTCAATTTTAAACTTGATATTATAAAATGAGGATATGAGGGTTCAGTTTTAATCAACTTTGAACATTTATTTTAAACCCAAAAGGAAATTTAGTTGGTCCTAAAACATGAAGTAAAACATCATAAATGGGTTATAATTTCCCCATAAGTGTCGAAACACTTGTTACAATATATAATCAAATGACAATATGCTCCTTCACTTCAAATTTTATTGCCCAAATTTGCAAAACTAGTTAGCCTCAAAAACAAAAACTAGAAGTCAGTGACATGTTAGAAATTAGATGAAATAAAAAATTTAAAGAACATGTCAGAATTTAAAGAAAATATGAAGGTTTGGTTCAATTTTATCCAACTTTGAAAGTTAATTATTTTATCTTTTCACTAAATAATGAAAAATATTTTTAGAAAATTAGATTATAACAACTTGAGATAACAACAACTTTCTCAAATCTTGATCAATTTTGAAATTGTAAAATGTTTTGGAAAGTTGAACATGTTTTGGAAAGATAAACATGAGATCTTCAAAACCCAACAACCTTTCTACAAGATTAATTGAATATAGAATTTATTAAAAATGAAAGAAAATCATGCATTTAAGAGATTAAACCCCCAAAAAAAAAACACAATAGAATTAAAATTTTAATTTCAATATCTTTTTCAATTCTTGATGAAATTGAGTGCCTTAAAAATCTACGGAAAGGTAAGAATAAGATCTAAAAAACCCCAAAAGTGGTTTTTCATGCTTTAATTCGCCCACTTTTCTATGATTAAAAAAAGTGACGGGTTCAAGCAAAATTTTGGGTGTAACTTGCAAAATTCCTTCAAAAAACACTCAAAACATTAAATTTTTCCCTCATTGTAGTGCCAAAATATGACCAATGACATAGCATAGGTTAACTACACCCGATCCATATGAATTCGAGACATATCTAATCCACTATGCATTAGTCCCAATAAGATATTCAATATCATTAAAAATGAGGAAGCCATTAAAACTAACATGCTGAAACATGAAAGCTTGAAAAAAATATATTCTAAGACATTAAAACTTATCCTATTAGAGGAGTGGTGTCACATTGATGTGGAATGGCGACCCTTTCCCAAACCCTTGGATAATGAGCTTCTTTCAATCAGTTTTATTGAAGAAAACTGATGAAACCGATGAGAGATGTATGTGAAAAATGATTAAAGATAATTTAATATGATAAAAGCTAATATGATTGATGTAAATGTATGAAAAGCTATTAATATTATGTAATTTAAATGAAAGGATTTAGAGTGTTAAAATTAGATATTTTTATTTATCCAAATTAACAAGACGAAAGGTTAGCATGAAAGGGGTAAGAATTAACCCAATTAAATTAATCGGATTAATAGATGAAAATGATACAATTAATTAAATAGCTAGACTAATTTAATCAATTAAGAAAAAAGAGGATGAGTTTTAGGATGAAATGATGTTAGGATATCATATTCAAGTGCATGATATCATTCAGGACATTTTTAAGTGTCTACAAAAGAAAAATCAGGAAAACACCAAGGATAAAACTTCTTATCTAAAATTCCTTGAAAAACAGGAATATTAATCTCAAAATTCTTCTTATAACTAGACATACTACACTTTTGATTTATCATTTTAACTCAGATTTTTTTATTTTTATAATTTTTTACTTTTTATTTTATTTTTTAGATTTCTAATTTTTTTAAATTTTCTTATTTTAAAGAGAGATTTGTAATCTTAGATAAATATTTACAGCTCTCTATCAGCTCCAACATGTGCAATCCCTCCTAGCACCAATTCTATTAATGTGGATGTTAGTCACACATAACACAAATAAAATTCACAAAGAACTTTACCTCTCTTGAAAGAAAATCAAATTCTGAGATAGAATTTAATAATCCCAAGGCTTCATTAGCCAGGTCTTGACTATGCAAGTTTTACTCAAGGTTCATTGTGAAGATTTTTTTACAAAGGGACTTACACACTGGATCTATAAGAATGATTAGATTTTGAAGATAATTGTTAATTTCACAGAATCAACCTTTAATTAGTGTTCAAAGATATTTAATCTAATTATATTTATTTATTTCAGAACACTTTCATCATCAAATTCATTATTTATGATGCTTCAAATTTCATTAATACAAATAATTCACAAGAATATTTCATGAATTCAAAAAAATTTAAAACATTTTTTAGAAATATTTAACATCTACTCTAAAATAAAGCATAAAAAATTACTGAAATGTAAAATTTCTCCCAGGTATTTGTAGAGGGGGACCAACCACACCAAGGCTCTAGGTCACATAGAGCAGAGAATGGAATGCTCCCCTAATCTACCTTGGGTTGGACAAGCGTTTAAGGTTAAGGATAGAGAATGAAGAGCACTCATAGTGCTTCTATCACTCTACTAACTCAAGAGTTTTGATTGGGCTAAACGAATAGGCTTTTGGAATCTAAGCTATGCCTCAAATAGCTCTCTGCCAAAGGACAACAACATAGACTAGGGATGATAGTGTGGCATGTTGGAGTCTCACAGGTACATTGGTGTTCGTACAAATAGAAAGTGCAAAAGGATAATAAAAATACTAGAGGACCTACTAATAGATTAGGTGTCAAAATATAAAGTACTAAAAAAAAAGCTAAATAACTGAATGATGGAAATAACTGAAATGACAAGAAAAGAAGGTGATGAAAGTGAACTCACGAAGGGTCCAGTTCACCAGCAAGCTCCACATGAACATATACCTACACATAGCCAAGAGAGTAAAAAATTTGGGGCTGTATAGGGGTTTTCCATAGTCAAACCCCCACTTTGATGTTTCCACCTCCATGGACAGTCAAATATATAGATATGTAGAAATATGATAAATAAAAAAATGCTAGAATGGAAATGCAACCAATCACTACGAGAGACACTATGCTACTCAATTCCAACAACAAAGTATTAATACAAAAGTGTTACCACCCTCGACCAAAGGCACTCAAGGCCAATGAGAGAGGAATGTAAATCCACAACTATGAAATAGTCAACATAGTTGTAACAGCATTGAAAGTAGTCTTGCAAGACACGAAGCTACAAATTTTGTGGTAGATGTTAGGAATGTTGTGATTGTTGGAATCATGGAGCTAGTAGTGCAACAAGTAGCTTGATTATGGAGGAATACATGAAGCTAGAAGATCAAGAACTACCAAGAAGATGGATTGAAGATGAAAGATAGCATTTGAAGAAGGTTTGGGAGGGAAAGAGTCATTCAAAGGTTGATAGGAAGGCACAAGGGTGTTACATTTCATTTCCAATGGAGAACGTAATGCCTCTGCAAATTTTAGAGGTAAGAATCCTATCAAGATGATAGTGTGCCACACAGATGCCTGGACACCGCACATGCATCCCCGATAGAAATTCCCCCACCAACACTAAAAACAAGTGCCAAGTAGATGGGGTACGAAATAAGGACATGGAATTACTTGGTTGAATTTAATTTTTCCAAGGTGGAGGGTGTAAAAGGGGAATTTGCAAGAGGGGTGCAAATTCACTCCTATACATTTTTCCCCCTCTTTAGCGAACATGAGTGCTAATGAGTGTTTGGTAAAGTAGATTGAAAGAGTTTAGAAACATATACCTAAACTATATAGGAAGCTGACCACAATCTAGTGAACTCGAAAGCACAGGGAAAACAAATGGCTCCACAAGTACTCTCTCCTGAGGAGGATTGAACAAAGTGCAGTGAAGGCTCGTAGAGCAATGATGGAAAAATCTCGTAGGATGCAAGCGCTTCACAGGTCCTCAGACTTGAAAAAAGGGCACCCTCAGGTACTCTCTCCTAGAGTAAGCCTAGTGTGAGGGGACTCCACAGAGTTGGATTAGAAAGTAGCTTCACAAGCACCCCTGCAAAATAACATGTTAATCCACAGACAAAACATGTTAGAAAAAAAATCAGCCACATAGGTAGACAAGCAGATAGTCACATAGACAGTAAAAAATTGAAGGAGAAAATTTCAAAGGTGTCCCTCGGGAACCCTTCAAAAAATGAGGAGTCCACTCAAGGAGCACGTTGTTTGAAAGAGATAAGAGTATTTTTCACAAATCAATTCAACATCAATAAATCCTTTTGAAATATTTTCACTTCATCAAGGAATTTGAAAGGAAGAAGGCCCCCTCGCAAGTGGAAGATCAAAACTTCACCCGTAGGAGAAGGTGCTCCCTCCTTGGAGGAATTTTTTTAAAATTATTTCTTTATAAACCCATGTTGAAGGAAAAATATTCTGATAGGGGTCCTTATTGAGGAATGTGATCTTTGAAAAATATTTTGGAAATATTTTCAAGAAAAGATTCATTGGCCATCGAATGTGTTTTATGAAAATAAAGGTGACATGATAACCCCCCCTTAGGATGGTGTGTGCTAAACACAAAGGCACATGACATCCTAAGGAGAAAAAATCAAGAATGAAAAAGTGATGTTGTGGTCCATGGAAAAAATGAGATATAACTGTGGTAATGTTGTCATACATGTGAGGGACAACACATGAGAACCACAACACCACAAAGAAAGAAAGAGAAATAAGTGCAAAGAAAGAAGATAATAACATCACGAACAAGGGACATGGGGGATCTAATATTTTGGGGTCATATTTTCTCATAAATATAGATAAATAGATATAATAATATATGAATGAAATTTCATCAACACCCTACTATATCAAACCATATGAAGAAAGGCACGTGAAAACAAAAATGGGTCAACATGGAAGGGAAGCCTAAATGCCCCCAACACTTTGCATCATCCCTAATTGTCAAAAATCAATACACAACAGAGGAAGAATGATGTGAGAAATAGAGGAAGTTTTATGAAATAAAAACACTCCTATATCCAAGCACCTACAAGGGTGAGAAGGGTCATCTAGGAACATGAAATGCAAGCACGTGGGAATCCACATATAAAGAAGAGGTTTCCCTAGTCCTCATCAACCAAGAGATTTTTGTTCTCCTAGTCTAGATCATTATAAGGGGAAGGTGCATGGGCCTACAAGGGTGAAATATCAAGGTAGGAACCCTCTAACCCTCTCGTAACAAGAGCCTAGGAAGAAGGCCCCTCGAAGTCTTCTCCGCTTAGTTCTTGTGGGGTGAAAGTCAACAATTTTGTAAAGATAATTGATAGGTTGGGGACCTCGTCCATGAAATTAAACATGCACTTCATAGGAGTGCCATGTGTTAACTCAACAGGCAAGGGAGGCAACACTTGAGATCCACTGCTAAGCTCTCTAAAAGACTTGGGAGCAGTGACAAACTCTAGGGATATTGGGGCTTCCTCTATCACTAAGAAGACACAAGCCAATGTAGAACCACCCTCTAAAGAAGGTGAAACCTTCTTTCAACCCCATTTATAGTAGGGTTGTCCTCCATCTTCTGCTTCATCGGAGGATGTGAGATCCCCATAGATGAAGCAGAAGTTGTAGAGGAAGAGGAGAAAATCGTGATACACACCACCAAGGTATTCAACATTTCCATAGGTTTCAATAATGGTGGGATGTCTAGGAGGGACATCAAAAGGGGAGGCTCAACTGAAGGAGAAATAAACACCTGCACCCTCTTTGGGTGAGGATTTTTTACGCTCGCAGCGGGAGTTGAAAGAAAAACCAAAGTTGAATGAACTAAAGCAAAGAGGATAGGAGGGGGGACACAATAGAAGGTGTCAAAGCAAGAACTATCAGCTCATATTCCATATTTTGTAGGGTGGCCTACTCAATGGCCAGAGCCTTCCTCTGATGGTTGCGATCACAAGCAAGGCGATCTATGCGATTTTGGGAGCTAGAGGCCAAAAGCTGAGATAGGATAGAAGACTCCTATTTGACCATTGGAGTATCCATTGCTGCTATTTTTATGCAGGAAGAAACTCTTGGATGGGAACAAGAGGAAGAGGTTGAGAGGATGATGGAATGACAATGGGGGAGCTAGCTCTAACACCTTTGTAGTGAGCCTCTTTCCATTCACTACCTTAGAGGCATGAGCAGTAGGAGGTCACAGAGGCTGAGACATAGAGGATGCCCCATGGGGACCCTTCCCCTTACCATTTTCATTGGGCTAAGGTCCCGTGGGTAAGATAGGAAGGTCAGATACCCAACACTTGGCTTTCCACCAAGCAGGCACCATTGGAATCCTTATGCAAAACCCAACAGTAGTAAACCAAAGTTCCTCTGAAGGTAGGGAGGTAGAGGCAAGGCCCTAAGAATGGGTAGGATTCTACTTTCATTTTCAAGAGGAAGAGGTAGCTTGTTGTTTCATCATAGGGTGTGTCACCTTTGGCTAACCTTTTCCCCTGATTTTGTACTTTACATAATTTTGGTAAAGTAGGTCTGTCCTAGGAGGAAGCAAACCCATTGGGGGGCCAAAAATGATCCAAGGAATAACCCCCATGGGATACCAATGGTTGATATCCAATGTCATGCACACCATTCATGACACCTTCATGAGAGAAATTCAAATATTTTTGAATAATGAAAGCGATTCCATTCATGGAAGCTAGCCACGAGATGCCCAACTTCACCCTGAATAGACTAGATTTTGGAATGACATCAAAAGATGTATCCATAGCCCTAGGTACTACTAGGATAGAAAGAGTTATAGAGCCATATGATCCAAGAGAGAGACCATCGTGCATGCATATAATATATTTTTTCTTCTCATATTTCTCCCTCTATAATAAATTTAGCCGCAATGTCTCCTTTGTAATAACATTCACTCGACTTGCGGGGTCGAATAGGACTTTTATCACAATGTCTCCATTGTAATAACATTCAATCGACTTGCAGGGTTGACTAAGACTTCTATCACAATGTCTCCATTGAGGTGAGCAAGAATGTATAGGGGAGAGGGATTTTTATTCAAAGGCAAGTCCTACAAGGTGAAAATCACATTTGGCGAGCGAGTCATAGGCTGTATGAGAGGAGTAGGAGTAAATGAAACCACATTTATGCATGCCGAGACTTTAGGAGAGACATCAAAATCAATAATCAAGCTCATAGAGTGATACAAAAATGGGTCTGTACAATCTATAACTCGTTATTTTCCTTTGCCACTAATTCATGTTTTGTTTCTTTCCACCAAGATGGATGGTACCGTCATCGATGTGATCTTGCAACTCATGATGTAGGCACATGCAATGCTCAGTATTATGGCCATGAACATGATGGTATTGGAAAAAGGCATTTCCATCATACCAATCAGGATAGGGTTCCTTCAAAGGTTGAGGATTTTCTAATGTTATAATCTTATCCTTCAATAAATTTTGAGGAAAAAAATAATAAGATTAAGATAATTTTATAAATTTTATGTTATGCCTAAGGCCGTGATCATTAGTCGTGGCAACTAAATTTTCAACAACCTTTCCTTTTCTTGAAATAGAAACTATGGATTTTCCTTTGGAATGAGAGTGCAAGGAGGATCCCCCGAATTGAATCACCATTTGTTGGTATTCTCAGAACGCAACACACAGATGTGCAAAAGAATGGTATTTCATTAAGGAAAATTTCTCCTACCAAGCTCATTGTAGGTTGTCTATGAATACCTTTTTCATGTTTGAGTTGGTCAGCGGGTACGAGATTTATGAAAAGAGCACTTGGTATCGCACAATGAAATCAATTATCTTCTCATGTTCTCCCTTCTTACATTGGACAAGATCCAAGATCATAATTAGACTGATGTTAGCCTATAATTGATGAAGAAATTGATGGACAAGTTGGTCAAATGAGAATATGAAATTGTTAGGCAAGGAACAATACCACTCGAGTGTTGTATCCTTGAGAGATCGAGGGAAAATATTTTCCATTAGAGCATCATGATGAAATAAACCCTTACACATAGAATTAAAATATGATACATGTGTCTGTGGATCCCCTTTACCATCATACTTCTTGAATTTAGGAATATCCATTCCTTGAGGGAAAGGAGTGCTCAATATTATCACCGACAACAAACTATGTTAGGAGAAGGGTTAAAAGATAGCTTGGGAGGAGGCTTGAGACAAGTTTTCCAACTAGTTTTTCATTTGGCCCATGTTCAAAATAAGAGCATTCACAATAGGGTTTGAAGATAAGAAAGGTCCAGTGGAAACTCCCCCAGAACCTCCTTTGAAGCCACTGCTAGAACCACTATCAGGTCCACCAACATGGTCCTTGCTAGAGATGGCACCATGGCCTCTGCCAAAGCCACCACCAATAGTACTTCCACTACTACCAAAACCACCACCATTTATTCCACCAGAGTCCCCACCACTAGGGGTAGTAGGGGGTGAAATTAAAACCAAGGGGTATTCTACTTGCCTTGACAGTGTTGGATTTTTGAGAAGTAGAGGAAACACTGATCAAGGGACCTATTTTGGCCATACATATAGACATGGTAGGCATGAAGATACCTATTTGTCTCTCATAGGCATCGAGAACCTCCCCTTAGGCGGTACTTGATCTAATTTTATATGAAGGGATGTATGCTTTGTTTAGATCGGTGAGGTTGCATAAGAAATCTATGCTTGTCCAATCCTTTCATAACATGTATCTCACCTCACTAACAATCCTAAAATCTCTTGTCATATTCATTTTTTTCTCCAGATGATCATGAGGTCTAACAACCTCATGTCTAATGCTAAAAGGTTTTCTGTAGGAATATGTACAATGTCATCCTCATCTACAAATGAAGTTATAGGGGACACTAGAGGAGTGGGCGCATGAGTGGTCTTTTCAATAAAACCTATCACGTCTATAAATCCTATAGAAAATTCAGTAGTAAGACCAAAAGTGACCTTCATCTTTTCTATTTTCAAGTGCCACACACTTCTTCTAACCAAGTACCCGAAGATCATAGATTGGGTTGTGATGCTCATAAAACCTCACAACATCCGAGTTTACAACAGTCACCAAGTGTGAGTGAAAATGTCTTGACACAAAGAAATAGATATATGTTGTTCACATCAAGTTCACCAAAATATAGAGGGGGACCAACCACACCAAGGCTCCAATTCATGGAGAGTTGAGAGAGGAAGGCTGACCTAATCTACCTCAGGTTGGACAAGAATTTTAAGGTTAAGGATAGAGAATGAAGAGAACTATCAGTGCTTCTATCACTTTTCTAACCTGAGATTTTTGATGGGGCTAAACAATTAGGCTTATGGAACCTAAACTGTATCTCAAACAACTCTCTGCCAAAGGACAACAACGCAAATTAGGGATGACAACACAACACATTGGCATCTCATAGGTGTGTTGGCATTCATACGGATAGAAAGTGCAAAAGGAAAGTGAAAATACTAGAGGACCTACTAACAACTTAGGTGTCAAAATATAAAGTACTAACATAAATTCTAAATAACATAATGATGGAAATAACTGAAAAGACAATGTAGAAATGACAAGAAATGAAGGTGGCAAAAGTGAACTCACAAAGGGTCTAGTTCACCAGCAACCTCCACACAAACATGTACCTACACATAGCCAAGATAGTAAAAATGTTGGGGTTGTATAGGGGTTTTCCATAGTCAAACTCCTACTTTTGTGTTTCCACCTCCACAAACAAATAGATAGATAGATAGATAGATATGTAGAAATATGATAAAGAAAATGATGCTGGAATGGAAATGAAACCAATCACTACAAGAGACACTATGCTACTCAAGTCCAACAAAAAATTAGTAATACAAAATCATTACCACCCTCGACCAAAGGTACTTAAGGCCAATGAGAGAGGAATGCAAGTCCACAACTATGGTAGATTCGACATAGACACAACAACGCTAAAAGTTGTCTCGCAAGACACCAAGCTACAACTTCTATGGTAGATGTGAGGAATGTTGTGATTGTTGGAATCATAGAGCTAGTGGTGCAGCAAATATCTTGAGTATGGAGCAAAATGTGAAGCTAGAATATCAAGAGTTGCTAAAAAGATCAAGAATTTTCAAGAAGATGGATTGAAGATAAAAGATAGCCATTTGAAGAAGGTTTGGGAGGGAAAGAGTCATTCAAAGGTTGACAGGAAGGCGCAGGGGTGTTATGTTTCATCGCCAATGGAGAACGTAATGCCTTTGCAGATTCTCGAGGAAAGAATCTTGTTAGGATGGTATTGCATCGGGTAGACATCCACACACTGCACACATGTCCTTGTCAGAAATTCCCCCACTGACACTAAAAACAAGCGCCAAGTGGATGGGGTATGGAATGAGGATGTGTAATTACTTTGTCGAATTTTACTTTTCTAAGGTGGAGGGTGTAAAAGGGAAATTTTCAAGAGGGGTGCGAATTCGCTCCTATATATTATTATCCATGCATACCTCAAGAAATAACTAAATCAAAGAAAACCATTCTATACTTCACCAGATTGCTTCACAACTAGGAATAGAATGATGCAAGATTTTAAAGAAAGGGGATCATTTGCCACCGAATAGTGTTAGTATGCACCCTTAAACGACGTAGCACACATTCTTTTCTAATAGGAATAAACAATCAACTACATAAGATTTCATATAAGGAAATATCTTTGAATTGGCTCTGATATTAGTTAAATTCTAATCAAACATACAAGTTTTTAGTTTGGAATGAAACATGAAAAAGAATAAAAATTGAAAAAGTTTTTAATTCTCCAAAATCCATAAATTATGAACTTAATGATGTATACACCTAAAAATGGTCTGGATAAATCTAATTAATTAAATATAATTATTTGATTAATTAACCTAAAATTCATCTATTTATAAATAAATAGAAATATTTATTTATATGGTTCACATTCTATTTTCTTTTATCTTAATTAAATAAACAAAATCACATAGTTTGTTCAATTATCATCCCCTTTTATTAAATAAAAAAAATTTAATTGTTTTATTTAATAATATATCTTCCCTCCAAAATTGAATAATTCAAATATTAAATTGAGCACATTTCTACAACTTTTCTCTCAACAAAGTTGAAAGTATCTCAAGTTGTATTCAATTATGATTTTCCAATTGAGCACATGTCTACAACGTTTCCTCTCAATAAAGTTGAAAGCTTCAAGTTGTATTCAATTTATGATTTATGAGATCCACCAATTTTGGAAAAAACTTTAAACACATGGCTTCATTCTTCCACATTTTCTTCCTACTCACTTGGCATAATGTTTTGTTGAGATAAACATTCCCCTTCTTCTTCTCTAACTACTTCATCTTCTACCATTGATTTATCCAAATCAAATTTGAACCATTGCTTGCTGCCACATCATAGTTTTCCTTTGAAAATCTATAAAAGCAAACTCGTGCTATAGAAAATGATCCTGAATTTTATGCAATTTTACTCTGCAGGAATCATATTAGAGCATTTAGCATACAAAATTTGAGTAATCAGCAATTTAGAAGCAAATAGCAATTATATTATATTAAAATCATGGTTTTCATATCAGTTGCATCTTAGTTTATAATACTTTATGATATCATTTAATGTCAAGATCACAATATCATATAGATTTTCATTATCATTATCGTATAGCTTTCATTATCAATCATTTCATCACAACATATAATTTAGTTTATCATTATCATTCTCTAGATTTTCATTTTAACAATCACAGTGCACACAATCTGAGAGCCACTTTGATTTAATAAATCCTTAGAGTTAACTTTAGAGATTTTATTGTGCTTCAAAATAGATTAAATATGCCATTTGAATTCTCTAATAGTGTTTCATTAAGGTGTGTTGTTATTATTCCACTTACACATATTTTCCACACATAAAGCGGCACCCACCATGGGGCAAAATCTCCATTTCTAACATTTTTTGGAAAGTGACTATAGATTTTGACGTGATTCTATTTTAGCACGACCGAGAGTTCTTACAACGTATCCAATAGATATTTCAGCTCATCCAAATACTATTTTGGTACATTTGAAAAACATCATAACACATTCGATTACTGTTATAGTGCATCAGAAGAGAATTTTGGCGCATACAATCAAGAGTTTAGCACATTAAATTACTGTTATAACGCATTTGATAATACTTTCAGTGCATTCGTTTATTATTTTAGCGCGTATATGAGTTATTTTAGTGCATGAGAAATTTAGAGCATATGCTTAACATTTTAGCACATATGACTATTTTTACAGAAAATTAATATTTTTTAGATATAAATCACTATTTTTTGTGCTACAGGTAAGAAGTACACTTGTCAAAGACAGTTGTTTGAAAACACTTACACTGGTTAGAGACAAATACTACAAATTACTAATGGTCTTTGCAGGCTTTTAAGTTTATTATTGCTTTCCTTATTTAAGATAGGCATCTAGCTTAAGTAAAAGGATAATTGAGCCCCCTATTTACTATGGTTGAAGTGATAGGCCTATGCTCTCCCCTTCACTGGGTGATCAAAATGCTAGATTCTCTTTTTATGTTTTTATTAACACCTTTAGAAGGCTTGTCGTAGTGGGAAAAATTACTCACCCTATGGGAACGACCTAAGTGGGAACAACCAAAGCTTAGTTTTCCAACCCACTATAATAAAAGCGAGTTCAGGGAAAGTCCAAAATTCGACGAAAGTGTGAAAGATAACCATCCCCAAAGCCTTTGTTCTAAAGGTTGGGAGATCTCCTGAGGGAGTTTATCTATTGCCACATCGAATGAAAACCTTATCTACAAACTTTAAGGTAGAATCCAACAATGTCAATTTCTAAACACTTTCCATACCATAGTGCAAGGGGAGGGAAGAATCTACCCCCAAGACACTCAACATATAACTATCAGAGACCCTAGCCAAAAGTGGAGGATTTGACTTTGGTTAAGACTCAAGAAAGGAAAAAACACGGTCGCCCTCTAGGGGGTGACACAACTATGTGAGCTGACATAGTTTCAAGATGTGGGTTGTGGGATTTTTAGTGACCTTTTGAGATTAAAAATTTGCTTGAACTATCTTTATTGTGTTATACCAATCAAAATTGAAAGAATCAAACCTGATTCTAGAACACACACTATATGTTTAAATGAGTAGAATTGAAACAACTGTTTACAAACTTGTTGATGTGTGTGTAAAGTCATTTTTCAAAGAATCATCCAATCAAAGAAATCGATTTCCATAATCCAAAAATAAACAAATTAGATACAAGGTCATTAATCAGAAAGTTTATATCCCAGAGACAAACAATTCACTATTTAAACCAGAACAGACTGTCAAAATACTACATACTTCCAAAATAGCACATTCACTCTCTGTTATAGTGCATCCAATCTATTTAACAACGCATAGGAGAAATAGTCTAGTGCATAGGAAAACAAATTTAGCACATAGACGGAACAATATAGCACATCAAAGCTGTTTAACAATGCATCAAAACAATCTACTAGTGCATATGTGAATTTTTATAACACATCTGAGGATTGTTATAGCGCATCCACAAAATTAAAAACCAGAGAGTTGTTTTCACTATATGTTAGTCTTTTAACATCAAAATTCAGATTTTCTTCAAAAACAAAAGCCTTTCTAAAGAAAAACAAAGTCTTAAACTTTCAAAAACTGAACCTTATAAGTGAAATTCTTCAAATTAAACTAAGATCCAACATCCTAAAAGTGTCTAAATCAAACACATTTGATTAAAATCTAAGTTTCATTATTAGGATTAGTCATCCTACTTCAAGAAATGAAGTTGTATAATCATATTTATCACTTAGTCCAATCAATAGAATCTATCATTCTATTTGACTCAATTTAATATCCTTGAGACTATTTTAAACCAAGATCAAAGTTTAGTGGACAATTATAACACTTATATGCTAGTTTTCACAAGGTCACAAAGACTAAAACTTCAAGAAGAGGAAATTAAAAATCAAACAAACATTTCTAAGATTGAGGAGAATCTACTCAAAAAATCCAACCAACATGATAATGATGAAATATCTAAAGAAGATCTACAAAATATGCTACAAGACCCCAAGTTCCATAAGTTTATGGAGAAAATTTTGGAAAAAGATGGGTAAAAGTATCTTTTAATGTTAGATGATCTATGTGTTAAAGTTCCAAAGGATTTTGATATTAATAGACTGAAATAAATACCTCAAAGAGTTGAGACTAAACCACAAAATACAGATGAAGTGGATGCAATGAAACATCAACTACAAACCTTACAATAGAAATTCCAAGATATGAAAATAGGAACTACTAAGAGATAATTGCTACAAGATATTTGTCCATATCATTTTGCCCAAAATGTGAACATGATCCCATTTCCAAAACATTGTGAATTACCCAAGTACAATAAATACAATGGAAAAATAGATCCTCTTGACCATGTAAAGGAATTTTGAGCTATGAGCTTAGAGTTTTCCCATGAAGAGACATACTTGATGGGGCTATTTACACAAAGCTTAGGTGGAAAATGTATGGATTGGTTCTCTAAATTAACTCTAGTAATTAGATCCTTTGAAGATCTAGTTAAAAAATTTATAACTCAATACTCCTACAACATACAACATGATATCACAATGAAGGGTCTTTGTAATACTAAACAAAATAAAGGTGAAAAATTTCTCTCATTTTACAAAGATGGAGAAGGTTGTTTGCAAGATATCCACATTCCATACATAAAAAGGAAAAGATGGAACTATTCATTGGTAATTTAAATGATGAAATGAGTTATAGACTTGAACTACAATGTCCACCTACATTCGAGAAAATGATCGAAAATGGTCTCAAGATAGAGGAAGCTTTGGTCAAGAGAGGAGTTCTAAAAATATACAATGAAGGACCAAATAATGCCAATTCCTCTAATCACAACAACAACAACGATAAACCCAAGTTTTGGCAAAAATATAGAAATTCCAGAAACAATGATGTTGTGACTGAAACATAGAATGCAAAACAAATATTCAATTTAACAGTAGCTGCCACTGAGATAACTCAAAACAATAACCAAGGAAACAATCTAAATACAGATACCCAAGGGTCCCCTCCTACCCCCCCCCCCCCCACCAACCCATGTTCTTCTCCTTTGGAGACGTGTCTGGTGGGAACCCCCTCTATGGGATCTGTGCTTTCTCCTGCAGGCATTTTGCGGGCTGTGGCAGCCTCGGGCATCTCTTTTGTGCTGGCGATTGAGCTTCCTCCAGTTGCCAGTTGGAAGAATGTTTTGACTAGTGGGAATTTGGCCTCCTCGTTTTCGCCCCCCTAAGTCGGTCATGTTTATTGATGTTGTGTTTGAGATTCTTGACATGGTTAGTGACAGGATCCTTTCCTCCATGGAGAATGCGGTGGTGGGGAGATTCCTCTCCTATCGTCCTATGGTGGATATGGTTAGAAAGTGGGTGGCTGTGAAATGGAGGCTTAAGGGCAGTGTAGAGATCTGCATGATGGCCGACGGTCTCTTCCTTTTTCGATTTGTTGTTGCTGATGACTTGGTGCATACCCTATCATCGGGCCCATGGGTTTATGGGAAGCATAGCCTGGCTTTGTGTAGGTGGAAGCTTGGGTTTGATCCTACTGTAGACTTTAACATGTCAGCTCCTATTTGGGTGCGGCTGTCAGGCTTGCCCCTTGAGCTTTGGGATGAAGCCATATTCAAGGCTGTTGGTGATTCATTGGGTCAGTTTGTTACTTCGGATGCTATCACTAAATCTAAATCAAGGTTAGTCTTTGCTCGATTCTGCGTCAATATTTGCATAGATAAAGTTCTTTCTAACTCTATCAAGCTTTTCTCCAAGTTGGGAAACTAGGTCTAACCTGTTTGTTATGAAAACGTAGTGGTTTATTGTCAAAGGTGTGCCAAAGCCGGGCACCTTATCACTGATTGTAAATTGACAGTCAGTAGGGAGGTTATAGATGTGCCTGATCCCAAGATTTTGGCCCAGGATGCCTTGAGGCCTATGGGTGTTTTGGAGATGGTCCCCCCAGAGTTGACTCTTGTGCTTTCTCTGCATTCACTTTCACTTGGCGTTCCTCACCCTACCTCGAACCCTAGTGGGTCCTCGATTTTGGAAACCTTATCTCAGGAGGTCTCATTGCCTTAGGATCTTGGATCCTCAACTTTTGTTGCCTTACCTATGAGGGCTTCTAATGAGGGCTTTGGCCCTAGTTCTTCGACTATTGATCCACTGTCTTTTACTTTGGGGACCTATGGGGATTTAGTTGAAGAGGGTGAAATTTGGGAGGAAGAGTGTTCTGGCTTGGTTGAAGAATCTACTAAAAACTTGGAAAGTTTAAAGTTGGAGAAAGTTGAAGAGGGAGGGATATGGACCATGCCTAAGAAGAAGGGTAGGAAGAAGAAGGTAGATGTGGGAGGGGATTCCAAGCCTGGGAGACCCTCACAGAGATCCACCAGAATGTGGGAAATGACAAACGAGATTGCCCTAGGAAAGCAGAGGACATTAGAGGTGTCCTCAAAAAAAGGTCAGAAGTGAGGATTATGTCTTGGAATATTCGAGGACTTAATAGTTCACACAAAAAACATGCCCTGAAGAACTATATAGTGGAGCATAAGATTGATATTTGTCTCCTGCAAGAAACTAACATGTTGATGATTAATTTTGAAAAAGTTGTTAGCACTATTTGGCCTAATGCTTCTTTTATTCATAGTGATGCTGAGGGAGCTTCGAGGGGGTTGGCTGTGCTTTGGAATCCTTCCTGTTTATAGGGTCATGAATTATCCCATTGTAAAAATAGCATTGGGGTTTTGCTCTTTGTAAGTGGAGAAGTTTGGTCTATAATTAATATTTATGCTCCCAACCAGAGGAACTCGAGGAATATCCTTTGGAGAAACATGGTGTCTAAAATTAATATGAATAAGGGAAGTCTGTGGCTTGTTGCTGGAGATTTCAACTCTCCCTTGTTACCATCTGAGAAAAGTGGGAGCCTCCTGGATTACACTAACAGCATGACTGATCTGGCAAACTTCATGTGCTCTTCGAGGTTAATGGATATTGATCTTCGGGGCCCACATTTTACCTGGTCTAATCGAAGGGATGGTGCTGATCTGATTTAGGTTAGGTTTGACCGTTTCCTCTATTCTCCCCATTGGACCAATACCTTAGGATCCAACCTAGTCGCTCTGCCTAGGATGGTTTCTGACCATAACCCTCTCCTGCTGACCACTAATATTCGCCCTTCTAGTGGGCCCTATCCCTTCCACTTTGAAATAATGTGGAACTCTCATCCCGATTTCAAAAAGAAAATTGTTGAATGGTGGAATATACCTATACAAGGGTCCCCTATGTTCAGGCTATGTTATAAACTCAAACATATTAAACTTATGGTTAAAGGTTGGAATAGGAATGTGTTTTGAGATGTTTTTCAAAGGAAAAAATAGCTTGAGGAGAGGTTAAGGATCTTGCAGAAGAATATGGATGAGGGAGATGCCAGTCAACAGATTAATAATCAGGAAAAGGATGCCAGAATGGAATGAGAAAAAGTTATAAGAAATGAAGAGGTATTCTAAAAGCAAAAATCAAGGATCCAATGGCCGAAGGAAGGAGATAGGAACACCTCTTTTTTTCATGTTTCTGCTATCAAACATCGAAAAATGAACCAAATTTCTAAACTGATAAGTAACTCTGGGGAGGTGATTTCTGATCAAGCTCTTATTAAGTCCTATGCGGTTGATTTTTTCAAGGAGGCTCTCTCAGCCCCTACAGGGGAGTCCAACTCAGCTCTGGACGATTTGATTCTCCGGTAGCTCCCTACGTCCATCTCTTTGGAGGATAACTTGAGCATTCTTAGGAGTGTTTCCATGGAAGAGGTTCACTTGGCTACTTTTGGTATGGGGGCATTCAAGGCTCCTGGTCCTGATGGGTTTCCTCCTGCTTTCTTTCAAATACTTTGGGATACTGTGGGTTGGGACCTGGTGCTTGCAGCTAGGGACTTCTTTTAATCTGGTAAGATCCTTAAACAAATGAACCACAACTTCATTGCCCTTATACCCAAGATTAGTGAGCCACTTTCAATGTCTGACTTTTGACCTATTAGTCTATGTAACACTATCTATAAGATCATTTATAAGATTCTTGTTAACCATCTCAAACCTCTGCTTGATAAAATTATTAGCCACACTCAAAAGGGGTTTGTCCCAGGACGACATATTCTTGATGTTGCTTTGACTACCCATGAACTATTCCACTCTATGGATAGATGCAGTAATGCGGGAATGGCACTTAAACTTGAGATATCCAAAGCCTATGATAAGTTTTTGTGGGAATTCATTCCAAAGGTCCTAGCTAAGTTTGGTTTTAACAATTTGGTCATTAAGCTCATTATGGAGTGTGTTAGAATTGTTAATTTCTCGGTCCTGGTTAATGGATCCCCCTGCGGTTTCTTCTCTGCTAGTAGGGGGCTTAGGCAAGGAGACCCTCTCTCCCCCTACCTCTTTATTATGGTGGTTGATGTGCTTAGTAGGAATTTTACTAGTCTACTATCAGAGGGATCCATATCTGGTGTTAGAGTGGCTACCTCCCTATGTCCGATTGTTGCACAACAATTTATGGATGATACTTTTCTATTTGGGAAGGCCTCTATTGTGGAAGATAGGAAATGGAAAGCTTGTCTTAATAGCTATGCCTCCTACTCTGGGCAGTGCATCAACTACAACAAGATTAAGATTTACTTCTTTAATTTATCTCCTAATTTGGAAAACAGGGTGACTGCGATTCTCGGTTGTGTCAGTGATTCTCTCCCATCGGTTTATTTGGGGCTTCCACTTACGGTCAAGGAGGTTCTACCAGAGTTTTAGAACTCTATTCTAGAGAGGATTCAAAGGAATTTGGCTAGGTGGAAGGGAACCTTACTTAGTCATGCTAGCAAATTACAACTCCTTACTGCGGCCATACAAGGTATCCCCACTTACTTTCTGTCTATCTTTAGGATACCTATGTATATAGTGGAAAAGTTAGAAAGAATTCAAAGGAATTTTCTTTGGGCCAGTGCTGAGGAGAAAAAGAAGATTGCTCTGGTTAAATGGGAGAAGGTTTGTTGGGCTAAAATTTATGGGGGGCTTGGAATAAGGAAGATTGCTCTCTCTAACAGGGTGCTGATAGCCAAGGTTGGGTGGGATCAATTAAGGAACTCCAAGGACTGGTGCAAAATCCTGATTGCTAAGTATCTTCAAAACAGGCCTTTGATTGATTGTGTTTCAAAACCCCACCCTCTTGGTTCCGTTATCTGGAGGAGTATTTGCAGCATTCAAGGCCTGCTAAAAAAAGGGATAAAATGGAAAATGGGGAATGGGATCAAAATTAAATTCTAGGAAGATGCTTGGCTCTTAGATTTCCCTTTGGCTTGCTTCAATTTTTGAGGGGTGATGATTAATGCTCAGAGATTCTTTGGGATTTATATCAGTGACTATGTGTCTAGCCTTTCTAGTGCTAGGATTTGGAGAGAGCTATCTCTATGTTGTCCTCACTCGCTGGATCTTATCCGTCTTGCTAGATCAGTTTAGGTGTTACTATCTAGTTTTAGGTTTCCTTCCTATGACAGAGAGGATGAATTCTTTTGGGCCTTAGATAAATAGGGGGATCTCTTAGTTAGATACGATTACAGACTACTAACTAATGATAGTTTTGTGGAGGAACACTAGCGAAGGGTTTGGAATCATCGCATGATCCCTAAAATAATTTTTTTCTAGTGGATGACCTATCACAATAGGATTCTGACCTAGGATAATTTGAGAATCCGGGGATTGTTCTTTCCCAATAGATGCTTTCTCTACAAAGAGGGGGAAGAAACAGTCATTCATCTCTTGCTGCACTGCCCGTATGCTACTGAAGTTTGGGGGATGGATATGGAGAAACTTGAGGTTCAATGGGTTATGAGCAAGGACCTCTTATCATTTATTATGGGCTGGAATGGGTCTTTTTTACATCCTTTGGTTAGTGAAATTTGGAGGAAGACCCCCCCTATCATAGGTTGGTGTTTATGGAAGGAGAGGAATAACTGGGTCTTCAGGAATATTGAGTAGAGCCCCAAGGAGGTGTTTGGGATTGGTGTTCGACTCATAGAGGAGAATATCTTCCTCTTTGATGGAAAACTTCCAGAGTTTGGGCTGAGAGAATTTGAAATAAAAATGGCCAAGGAATGGCACCAGGATTTAAATGTTAATGCCTTTCATAATGGGAAACTACTAGCTAGGAAAAATACCAAATGGGAGCCTCCAGATTGTGGATGGTTTAAAATTAATTTTGATGGAGCTGCCAAAGGGAACCCAGGAAGGGCAAGTATAGGTGGGATTATAAGAGATTCTATGGGAAATATGGTGGCAAGGTTTATTGGTGGCATCGGGGTTCAGTCAACTCTTGTTGCTAAGGCTCATGCACTGTTCATGGGACTCAAAATTGTTGTTTCTCTAGGGATTGTTAATCTCCATATTGAGGGAGATTCCAAGGTGGTGATAGATGTTCTGGAAAAAGATAGATTCATAGGTTGGAACACCAAGGACATTTTGATGGATGCTAGCTTCCTTATGTCCAAATTAAGAGACAAAAGAGTGACTCATATTTACAAAGAAGGCAATAGTGTGGCAGATGTGTTGGCAAACCTTGGCTCGGGTTGGGATTCGACTAGATGTTGGAGGAATAAGGAAAGACTTCCGTCAAACATCCAAGCTTTGATAGAATGGGAAAGGGCTTCCATGGTTAATAATGACTTGCAACATTTGGATGACAAGAGTTGACTGGGGGGCCCACTGGTTGATTTGGGTGTGTTGGTGGATAAATGCCAATATTGGTATGGAGGATAGGTGGAGTACTATGGGTAAAGATGAGCGGGTGTGGAGTAGGGGAAAGAGCATCCACGTGTTGATTATTTGGGATTGGAGAATGGGCATAGCTTATAAAATAATAATGAGATGGCAGGGAGGGAACTCAATTGATGTGATCAAGCTTAGATTTGGTGACATGATGCAGGTTATTTGGAAGGCCGTGATTTCTTCTCGGGTGTATGACGGTACTGTGGGTGTCACGTTTTGGGGAATGGGGTTACTTGTTTTATCTCCAAATTACATTTGGAGAAGTGAATGTGTTAATAATTATGGGACCATTTATGATGAGTAATGGTTGTATTCTAGAGGCTTCGCACCAGCTAATTTAGCTGGAGGTTACTTCGTCTTTTCTTGGTGGGTTACTAATTTTAGCTTATCGGTCTACCCGCATGGAATGTCGTGCCTTTCCTACTTATCCGCCAACTTCTACCTCCTCCACTGTTATCAAAAAATCATTAATTGTCGTGTCTTTTCTCACTGTAGCATATTTCCCTTCCGTGCATGTAAATGGTTTGAGGGGATTAATCGTTGTAAGCCCGACATTAAACATCCTTCTGTGATATTGGTTTGCAACATTTTTCTTTGGTGTTTTTTGCATTTCTGTGTTTTCCCTGAGCAGTCTGACAGAAAGGGTGGAGATCGTGTTTGGATGGAGCCAGATAGTTGTGATGAATTTTGAAACAACCCTCTGGTTTGGCACATTTGCGTGGAGGGAGGAATTGCCCCGCTTATGGAATGTCTGGTTGGCCATGATCCTATTCTTTCGGGATAATTTATTGGTTCTTGGAAGGACATAAGGGTTTCCGTTGGGGGGATTTCATTTGAGGTTAGCAAGGATGTCATTGCGTAGGCTACGGGTTTGAGGTGCGAGGGGAAAAAATATCCTAAACACACCAAAAATCCAGACCACAAGAGCCTTAAGGCGTTCTTCAGAGGTGAGGAGACTCCGGTTAGGAATCAGGTAGGGTTTGAAAGAGATGAGCTCCCTAAGCCGTGGGACATGGTCTACATGACTTTGATGAAATATGTGACCCTAGAAGGTAGGTACAAAACTTGCTTCTTCTATCATTTCCCTCTGCTTAACCATCTCAGACATAAAATGCTGCTTAGCTTTCCATTTTTCCTTCTTATGGACCTGGAAAGCTCGATGGAGAAATGCAATGCGGTGACCTGTCATAATCCCTATGATCCCCCGCCACTCCCACTCCATCAGGGGCTTATTCTTTGCCTATACCACTTCCATCTTGCTCTTTGCCCGCCTAAAGCCATCACTATCCATGTGGAGAACATTGAACCCATCTCTTCGATTCATATCTCCCCGGCCGAGTCCAAGAGCCCTCCTCAGAAGCCTTTTACTAAAATTGTGGGGAGTATCAAAACCAATTTGGCCACCAAAAAGCTTAAGGGTGGGTTAGGTATGGCTCATGCTAGTGTGGTGGAAGGGATTTGTGAGTTAAAGGCCACTCAAGCGGGCACGACTGATAATGTCACTAAGCTAAACAAAGGTAAGGAGAAATGCGTGCAGGCGACGATAGTCAAAGTTGGCAAGGGCAAGAATGCAGTTGGGAAGGACAAGAGAGGGGATATGGTTGTGGGGATCATGGAGCCGACTGGTGGGGAAAGTGTTAGGAGGAGATTGGGGAGGCTGGCCAAGAATAGAAAAAAGAGATTAATTATTGAGGACTCAGAGGTGGAGCAGCTGGATAGCAAGGGCTACATGGAGGAAGAGTCTGATGATGAGATTGAAGACATGGGGGAGAGGCCCCTGCCTACTCCAATGGACAACAAGATTTCTTGCCATGGCTCTGACTCACACTCTCCACTGGTTAATGAGCCTGGTGGGATTCAGGAGACTAGGGATGTTGGGGAAGATTCGGACATGGTGACAAAGAGATTGAACACTCTGGACAAAAGATTGAGGGGCTTGACCCACTTCACAATGAAACTAAGCCATTTTGTTACCAGTGCGCTGTCAAATGTCATAAAAGAGGAATTGAAGGGGAATAATAGCCAAGAGAACAAAGAGTGGGCGATGAGGTGGTCGACCTCATGATTAAGAACTGAGATGATGCCAGTTAGCTGATCCTGTTGCTAGTTTGTCGGCTATTTTTTGGCTGTTTCTGTGTTGTCCCTGGGCTGTCTCTAGTTTTTTTTTGTTAATGTTTTCTATTTAATTCTTGTCCTTTTTTGGCCCTAGTGGCTCATTGAGAGGGGTACAACACCCCGTAAATGTTGTTTAACTTTTCAAAAACAATCTAAATATAGATCAAAACAACAATTCAAACCATGCTGGATCTAAGTCACTGCCATTCCAAAAGCCATCAAATAAGAGGAAATTCACACCTTTAGGAAAATCATTGGAATCAACATTAAAGGAACTTATTGAAGCCAAAATTATAACATTACAAGAGTCATGAAATTGGGATCTGCAAGTCAAACCATTTTCGTGGAATGACATACATTACTATGACTATCATAAGAACAAAGACCACAAAACAAACAACTGTTGGCAATTGAAACATTTAATCCAAGATCTGATTGAAAACAAGAAAATATTTGTTGAAGGACTACAAATAAACAATGATCATGAGGAATTCAAGAATTCTTTACCAAATTATGAAAAAGGGGAATCATCTTTTATAGATGGTAAAGGAAAAAATATAAATTAAGTTTATGAATCTACTATTCTCCATATCCAGGTAGTGGAAAATAAAACTAATAACTCCCAAATCAATGATGAACATGACTTTGTTGCTGCTAAAAGTAAAATAAAGTGATTTAGTGTTGCTGGTAATCATATTAATGACATAATTGCAGCTAATTATCAAACTCATAATGCAGAAATTAATGACAGCAATGACTTCATTATAGTTGACCATCAAACCACAAACATTGCTAAAAATGAAAGTCAAATTAACATCATAAAAATTAGAGAGAATAAAAAATATCAACCAATCAACGTGACAACAAGGGGACAAGCTAAGGTAATACTGAAAGGAGCTACATCTAAATCATATGATGCTCCTTCTACAATCAAAACAATTACTACCCCTACAAATCAGTACAACATAATTGATCAGTTGAAGAAAATACTAGCACAAATCTCAATATTAGAACTTTCAAAAATATCACCAGCACATAAGGAGATCCTAGAACAAGCTCTTTTTGCTAAAATGGTACCTAATAACTTGGAAGTTTTCCAATTCCAAGCTATGGTGGGACACTTAACAACTCCTCATTGCCTATCCTTTTCTAAACATAATGATGTATCACTAAACCATCCACATAATATTTCCCTCCACATTGAGTTTCTCATTCACAAACATCGAGTCAAGCATGTTCTTATAGATGGTGGAGTTGGTTTGAATATCTGTACTTTAAAACTGATCCGTGCACTAGGATATCCAGAGATGTTATTGATGCAAGAAGAAAAATCACAATAAAATCATATGATGATGAAGAGAGATCATCCAAAGTATTAATTTTCTTACCTATCCAAGTGGGACCAATTGTGAAAGAAATAGTCTGCCAAGTGTTGGACAAAGACCTGACATATAATATAATTTTGGGGCATCCATGGATTCATGAGATGCAAGTAGTGTCTTCCACCTATCATTAGTGCTTGAAGTTTCTAGTCAATGGAGAAGAAATAACCATCTCAACAGATTCAAATAATCCCCAACAATGCAACATGCTTAAGGCAACTCAAGCTACATTTATCTCTCATAACAAGGAAGCTAACACTCCAAATTCATCAAACAATGAGAGTCAATTGAATGTTCTATCAAAATGGGTTGAGAAGAAGGATCAATCAAAGGATAAAGGTATTGCTGATCCAAATACATCAAACAATGAAAACTCTTTATCAAAGCAATTCAAAGAAAAGATCTAGATAATAGACAAAGGCATGGGAGAGTATTCCATTCAACAATATTTATGTCTTTCATAATTTCTGCCTTCACCAAGAACTTATGGACAACCATCAACATCAATGCAACAATTATCACAGCCTATCATAGTTTTTGATGGCAGATTTGTAAAGGCCGGCACTTTAGTTGACGAATCAAAAGATAAGGTTGTCCTGGATTGGCTCTACAAAGATGAGGAAGCATCTACATCAAAAAACCCCAACATACAAACAAGTAAATATGGAAAAGGAAAGACAATCCTAGAGAAGATGGGGTATGAAGGACAAGGACCTATTGGAAAAAGGAAAGAGGGAATTTTAGAACCTATTCAACCTCTTACACTCCATGCAAAGGACAAGAATGGATTGGGATATAAAGAGGAAACAAAAGGAGAAGCCACCCAAAAGTTTGTTGAATGAATCTTACAACTGCAAGTTATTAATGACTATGAAATTGACTCTAATGAGTATGAGTGGGATTTTCTATTTGAGGTATCCTTTGAAGACAAACAAATGGATGTAATAAAAAGGTATGAACCTACACGCGAGGAGGGTCAAAGCTCAGGGACTAAACCCCTTGTGTTTGGATCACAAAATATCGATGACTCAAGTGAGGATGAATAAAATACGAGCGATATAGATTACTTGAAGGAGAGTAACATCATAACCCTTGATATCCCTACCAAAAAATTTGATGAAATTTCTATTTGGACTTTCACTGCTATTGACCTTAATCAATCCGATGACCTTTTACCCTTACTACACCCCGAGCTTATTGAATAGGAACAATCTGAGCCTTCTAATGTCCCTATCTTTCCAAATGATGATGCCATCGTTAAATTTGTTTGTTCCAACAACCTTGACACAAGTTCCAACCACAAAAATCATAACAAAGCTTCAATTTAGGAGTGTGTCAAATCTTCCAATTGCAAAAATGAAAATATGAACAAAATATCTAATGGTGAAAACCATTTAATGGTAGTGTTAGATCTAGAAAAAGTAAAAATAAAGAGTGCATCTGATAGTGAAAACCTCTTTGAGGCATTGAAGGATGGGGGATTTGACACTCTTCCTAAAAATTATCATGAGAGATCATCAGTGTTGGTTGAGCCAACTCAGTCTATCAATGTGGGTACAACAAAAAAAGTAAAGACATTACATTTGGCATCATCAACGATTGGATAGGAAAAGGCTGAGTTCACCAAGTTCTTTGAAGAATGAAAAATAAAATTTGCTTGGTCTTACTTTGATATGTTGAGCTTAGACCCTAATCTCATTATGCATCATCTATCTCTACCTCTGGGGGAGAAACCAATAAAAAAAAACTAAGGAAAATGCATCTACATATCGCCTTGCTGGTGAAGGTGAAACTCAAGAAATTATTAGATGTTGGTTTCATTCATCCAATTGAGTATGTTGAGTGGACATCAAAAATCATACCAGTTTCTAAGCTAGATAATAGCATCAGGATGTGTACTGACTTCAAGGATCTCAACAAGGCATGTTTGAAGGATGAATTTCCTTTACCAAACATTGACATTATTGTAGACTTGATAGCTAGACACGTGATGTTATCACTTATGGATGGATTCTCAGGTTATGATCAAATCAAGTTTTTACTTGAGGATCAAGAGAAAACAATGTTCACATGTTCATGGGGAACATTTTGCTGGAATGTGATGCCTTTTAGGTTGAAAAACGTAGGGGCTACATATTAGAGACCAATAACCACCATCTTCCATGACATGATGCATACTTTTATGGAGGATTAGGTGGATGATTTATTGGAAAAATCATATACCAAAGACGGAAATCTTGAGATCCTAGACAAAATTTTCACCCGTCTAGAAAGGTTCAACATCAAATTAAATCCCAAGAAATGTGTATTTGGTGTAACATCAACAAAGCTTCTAGGGTACATAGTTTCAGAGAAAAGTTATTGAAGTGGATCCAACCAAAGTCAAGGCTATTATGGAGATGTCTCCACCTAAAAAAATTAGTCAGCTATGGTCTCTACAGGGAAGGCTTCAGTCAATCCAAAGGTTCATTTCTCAACTAGTAGACAAGAGTCATTCGTTCAATCACTTGCTACACAAAAATGTCTCTTTCAATGGGATGAAAAATGTGAATCTACTTCCAATCAACTAAAGAAATATTTGATGTCTCCACCAATATTGGTGCCACCTACAGAAGGAAAGACACTATTATTTTACATAGCAACAACTAAGATTTCAGTGGGTGCTCTATTGCCACAGGAAGATCTTGCAAGAAAGGAACATGATATCTATTATATCAATAGAACTTTAAATGGTTATGAGATCAATTACACCTTCATTGAGAAAGGTTTTTTTGTAGTAGTATTTTCTACTCAATAGCTATGCTATTATATGCTAACTCACACAATTAAAATCATAGCTAAGATCGATCCACTGAAATACTTACTCAACAAAGCTTCTTTAATAGGAAGGCTAGCCAAGTGGGTCATGATCTTGAGCGAGTTTGATATATAGTATGTAGATCAAAAATCCATCAAGGGACAAGTGATAGCTGATCAATTAGCTAAAGCACCTCTACAATATTATCATCCAATGAACATTGAATTTACTGATGTAGATGTTTTTATCATCACACCACAACAATGGATGCTATACTTTGATGTATCCTACATGCAACATGAATCAAGTTTTGGAATCTTATTTGTCACACCTCAAAGACATACCATTCCAAATTCCTACAGAATCAACTTTCCTTGTACAAATAATGTAGTTGAATACAAGGCATTAATCGTTGGCATCGAAGTAGTAGTTAAATGGAATATCAAAAAGCTGCAGGTCTATGGAGATTCACAACTAGTCATTAACCAGGTAAATGATAATTATCAGACAAGGGATGACAAGTTGCTACCATATGAGAAAATGGTGGATGATTTCAAAAATTACTTTTTCCAGATCAAATTTGAACATATACCAAGGGCGGATAACAAAGCTATTGATTCAATGGCAACAATTGCTTCTCTCTTGCAGATACCGAAACAATGAAGATGTTATGAGTTTATGGTAGAAAAAGTGTTTAATCTTGCCTATGAAAATCCTAAATCCCAAATGATATGCCATATCATTGACCCTGAAACCTCCATCTATGGGAAGATTTATACTTACTTGAAAGACAATACCATTCCCCCCGATCTTTCCTAAAACAAAAAATGAAACTTCATTCGCCAAGCCACACAACATACCTTGATTGCTGACATACTTTATTGTTGAGGTCTTGATGGTACTCTCCTCTAGTTTCTAGAACATAATGAATCTGAAACAACCTTGCATGAGATTCATGAAGGTATATGTGGAACTCACTCAAGTGGTCTAACTCTAGCAAAGAAACTCCTTTGTTTAGGGTATTACTGGCCGAATATGGAGGAGTCTTTTCAATATGTAAAGAAATGCCAAAAATTTCAAATCCATGGCAACCTTATACATGCACTAGCATAGGAACTACAACCTTCCACATCAACATGGCCTTTTTGTCAGTGGGGACTAGATTTGGTAGGTATAATTCACCCTTCTTTGTCCAATGGACATAAATTTATCATTATAGCCATAAATTACTTTACAAAGTGGATTGAAGTTGTACTCCTAACCACCATCATAGGAAAAAAAATCATCCTTTATCTTAAATTTCCTTGTTTGTTGGTATGGTGCTCCTCAGTCCATTATCACCAACAATGGTAGACCTTTTAAGAATTAGGATGTCCAAGAATTGTGTGAGTGGTTTCCTATCCAACATCGCTTTTCATCATCGTACTATCCTCAAGGAAACGACCAAGTAGAGGCGTCAAAAAAAACTATTCTAAAAATCTTAAAGAAAATGATCAACGATGTTGGACGTGATTGACACGTTCAACCGAGTCCTACTTTGTGGGCATACCAAACTAGTATCAAAAAACCTACAAAAGCTACACCATATGCCCTGGTATATGGATAATAGGCTATTTTACCTATTTAGGTTGAAATATCATAACTCTGTGTGTCACTAAAAGGGATCATTTCAAATGAGGACTATAGAGTGTCTAGACTTCAGGAGTTGGAATTGTTAGATGAGCATCATCAACAAGTTGTGGATCACTTGAAAGAATATCAATAGAGGATGTCCAAAAGCTACAATCGCAGATTCAAAACAAGGGAATTTCAGGTTAGTGACTTGGTATTAAAGGAAAACCCTCGCAATCAATAGGATCATGAAAAGAAGGGTAATTTTGAACCAAATTGGCTCAGTCCCTTCATCATCATATCAGTCTATGGATCAAGAGCTTATCAATTGTCCAAACCTGAAGGGGTTTTTTTCGATGAACCTATCAAAATTATCCAACTAAGAAAGTTCTATACTTGACCTCATTCAATGCATGGTGAAAGTTCTACAAAAATATTAAAAAAATGAAAAATACAAAAAAAAAGTGAAAATAAAAAAAATCATTGCCTTGATGAAAACCTAGAAAATAGGCATCTAGGTAACACCAAAAATATCATAACATCTGAAAAGTGCAATAAAAACAAGTGGTGAAAACCTGGCAATAGACGCTATTTGTGATAGACTAGTTGTTCCATCTATTTGAGCATGTCTTGGTTGTTCACTTTTGTCATCATTCTACTTATCATCGAAGAACCTCATATACATATCCTGGCAATGTGGTTGTGTCTCATCCTAGCTTGGGGGAAAAATATTGAACTCACTGGGGGCAATAAACTATGGGCTTAAACAAATAGACAAACAACAGTATGACAATGCAACAAACACAATGATCGTAGGGAAACCCAACATCGAATAATCAATAATCATCAACAGATCAAACCATAAAAATCAAGAGCTTAAATCAATCAATCAAATCAAATATAAATGGATGATATTCTTTTGAATCATGATTTTACCACTTTAACTTGAGTGTTCAAATGTTGTACTTTGATTTTTATTGCCATATCTTTGGAGCGACTTGATGATGTATTGAACTAGAGAAGCAAGGAAGAAGTTAATTTATCTTTGTTTGGTGTCTGTGAATTGATCAATATTCCTATGTGAATTGTCATGAGACGTGCTCTACCAAGTATCATTGATGACATTCATAATTTTCATAGGAAAATGATTGATTCTTGTCTATTTTATGTAAGAAATGCTCAGGTCATCTCGGTTTAATTATATCAACATGCTTGTGTTAACTTGCGATATCAAAAATCATGAAAGTAGTACTCAAGTCATCATGGTCTAACTTATACCATCAATACTTGTAATCACTTTCAACATTTTAAAGGCTCAGTGATGATAAAAAATATGATAAATGGATTGATAAGATGACAAATATTGCATATGTAGATTTACATACTTAAATTAGATTGCATTCATAATAAATTTGCATCTACATAATAGATTGTTTTGAGGTTGGCAAAGATTTTAAAAGATAATGTTATCTCTATCGTTTAAATAGACTGAGTATACTTCACATAAACAAAAACATTATCATTCTAATTTAGTTGCATAATCATTTGCATGACACATATTAGAATGCAATATACATTTGATCATATATTTGCGTTATCATATCATTCATTTATTTATACATCACATCATATATTTTGCATTAGGAATATATCAAAAACAATCATGCATATAGTGGCATTACCATTGCAATTATCATATCATACATTTTTCCATACATCACATCATATATATGCATCAAAAAATTCAAAAACAAATTGTATTACATATAATTTGTATCATAAATCAATTTCATATCACATTCACATCATTAATAACACATATAAAATCATTATACAAGCATCACATATTATTCACTTTATCACATTAATCTAATGCATATTCATACTAGCATCATTTTACCATTGCATCCATACATCATAATTTCATCAATACATGTTCATAACATCATCGTCATATAAGCATCACATGACATATAAAATATAGAAACTAAAATGAATATATCATAGACAACCATCATGAAATCATATAGAGCACATATAGATCAAGAATCTACCTCATATATCATAAATCTCAAAAATTAGAATGTCAAGTATACAATGATGGACCTTAATAAATTTAAAGAGATACAATATCAACATGGTAGTGATTCAAAATTAGAGTGTACATCATCAAATATCTCAAAATACATCAAGTAAGATCATGGGAGCTATGAGGTGCTCCCTCCAGACCTCGATGGTCTCGCTAGATCTCTTGTGCCTGATGTACCTGCACCTGCTACACTTGTACCTGGGTTTGGACCAAGATCTCGACGTGGTGGATGTGTTACACCCATACTAGTGGTCTAAGAGTGGTTGCATGCTAATCTGGACTCAACATAGCTAACTCTTTGCTCTGTGGGCACAACTGCATGATACCAGCCCCTATAATACTTGACCTCTCCTGCAACCCATGTGACCTCTCTCATCATGTCCCTAGTGGTGATCCCCTCTGCTACTCTCTATAGTCTATCAACTAAGGCCACTACCTGCTCGCCCTATTGTTTGGCCGCATCTCTCTCGACTATCAAAGAAGCTACCTGTGTTTGTGCCTATGCTAATAAAGCCTGCACCTGTGCTAACTAACCATGTAGTGTCTGAACATGTACCTATAAGGCATCAATCTATGTTTGTTCTTGCTGCGAGGGTAGTCTAATCTACACACATTGTTGTGTTGCAGCCACCAAAGACCTCCTTCGTTGAGGCACCATGACATCACAAACAACAAATGTTACTCTATCACCACCTCTGTTGCCACCACCCCCATCTCCACCATCCCCGTCGTCATCATATCCATCATCATGACTACTCTCCACCTCCTCCTCTTCCATCTCCCCCTTCACCATATCCTCCTCCACATCTCCTCCATCTCTCCTCCTCCACCTGCGACCATGTACAATTTACCTCTCCTCCTCATCTAACAGGGGCACCAACTCATCTAGATGAGAGACCCATGGGAATGGATGTAAAAAGAGGTACTATGCATACTCCTCGGGCATCCCAAACTCAACAACCTCTGGATGATAATCCTAAATGATCAACTATAAACCTTGGTACTCCTCAACTAAAACATCAAATGACAAAGTGGACCCCCACTCTGGTGCATCCATTTGTCACCATGCTTAATGTGTGACACCCTAAGGCATGTCCTATAACCAGCCATACTATCTCATCACCGTCCTCAACAAGAATATCTCAATCATAAATTGGGTCCTCTCGATCAGATACATAGACTAGCACAAATATGGAATCTTTGTATCATCCTCTTCCCATGGCTCACAACCAATATAGGGCTGCCATACAACAACCTCAAGATCATCCAACACACTCCTCTAATACTCTAGTTTTCCCAACCTATGTTGGACAGCTGGACCTGTGTAGCCATGAACATAGGGTCTCCCAACGGGCCATTGTCTATCTACAAGAGGACATGTGATGGCTATATGCTCCCATGCCCATATCTGTAATAAGGTGACCCCAACCGAAAAACTACGTCCTTTGAGATAAACCACCTGATGTAAATCATGGTATAAATGGGCTAACACACAACAACCCCATGCATATCTAGTACCCTATACAATCATCTGCTCTAGGATCTGAACCCATTCGACTGAAAGTCCCTTCGACCTATGGTCAAGAAATAATAAACCCCCAATGAATCTAGAAAGCATGGATGGTAGTGTCACATATGCATCAACCATCTCTCTCCAGGGAATATTATAACCACATATTTGATCATCCTTGAATACTCTGCATAAAATATCGGTCCCTCCCTACTTAGTATGATCGTATAATACAAGCTCTCTAACCACATGTATCCTCAAAATATGGTACACATCCTCCAAGGTCACTGTCATCTCACCGATAGGAAGGTGAAAGGTGTTATACTCGCTATGCCACCTTTCAGCTAGGGCTTTCAAGAGTCCCAATTAATTCTATTCTAGGGCATGTATAACAAAGAGGATAATCGACAATGTGAAATAAAAATTGTCTCAGGCTGGGTCAGATGGGGTATCAAATCCCATGTCCTAGGGAAATACTCATGAATCTACAGATTTTCCAGAGGCTCCTGACATCACAAAATATCACAAATTATTAATCTTTTTAATCAATCAAAATTAATCAACCTATCAATCTAATCAGCTCTGATGAGACTTTAATCAAATCTCATGAGCATCAATCTATCATTCAACCTCGCCTATCATGAGGTTTATCTATCACAAAACCTCGCCTATCATGAGGTTAATCAATCAATTTATAATTGTTCCTCGCCTATCATGAGTTCAATTATCATCAATCAATCATTGAATCTCATCTATCAGGATTATCAATCAAAATCACACCAAAGGCAAACACAATCAAAGAACATTAAAATAAAGAATTATACTGAATATTACATATTTCAAACCTAGATGTGCTAAAAAATTCTATCAAAGCGCTAAAAAATGTCAATGTGCCATTAAAATTTACCAATGCGCTGAAATAAATTATCACTGTGCTAATATGATGAATGCGCCATTTCAAGATGTCAATGCGCCAAAACAGGCTATCTATGCACTATTCCCCTAAATGCGTTATTTCACTCATTGAAGGCGCTAATCAAAGCTATGCACTATTTCATCCTATCTAAGTGCTAATTAAGCCTATGTGCTACTTCCTACAAGCAATGCACTAAAAACCTACTTCTATGTGCAAAAATGGTATATGCGCTAAAATAGTCGTTCAATGAGCTACATCGGGTGTTCAAAGTGTAAAATTAAGAAATAGAATTCAAACGAGAAAAAATGCGAGAAATTTTTTCGGGGTACGTACCGGAGGTCCATACGTTGTCGGGTGATTGTGATGTCCCACATGCTCGAATCAGTGTGTGTGGTAGGGAATCACCATCTTGCTCCAAATAAGCAATCTTGCTCAATCACTCTCAAATTTTAAATTCAAAATGCACAAATGAGCTTCTAATCCAACTTTTCACCCTTTTAAAGGCTAATGAAGTGGGATTTTTGTGGGATTGATTTACTTTATTTTCCAAAAGGGCTTAATTCATTATTTCATCATAGGGACAATTTCAACATCATTTGTCATGAGACAAATCACTTCAATATTAAATCATCATCAACTCATCAAAATTCATAAAAATTCAAAAAACCATCTATTTATCTCCCGAGGGGGCATATATCCGTTATCACTCAAAAATCAGCGTCTAGGGTATATCCGATTTTTTTTGTCAATACTAGAAATAAAATTGATTCTTTGATGCAATGTGTAAACACATCACTTCAAAGAGGGGCAAAATGTATACACCTAAAAATGGTCTGGATAAATCTAATTAATTAAATATAACTATTTGATTAATTAACCTTTAATTCATATATTTATAAATAAATAGAAATATTTATTTATATGGTTCACATTCTATTTTCTTTTATCTTAATTAAATAAAAAAAATCACATAGTTTGTTTAATTATCATCCCCTTTTATTAAATAAACAAATTTCAGTTGTTTTATTTAATAATATATCTTCCCTCCAAAATTGAATAATTCAAATATTAAATTGAGCACATGTCTACAACTTTTCTCTCAACAAAGTTGAAAGTCTCTCAAGTTGTATTCAATTATGCTTTTCCAATTGAGCACATGTCTAAAACTTTTTCTCTCAATAAAGTTGAAAGCTTCAAGTTGTATTCAATTTATGCTTTATGAGATCCACCAATTTTGGAACAAACTTTAAACACATGGCTTCATTCTTCCATATTTTCTTCCTACTCACTTGGCGGAATGTTTTGTTGAGAGAAACATTCCCATTCTTCTTCTCCAACTACTTCATCTTCTACCATTGATTTATCCAGATCAAATCTGAACCGTTGCTTGCTGCCACATCATAGTTTGCCTTTGAAAATCTATAAAAGCAACCTCTTGCTATAGAAAAAGATCTCGACTTTTATGCAATTTTACTCTGCAGGAATCATATTAGAGAATTTAGCATACAATATTTGAGTAATTAACAATTTAGAAGCATATAACAATAATATTAGATTACAATCATGATTTTCATATCAGTTGCATCTTAGTTTATAATAGTTTATGATATCATTTCATATCAGGATCACAATATCATATAGCTTTTCATTATCATTATCATATAGTTTTCATTATCAATCATTTCATCACAACATATAGTTTAGTTTATCATTCTCATTCTCTAGGTTGTCATTTGAACAATCACAATGCACACAATCTGAGAGTCACTTTGATTTAATAAATCCTTGGAGTTAGAGAGAAATGGAACGACTTTAGAGATTTTATTATGCTTCAAAATAGATTAAATCTATCATTTGAATTCTCTAATAGTGTTTCATTAAGGTGTGACTGAAAAAACTACTAGAAACTGCTTATAAATGACTAAACTTGGTCATGTGACTGTTAGTAGTTTATTTCCAGTCATTTATAATGCAACCAAATTTATGACAACCAATTTTAGTCATTTATTGGTTGTTTTGATTGATTGATTTGGTAGTATATTTAGTCGTTAATTTAGTCATTGATTTCGTCATATTATTCATTGAGGTTGGTCACGTGACCATTAGTAGTTTATTGCTAGTCATTTGATCAATTTGGTCATAAATTTAGTCATATTTATTTATTGATTTTTGTATTAACTAATTTTTGTCAAATGGTAGTATATTTAGCCATTTGATCAATTTGGTCATATATTTAGTCATATTTATTCACCGAGTTCTGTATTCACTGATTTTTGTCAACTGGTAATATATTTAGTCATATTTATTCATTGATTTATGCCAACTGGTAGTATATTTAGTCATATATTTGTCATATTTATTCACTAATTTATGTCAGAAGGTAGTATATTTAGTCGTATTTATTCACTGGTTTTTGTCAGTTGGTAGTATATTTAGTCAATTGATAGTTTATTTAATTATTATTTTCACTGATTTTTGTCTAAAAGTGTTGGAAATGAGACAATGCTTTTGAGGTTTAAACATAAAACATAGAAAAACATAATCAATCATTCATTTGCACATAATGAAACAACTATTAAGAAGGCAAGATATTGAAATTTTATTGAGAAAATGTGTTCTTATAGGAACTACAAGACAAAAATATGTCTTTGCTTTGAAAAATGTGTTACAAAGTGTGTTTCTCAGTGCTCTGACTGAGAAAACTAAGTTACAGTGCTCTATTTTTTTCTTATACAACTCCAAAACATGAAAGAACTACTTGAAAAATGAAGCCTAATTAAGGATCTTATGAAAGACTCCTCTGCAAACTTCACACCATGAATACTCAGTATGGACTGAGAACTATGTTTTGTATACACCTTGATTGATAAGATTTATTGAGCGTGATAGTGGACAAATCCAAATCAATCACAAACATTTATCAGTGAACGAGCATCTGGAAGTCTTGCTTCTATAAGAAACTTCTTTTTATTTTTAGCATCATAGAAGTTTGACTCTTTAGTTACACGTTCCACCTCCTTGATTTATCCAGTTTTGGTTGTTGTTGTTAAGGTTAGAAGGTAGATATATAACAAGTTAAATGCATATATGAACAATGAAATAGAGTAATAAAACACACATAGAAGACAACATAGAGAATTTAACGTGGTTCACCCAATCTAGGCTACATCCACAAAACCACAACCATCCAATGATTTTATTATCTAGTACAAAACCTATTACAATATTGTGAATAATGCCATACAACAACTCTCCATCCTAGCTGCTTATAACAAGCTTTTAGAAGCTTCCAAAAATTAGGGTTTACAAAGTCGACTTTTTCTCTTTTCGGTGATGAAGCGAAAAAAAAGGTGAAAAAGGATATATGAAGAGTGTACAGTACTAAAAAGTGTACAGTATAGCATGATCAGTCACCACATACCAACAATTGCTTCAATGTATTTGAAGTGAATGTCAGGATCCTCACTTCCAATGACATTGGAAATACAATTTACCATATAAGTACAAGGTTCCCAAGCTACTACAAAATTACCCCCTCAAATAGATCAATGAAAATCGATGACAAAATGATACAAGTGACAATCCAAATTCAAATCACCTAGAGGTCAAATATGCACCCAAGAAGAAATATAGCCCTTCATAAGACTTGAACTATTCAACCAACTTGATGCATGAATCTACAACCAATACAGGCACTACAAGAAATAATCATATAACAAAACAAATTACATTGAGAGCAACAGTTTAATAGTCACCTCAACTTTAGAGTTCCATATCAAAAACCATAAGCTATTTATCAATATGAAGAAGATATATGAATTTACAACAACTAGAAAGCAATTACCTGAAGAAAGAGATTTGTGATGACATTGTAATCAATTGGACAACCATGCTCCATTTGAGACATCGTCACTATAAATTTTACAATTCCCTACAAAATCTACTCAACAAATAAGACCTCTCTTCAAAACATCTTCAAATTCAACATAAAAAATATATTTCTATCAAAGGTAATAGAGTACAGTGAGTATCATATCAAGCATATACACAATGAATGCAAGTTACTGAATACAATGAGTATCATATCAAGCATATACACAATGGAAAAATTGTTCTAAGAGATGTGAACCATTTCCATCATTTTAAACAGGGACAATGTTCTTGTGGAGAATATTGGTGGTGCTAAATGAAACAATCTAAAAAATAGGCTTGCACTATAATAATGTGCACTACATTAGATATCCAATGGGACATCCATCGAAGCATAACAACATGAATTTTTTTGTCATATCTTGTAGTGACAAGTGCCCTGCTAGACATACATGAAAATCTAAGGGATTTTTTTATGGCTAGACTAATAAAATCCTATTGTAGGGGATACTCCAAGTACATATGGCCCAATTCTAATGAAAATTGTTATTAAAAGTAAAAAATAGCTTTGGATGTTATTAGTATGTTATTGATATTGAATCGTGGACTAGACTATTTGATACCTTATGACTGAAGACCTTGTATCAATGGGGAGATATGGATCTTGTTGCCACTAATCTACCCAAAGAAAGCCATATGCTAATATTTGACTTCTAAAATATACTTAGATATTTGATTTCTTGTTTCATGTGCCTCCAAATAGGTGCACCAAATCCTTGAAGGGGATTAATGCAGATTTCTTCAACAAGTAAAAGAGACAAGTTTTATATGATTTTGCTTTATAATTCATCCCAATGCTAATAATGATCAATCTCAGCTTTGCAAAATACACAACATCATTAACTAATAATTTCTTAAAAAAATGTTAGGATGCACCCTTCCAAGGGAGAGACCTCTCCAAATTTCAAAAGAATTGCAACTAGTCTAATTAATATCTTTTTCCCGTTGAATAAATCTATTAATCCCCTTCAAGGATTCAATGCACCTATTTGGAGGTACATGAAACAAGAAATCAAATATCTAAGTATATTTCAGAAGTCAAATATTAGCATATGGATTTATTTAGGCATATTAGTGGTAGAAAGATTAATATCTCCCCATTGATATAAGATCTTTAGTCATAAGGTATCAGACAGTCCAATCCATGATTCAATATCAATAACATACTAATAACATCCAAAGCTATTTTTTACTGTTAATAACAGTTATGACGATGAATCCCGCATTACCATGGGCATGGCTTGAAGTTCCTACAGGAGAGCGGGGAAGGTTGGGAGGACAATAAAGAAGGCCTAGGGTATCATCATAATTGTTATTGATATTGAATTATGGACTGGATTGTTTGATACCTTAGGACTAAAGATCTTGTATCAACTTGGAGATATGGATCTTGTTGCCACTAATTTTCCTAAGGAAATCCATATGCTAATATTTGACTTTTGAAATATACTTATATTTTTGATTTCTTGTTTCATGTGCATCCAAATAGGTGCACCGGATCCTTGAAGGGGATTAACACATATTTATTCAACATGCAAAATAGACTAATTCTATATGATTTTTCTTTATAATTCATCCCAATGTTGATAACGATCAATCTTAGCTTTGCAAAATATACAACATCATTAAATAATAAGTTCTTAAAAAATGTTAGGATGTACCTTTCCAAGGGACAAACCTCTCCAAATTTTAAAAATAATTACAACTAGTCTAGCCATGAAATCTTAAGATGCATAGTGTCGAGGGACTACCTTAAACTATATTTGACTAATTGGCACTTTCTACCAAACAATCATGTCTATTTGACCAAAGATGTGAATTTCATGAAATTCTCTTTGATGCCTCCTTGTATTCATAAATATGTACCAATTCCTCAAGCCACACACCGAGGTATCAAAGAGTGAAGTTTGCAATTGAGAATGAAGGAATCATGTCAATGTCATGTCATAAAAGCTATATCAAGAAACATATTTTATAGGATAGAACTCCCTTAAGTAATAACCATAATCAATTTTATCTTGACTTAAAATATCAAGAAAATAATTGCTTGACATAGCTTTCAACGTACAAACATTGTATCAACTACTTAATATTTTTTATTCTTTAATGTTTTTCACTGTGATATGCTTTTTTTCTTCTTGAGATTCATATTACTGTGATATTCCATTCGAAGTCAACACAAAAAAATATCTATTATCATGTTGTAATGAAAAATTGGTTGCCAACAAAAACCTACTTTTATGGCTCAAAAATCTAAGGTTTAAAGTTTTGAACTCAAAATCTAGACATAAAGGTTTGAATCTAAATACCAACATATGCTACTACAAGTAAACCTATTAATATGTGTGTTGAAATAAACACTGGAGTGAGAGCTCAAAAGAACTAAATCTAAAAGAAACTAGAACCTAAGGATTTAACTGAAAGGATGGAATCTCAATTTATTTTCTTTTCAAATAGAATCTGGAGCTTATGAAAGAAATCCAAACTGCTCAAAAAACAATAGAAAAAAACAACAATTTTTTTTGAAACCACATAATAATACTTATCTATCATAAAAACTCTTGTAATAGAGTGAGAATTTCAGGTAGATAAACATAATTATGCACTCAAACATGACACTGCTACATGTTGTGTGGTGCACCTAGACAATCAATCCAAAAAGGAAATAATTAAAACCATGTTGCAAATAGGTAGATTGATAAAAGAAATGGGCTTTGCATACTTAAAAAATCTACTTGAGGAAAGATTGGAACCACTTATTTTTTTAATAAATTCATCAGAAGCAATGAACGAAAACATATAATTGGAATATGGTGCAACTAATTAAAACAAACATGGATTTTTTTGTCATATGTTGTAGTTACAAGTGCCCTGCTAGACATACATGAAAATGTGGAAGCATAAAAAAGGCAAGTGAACAACTTCAATACATGAAATTTAAGATTGTAGAGATGTGTTAGAATGCAGTTAGCCATAGTTTCCTAGCTTCTGAATCATCCATTTAACAAAGCAATCTAAAATTTACCTGAATTATAGTTTTTGATTAAGGAAAAAATAGGTTTTGAAGGGGACCCAAAACCCTTTAACAAAAAAATAGAGGAAGATATAGCATGACCGAGTACAAATAAAAAAATAGAAAGTTTCCAAATGAGAAGATCCATAAAAACTAGCATGGAGGCAACACCACAAAAAACTAGCAAAAGCCCAACAACAAGCCAATCACTAGGCCAAATTCTTCAGGATGTCTACCACCTACTGCTCCAGTTGGTTCATGTTGAGCGTCATTTTCTTTAGCTCTTGCATGTTGATAGGGGCCTTGTCTTCCTTTCTCTTTAGATTTTCTCTAGTTCTTTTTCTTGCACCAACGCACTCCTCCTAGCCTTTCTCTTTTTCAGCATCCAGTTCCACAATAGTCTTCTCCTGATAAACATTCTCTAGATTATCAACCATCATGTTCATTGTGTTTGCATTAGATTTTAAAATCTTGTGGCTCATGTTCAACACCATCTGGATTGACTCTTTTATATTCTTGAGCTTGTCCTCCATAGCAGAAATCTTTTCGTCATGATTACTCTTAAATTTCTAAAGATCTTCAGCCATTTTCTTGAGGTAGTCCACAATGTATTTATTTTCTCCTTCAGTCCATAAATCAGTAGCCCTATCTTTGTCTCTGATTGTATGGTCAATCAACTCATAGCCCTTTGATTCAACTTAATTTACTTAATCTTAAAAAACACCCATCTCATCAGTCTAAAAAATTCCACAGCCCCGTTGCGAGCAATGGAGACGATGTGAATAGGGAACTCACATTCAGCTTTGAAATAATGGTCATCTGCTTTGAGGTCACAAGGAAAACGAGGCCTGTCCTCTCTGTCAATGGCAGGGTAGCTAGAATACTCCGACGAAGGGGCCAAATTAGCCTCCTCATGATCAGAATCACTGGAAGGGTCCACCAAATCCTTTCTTTTGACCTTCTCCTAGGGGGAGGCAATATATTTTATTTTCACCTTAGATTTAGCATCTTCAGAGCCCAGGAAAAACCTTAGCTCTTCCTTTAGAGGTCAAAGAAACAAGTTTAGAGGGGGCGCTAGCTTTCTTCTTGCCTTTTCTACTACCCTTCCCCAAATCCTTCAAGGGAAGGCTAACCACACCCTCCAAAACCATTTCTCATTCCTCCTTATCCATGTAACTTGTACCCAATTCATCCTTAGAATAAACAAAGTGGGGAGAAGGGGACAATTGGGACAAAGTCAACATGGCTTTAAAATGTTCAAAGATTAAAACAAGCAAGCCTTCATGAAGGATAGGGTATCTAATAGGGTTCATGCTATGGTCATTAAGGTTGAAATTCAAAGAGGTGAATAGATAGAAAGGAAAGGAAACCCTTACTTGATGTTGGAAGTGGTTGAGGAACACAAAATGGTAGCCAAAGATCCTAGTGTATCTCCCATCCAGATTGATGTATTCCATGATCACCTTTAACACCTCCTACCAGAGAAGCTTAATGTTCTTAGAGTCGTAGCTACTTTTAGAGACCCTACGAAGGTCCTCTTTTTCTTTCTCCATCTTCAAAAACTTTTCCACTGTCAGGTCAAATATTTTCCTATCCCTGTAAAACTTGAGACCCTCCATAGAAAGCCCCATCACCTCAGCAATTAGTTGCTCATTGATGGTAACCTTTCTCCCAAACAGATTAATTTTATCATTCTTCCATTCCTTAGCAAAGTACCTCATTACCTTTGCATCCCAACCATGAAGTTTTTTAATATAAGGGGAGACCCCCCCTTCTTCAACAAAGGCCAAACCTTAGCATTCTTCCCCAGCTCCTCACAGTCCATCAATTCCACACATTTGCGATCAACACCCATTTTGGCAGAGTAACAAACTTGCTCAAAAGTCTCCTGAAATCCACATAGACTAATCGCCAGAATAGCCAAAAAGTGTTCGAGGCAAAAAATATCAAAGTAGCTATTAAGACTTTGGTACTTCAACCTTCGATATGGAATTATTAAACAATAGTTCCAAGACTACATGACATGACACTCCTCTTCCATAATAATTAATTTATAGGGAAATTAGAATCATTCCCATGGATTCTATCATACTTAAATAAGGCTATGACATCTACCTCCAGCTTGTCAGCCCTTTGCCACATGATTTTTTCATTGGCCTAAATACCCTTATTAGCAAAAATGTGCCACGGTATTAATTTCCTAGTAGGCAAAGGAAATGAAGCATTTCTCAAAAGAGCTTATAATCCTTTTAGAAATATTAATCCAGATTTCTATGGTCCATGAAGCTTTTGGAGTCCCTTGATACATTGAATGATATTGTTAGAGTCCCCTTCTAACCAAACATTATTGTAGTTCAATTGATGGGCAAGATTTAAAGCTTGGAATTCCCCTATGGCTTCAGCAAGGTAGTTGGTCTGGGTGCCCAAGGGGAGTTCCATATAGTTAAATATGCTCTGGTAGACATATATGCAAGATGTGGAATCATAGAAAATACACCTGAATTTTTGGACAAAATGCCTCAAATAGATGTCATCTCATGGAATGAAATGATATGATTGCAAAATGTGCACAAAATTTATTTTGCAAGGAAGCTCTCAAAATCTCTTAATTAATGGATCTTGCAAGGTTTTTATGAGGGTTTAGTTAATAGCAAGGAAACTGCAACAATGTCAATGCATGCCTCAATGTAAATAGATCAGTGGCTTGTTAGTGAATCTTTGACACTTTCTTTGGGCTTTGTAAGAATATACTTCAATGGATTACAATGACAAGACCTATGACAGGTTTTAAGCAATTATTTTAATAAGCTCATACCTCATTCAATGTTTTAATCTCAACACCAATGTGAAACCTTCATTATGGGTAGGAAAAATAATGTGATTGATCACCTACTACCAATGTCAAAGACATGGATAGTAACAAGAATTTTTAACTGGGGTTTGGACAAGGATCAATAATTCTTGACAATGAAGTATAAATTGAAAGATAGGCCTACCATTTATTTAAAACAAAAACTTTATTTTTCTTTGTAATTTTTTTTTTTGTTACTTTCCTTTTCTATGATCAATTACAATTTTACTTGGTTGGTTCTTTTTGTGGCTTATAAATGGAGGAAATACCGTAAATGTGGAATGAGGTATATTAGGCTGTATTTTAAGTTTTATATTTATAAATAATATTAGTTAATATTTTGAGTGTGCAATATCAAATATCAACTCCCAAAACCATCCAAACCAAATATTTCATCCTTTTCCTCTAATGCATGGGCTCACTTCTTTTATGACGCTAATCAAGCTGCAAAATTGGTACCTAGCTTAGGAGAAAACACTTATAATGTACTTGTATCTTGAAATGGCCTTGAAAATACTTTAAAATGGTCTAAATGGCTCATGTGTTGCTCATATTTTTCATTTTTTCTATTTATCCTATACCATGATAAAAAAAACACCAAATTCAAATCATTTGGCACTTGCAAAATAGTTGATAACAGATAACCAAACAAGGCATCCAAATTAAATTCAAAGTTTAAGCACTACATACTAAATTTTTTTAAGGCTAATAAAGCTTACATGGCCACAATTAAGTTTGCAAGAAATTGCATGGCTTGATTTGTGAAGAAACACATTTATGAGCTTAAAAGGAGTCAATAATGGTATCCTCCAAAGCTGAAAAACAAGATTTATAAGTTAACAAAAAATAACATATATCCCTAGAAAACAAAATGACTTAAAATGAATTATGACAATTAAATTTAGGTTATCCATACTATCATAGAAAAATTATGAATACAGCCAAAAATTTCATCTTTACTAAATCAAAAATCTGATCAAATGTAAGAATGACTTGGTGGCCATATAACAAGGATCACAAAAATAAGGGCACCAATAGTTGCAATAAAGGTGACGATCATGATTGCAACATATTTGAAGTTCCCAATCTTCCATTTCCTGATGCAGAAGTTTGAGAATGTCAATGCCAATCTTCCTCGTAATTATGTTTCTATAAATAAGCAAATAAGTAGTATTTGAGGCTTGAAAAGACCATGAACCATACATAAAATAAAGATCTCAAAAAAAAAACATTTCTTGAGCAATTACAAGCATTTCCTTTCACTCAAAACACATAAAAATGATTACACAAATAAGAAAAAATTAATTTCTCGAGAAAGATCTAGGACTTAAACAATACAAAGAGAATAGAAGGGGTAGTCACTATTGTGGGTCTAAAATAGAAGATGTAATTTCTCCTCTTCCAGTGTATCAAGAGGGAGAATGAATATTCCTTCCCCTTCATATTTTAAACCAACATTGTCAAATAAATCAGGCAAGTAATTGTTATAAATTTTAAATACATTTATGTTTGATAAAGATATTTGAAACCACTTTCTCTATTGCTTAAGAATGTTTGACTTAAAAAAAGGTTGATGAGGAACAAGTTATTGACACCCACCATTTTAAAAAAAATAATTCAAGAATGAGATTTTGTGCCCTTAATTAAAAATTCATTAGCCTGTAACCTTTCCATAAATACTTAAGGTTAAAGCAAATGCTACCTCATCTTTCAAAGTGTAGGTTACATTGTTGCAAAGTTGGCCCAGAAGGAAGAAAGGGAAAAAATTGAAAATGATGTTTATTCCATCGATTTCCATCTATTGTCCTTGTTGAGATGATTGTATAACACCCAAAATAGGCCAAAAGGAATCCTCAAACAATGATAATAATGATATTAAATATAGGTTAATGATATTGAAGATGGGTGGGTCAAATAGTGGACAATGATCCCATCAACAACCTATAAGAAATTATTTGAGTAGAATACTAGTTCAAGGATAAGAAATTATTTGAGGACAATGAAATCTTGTCTATTGATCAAGGGAAAATGGGTTAACATTGAGAGATGTTTGTTCAAGAAACAAAACATGACAATCCACTGTCAAAAGGTCGTGTGAACAATCATATCAAGAATAATGTGTAGTTTGAAGACTTAGTCTCATTGCAGTCAAAGGACAATAAGAATGTTTAGTGGTTATTAAGTCATTCAAGTTTGTGTGACTAGGTTTTGGTTGGCATGATGAGATTCAAGATGCAGAGAATGAATGGCATCAATAACAGTGAGCAAGGCAGTGATTTTGCATGACCTAGTCACAGTCAAGCAAAAGAAAGAAAATTATAAGTGGTGACATTCAAAAGAGATGAGGAGTTAAGGCAGTGTAACAATCAATATTGAATGTCATGTGGTGAACCCCTTTGATTCCAAAACCCCACTGTCCATAGACCAAGATATATTTTCAAATAAATATGGAGGTCAATATAGTTAAAGGAGGCAATGGCAATGTAGTTTAAATATAGTGTTGAGTGAAGATCAAGAAGGTAGTCCACTGTCATTAATGGTTGTGAGGACAGTACCTTAGGGATGTGTTTCTCCTCAGAAGATCCAAGAAAGCAATGGAGTACCATTTTGTGATGATCAAAGGGAGATAAGGTGAATATCATCTTAGAGGTTTAACATAGATCCTTGAAGGGGATTAACACAAATTTATTTAATGGGAAAAAGAGACTAATTCTATATGATTTTTCTTTATAATTCATCCCAATGCTGATAACAATCAATATTGTCTTTGAAAAATACACAACATCATTAACTAATAAGTTCTTAAAAAAATGTTAGGATGCACCCTTCCAAGGGATAAAGCTCTCCCAAGTTTCAAAAGAATTGCAACTAGTCTAGCTGTAAAATCTTAAGATGCATAGTGTTGAGGGACTACCTTAAGATGCAAAGTGTGGAGTGTAACCCAAAATTCCTCCCTTGATTTAGTAAACCACTTCCATTCCATCAAATGCCTCGCCATGCAATACCTTTGAACTTCTATTTCATGGGGATTCCCTAAAAGACATGGTTGTAGGGCATCAAAACAATCTAGAGGGTAATCCCACAATAGTGGTTTACACTTTCTGGGAGATCCCGATTTTTACTAAAATCGCATATTTTCGCATATTTTTAGAAAATATAATGATTTAAGCCTTGAAAATTTCCATTTAAAGGATTCCAATTGAAAAGGGTTTGATCAAACCACCTTAGATCAAACCCCCTTGAATAGAACCTCGCTAGTTTTAAACCATACCTATAATGGAGTCTCCTTTACACCTATCAAAATGCTGATAACAAACCACTTCTGACTTACCTTTTGGGGGATCAAATGAATTCATTTAAAATTTATTTTTTGTAAGTATGTGGTCCTTATTATAAGCTTTCCACAAAGTATAATTTTGAATAAATTTAATTTGATTATTTTTTATTTTTTTTATTTCTTGTGAATGTAGGTTTTTCATCAAAAATAAAGCTCTCTATTCTTCACATGTGGAAAAATAGTAGATTATCAAAAAATATATGAAAAATATATATGCACTAGATATTGATGTCCTTGATCAAACAAATAAAATAAAATAAAAATTGATACATACAAAAAAAGCTATGTTTTAGCCAATAAATCATGTCTAAATTATAACTTGTTTGACTTTGAAACTTAATTAAGAAAAAAAAATTCAATGAAATGCTATGAAACCAATTTCATGCACTAGATATTGTAGTTACAAATCTAAATTCAAAAAAATAGAATTTTATCCTTCATAGAAAAAAGTTATTTGTTAGCTAGTAACATCACTCTTTAAAAATGGTGTTTACTATTAAAAAGTAGTTTTCGAAGGAGATGGAAAAAGAAGTGCAATCTGATTCCAAATTTTTTGACAAATATATTTAGAATCTATAGATAAAATGTCACAAATCACTATTTTGCATCATCTTCAAATTCCTCACAGTTTAGCCGCTATAAGTGCCCGAAAGTGAAGATTTAGTTTAAAAAAATCAATTCAATGTCGAGTTTGGCCAAAAATTGTAAACCAGTATTGTTGGATCGCCCTAGAGCTAACGTTGGAGCCTTTTGCTTTGGAAATAATGGCATATGCTTCCATTGAAACTTTTGGTGATGTGAGAATGACTTATAAGCTATAGCTACAGGTTTCCTTCACTGTTCAAATCTGGTTTTGTGTGGTGTTGGTCTCTGCTCCTTGGAGTGGCAAGGAGAAACCCTTCCCTGTGAAGTATAATGGCGTGAAATGTTTTACGCAGTATTATTTTTAATTGTAATGAAGTTTTTTAATGGTGGGGAAGAGGGAAATTACCAATTCATGTGACTAATTATTTAGTCATTTTTATTTGTGTGACTAGCTATTTAGTTGTGTTTTTAATCCGATGATCAAATTAGTCATTTATAGTTGTGTTGCAAAAAATTAGTAGAATTTAGTCATTTTTAGTTGTGACTAAAAGTTTTAGTCACCTAGTCATTTATTTGCCAAATTCTACTAGTGTTTTATGCCTTTTATAGAACATAAAGCCTCATAAATTCAATTACAAATGATGAATGGTCAATATTCATCCTTCAAAATTAATGGTAGCTGAATAATCTCTTCACATGGGTGATGCCAACAAGTAGTCTCATTAGCAGTCACTTGAATCACCTAAAAAATAAACAATTGAACTTTCTTAATATCAAGTCATTTGTAAAATTCATTAACATATTTATTTGATTCATAGTTTTAGAATTACATTCACAAATGCATTAATATTTTGCAAACACCAAATAAGTTCAATTTTAAGTCGTATTCCTATGAAAATGTGATTTATTCCCATTTTACACATGCATTTCTAGTTTTTTTTTTAGCGAATTACCTCGAGCAATTTCTGGGTTTTGTTCCTTGTCCTTTCAACTTTCCATATCATTTTAAATTTTAAATTTAATTAAGAAATGGTGGAAATATCACTATTTTCTTGAAAATTCTTTTTCAAATTTTGGGTTTTTTGAAGAAACTAGACTTTTGAAAAAACCAAGGCCTAGGACTTTTGAAAAAATTGGGACTTTTGTGGTTTAAGTTTGCAAATGCACACTTTTCTTCCAATAACCATTTACCCTCTAAGCCATAATTTTTTTTAAAAATTATTTTCAAAAATTTCAAAAGGCAATCCACGTTATTTTCCCATGCTCTTTCCATCCATGATAAAAAAAATCAACTTTTCAAAAAAATTGAAAATATTGAGAATTTGGCTTAGGTTTGGCTTGCCTTGCGGTCTCAATAGTTTGTCTGGGTCCACCAAAACCTCAAATTCAATTACCCTAATTATCAAACACTTGAAAATTTCTCATAAATTCAAAATCCAAAATTTGATATTTTCAATGGTTGAAATTCTGAAAAGTATAATTTTAAATAAATTTAATTTGATTATTATATTTATTTTTTATTTCTTGTGAATTTAGGTTTTTCACCGAAAATCAAGCTCTCTATTATTTTTCAGTGTTCTATCCATTCATGATGATATTTCAACCATTGAAAATATAAAATTTTGGATTTTGAATTTATGAGAAATTTTCAAGTGTTTGACCATTAGGGTAATTGAATTTGAGGTTTTGGTGGACCTAAACAAACTATTGAGACCGCAAGGCAAGCCAAACCTAAGCTAAAAAAAAGAGAGGGGGTCCTTATTTTGCTAAATCAAAATGGGGTGTGTTGTGAGACTACACAACACTATGAAAGTTTCCCTAATACTAAACCTATTGCCCCCTAAGAATGCACTAGAAGTTAAGACATATTCTGGATATACAAGGTATCAAAGAAAGTTCATAAACAAATATTTCAGTATTACTGGACCATTAGAAGATCTATTAAAGAAAAGACCAGTAGGAATATTGAATAGAATGAGGAGTCTCAAAAAGTATCTGATACATTAAAATAGAAGATCAGAGAAGCACCAATCCTAATATTGCTAGATTGGAACAACCTCTTTCATGTTCATGTGGATGCTTTTGGTATTGCTATAGGAGAAATGATTTCCCAACCCATAGAGAACAAAGACACCCCATTTCCTTTTCCAGCAAAAAACTATCTTCCACAAAAAAAATTATACTGCCACTGAAAGAGAGGCAGTAGCTATGGTTACACACTATAAAAATATAGGTAGACTACCTACTATCCACCTCATTCACTTTCTTTACCGATCATGAACCTCTTAATTATCTACTCAAAAAAATGATAACACATGGACGAATATGCATATGGTTACTACTATTTCAAGAATTTTATTTCAAAATTATGGTAAAACTCGATAAAAACAACCATGAATCAAACTACTTATCTCAAATTGAGACCGAAGAAGAACTAGATTCTCAAGGGGAAGATATCCCTGGAACACATCTATTTCAAATTAAAGTGGTACTAGAGAAGTTATAAGAGATTGTCATTTTACTTTCTATACGAGAACTTCCCAAAGACATATCATCGCAAGAGAAGCAATCACTTATGTGGAGGGTGCCCCATACACTTTAGTCAAAGGAGGTTACACCATTTAGGTATGGATTATATCTTGAGAAGAGTGGTGTATAAGCATGAAAGGAATTCAATCATAAAGGAAGAACACAAAGGAGTTGCAGTGAGCCATTACTACGATGAAACTAAAACTAGAAGGGTACAAATTGTAGGACTATGGTGGCCAAGTCCTCATGAAGATGCTAAGGAATATACAAAAGTTTGTGATATTTGAGAAAGGGTAGGGGACCCTACCACGAGAGATGAAATTTCATTAAGATTGGTACTAGCACATAAACCTTTTGAAAAATGGGCCATAGACTTCATTGGACTTGTTGATCCACTTCCAAAACATTCTAAAGAAAGGTTCATTATAACAAGATTAGAATATCTCTTGAATTGGGTAGAGGTAGAACCTAAAAAGGATTGTACCACAAATATTACTATGATATTTTTATATGAGAACATAATTACAAGATATGTGTTGATGGTGAAAATGACACAAACAACGTTAAACAAAATATCTCTACTCTATTTCTCCTGAAAAAGAAAGACAACATATAGTAGCCTAACTCCCAAGGTCCTGGTAGTTGGTTCTCAATTGTCTGGTGTCACTCAAGTGGTCCATGCAACTATAATATTCAAGGGGAATTTCTTGGTAATAAGGAATGCAAGAAATGATTGACTCATCGAACCGTTCTTAACGAAAAGGGGGTTTTAAATAAAAGAAAAAGATAGATCAGGGTGTACATTAGTGAAACATGAATAAAAATTATCTAATATCCGGACATATATCTTTAACAACAAATGTTCTTCCAACAGATCAAGAAAACCATAGCATGATGCAATTTACAGAACAATCCATACTATTGCATGCATCTAAGGTGCTTAATTTAACATCACAATCACACATCATAGATATTTTTAAGATTCCAAAAGAATAAATTCTCATACGTTGCCAAAATCGTAGATCAATAGACTTTCAATAATTCAATTCACAGATAATTTAACAAAATAATCTTTAAATCTGGTTCCTTCTAAGGATTTTCATCACAAAAGAAACACTTATGCTTCAACACATTCATTGGCATACATAGAGACTATAATTCATCAACCTTATCCGATAAACTCAATTCCAACACCATATTGCATAAAAACGTGTATTTAAATTCAACTGTAAATAAAATAACAAAGTATCTCTGTAAAATCTATGAAAAATTCTATCTCCTACTATCAGGTGGCCAATTCTATTCTTATCAGCCGATCTTTACAATATGGTATCCTACCAGTATATATAGATAACAAAAATATGAAGTCCTTCATATCCAAAGTCGAGATCCACCATTTTAGGAACTTAAATTTTCTTGGAAACTCAAATCAATTTGATGTCTAGTTCCCACCTTGATCATCTAGTAAACTGGAGAGAAGAAGAGAGAAGAGAAAAGAAGGCCATGCACCCATAAGACTGCCAGTCATACATTCGAATGAGAAAAATAAAACCATGCACCCATAAGACTATCATTCATGCATGTGGAGTTTGCTCTGAAGTGTACTCATCATAACTAGCATAAGAAACTAGCATGCTTCAGCACAATCACTGGCATTCAGATAGATCATAACTTATCAACCTTATCAAGTAAAACTCCATTCTAACACCATATTGCGTAAACTTATAATTTTTTATTAACTGTAAAGTATCTAGTAACAATGTGTCTCAGTAATCACTACAAAATTCTATCTCCTAATATCAGGTAAGCCAAATCTATTCTCAATTAGCCGACCTTTACAATATGATACCCATAGGGTATTTATAGATATACAAAATTTGAACTTCACTTCTATTTTAAGTCATCCACCCTTTTAGGAATAAAACTTTCTTGGAAACTCAGATCGATTTGATCTTGAGTTCTTACATTAGACATTTGGTTAGACTAGAGAATAGAAAAACAAAAGAGAAGATTTGTTGAAGCATATCCAAATCTAGTCCATCAATCCAACTATCTTCAACTTGATCCTCTCATGTCTTTTAACTTTGTCAACTCCCTTCTAGAAGCCCTTACCTCTTCTTTAATATCCATCAACTGATCCAATAGAAGATCCTCTCCATCATCTCCTTTTTGCATGACCTCTTTAAGCCTATCATCCCATTTCTCTTTTAATTGGCTCAAAGGTAACCCTTCTTTTATCAGTATATCAACATTTACTATAATAGAAATAACCAATTCTAACCCATCAAGTTGTTCATTTAGATCCTTGCTAGAATCCTAAACTTCATTCTTATGTTTATACAAAAGGTCAGATCTAAACCAGACTATGTTGGAGGTCTTTTCCAAGAAATCTTTATTGTCCTCTTCAAGTATTGACTACTCTAGAAGAGTGGACTTTGGCAATTTATTAATCTCTTTCAGCTTCTGAATATATCCTCTATACTCCTCCTCTTGTTCTCCTAATGCTTTGGCATATAGATTCATCTCTTCCATTAACTCCACTATCATCTTGTGAATCTCAAAACTGTTGCCCAACACCTCACCTATCTCCCGATTAAGCCTATCGGTCCATCTATCCATCATCTCAGCCTTACTCCTTATCTGCACCAAATCATCCACCTCTCTCTTCATAAGAAAAATTGGTGTCTCAATGGTGGTACTTTGTTGTGACCTTGGAGAAGAAAAATTCTTCAATAAAGTGTGTAGTTGATCCAATTGAGCTTTAAGCTCATCCTTTTTCTGTTTATCCTTCATCATTCTTGATTTGGTGGATGATGCTACCACATCAATCAAGTTAATTTTTTGATCTCTTGTGGGTCTTCCCAAATTAACCGTGCCCAACTGGAAATAAATTAACTGCATATCCCCTACATCCTTGTCCACCATCGGTATTGCACATTTAACAACAATCTCTCCTCCTTCAGTGAGTCTAGTGGAATGCAAGATTTTAGCCTTCTTTTTGGGTCTTTATTTTTTAATCTCTTTCATCATATCATCCCAATTGAGAGGTTGTGAGGGTGTCACTGATTCTTTTGAAGATCAAGTTTCAACCAAGTGGGAGCACTTGGAGTAGTGGTCATTATAGTTGAAGAAGAAGCAGCAGTAGTAGAGGGCTTTTGTACATTAACCTTAGGTTGAGAATCAACCTCTTGTACCTCTTATTGTTCTTGCTCTACATTTGTCTTTGCAAGCTTTTCAGCTTCCTCCCTGTCCTTTTGTTCTTGTATCCTCTTGTCTTCTTCTTCCTTCTCCATTTTTTCCTCTTCTAACCTCTTCTCCTCAAGCACCCGATTTCTCTCTTCTTCAAATGCCTTAAGTCTATCCGTGTCTTCCTTTTACTTTTGCAACTGCTTGGCCAGCTCCTCGACATCCTTCTCTTTTTGTATACATTCTAATTCCTCCTTCTTCTTATAGGCTTATTCAACAAGCTTCAATTTGGCCACTAGGGCTTCTCTCTCCCTTCGTTTCTTTGCCTTTTCCTCCTCCAGATCATGAATTTTCTGCACCAACTCTGGATTATCATTCTCTTCCTTGGTCTTGAGCTCTGGCTCCTTTTTCCTTTGTTGTTTATGTACTTCATCAGCTCTTCGCATGGCTTCTAATTGTTGTTGTTGAAGTAAGGCATCTTCTTGTGCCTTAGAATCTATTGCCTTCCATTTTCCATTGCTTATGCATGTGCTTGAGCATCCAAAGCTTTCTTTGCTTCCTCCAACAGTGCCCATTGATCCTCCTATGTTAGCGCATGCTTAGTTTCCTCTTCTAGAGGCATCTTTTCCTATACATCCTTCTCTGATAAGGTCTCATCAGAGTCTGTTTCAATATCATGGATCTCCAGCTCCATTTCCTTTCCCTTCAAGGTTTCAACTATGTCATGGAGAGTCCCCTTAGGCATCTCTCCACCATGTTGTTCTATAAGAGGTACTTGAGTAGATGAATCACCTATTTTTGGTGTTGAAACCACATGTCCTATTTGGGAATCCTCCTCTTGTACTCTAGGTAAATCTTGAGTAGGGGCTTCAAGCTTGATTTCTTCAATATCAGGAGGGAAGAGCTCCAAAGGCTCCTTGGGAGGCAATTTCCTCTTGATTCTCTTATATCCCTTCCCTTTCTTAGGATTTGGACCCCCAAGTGTTTTGGCTCTTAGAATAGCCCAATGGATACTCCTATCCAAGACTGGTCTCCTCACCATCCCAATCTACCAGATCCAAACTTTTGGTACCAGTGTTCAATGCTTCATATGATGGATCCAACACAACTGCATCATCTACTAATGTATCAAGAATATCATCTTTGAGCCCGAATTCTACCATGAGTGAAACATGCAACCTCTCATAATTCCTCTTCCTAAGGTCATATTCATCTTGAAGATCACTCTAGAAGTCCTCTAATAGATTGAAATGTTTGTACCGAAGCCAACAAAGAATTCATCTTATTTTTTGGATCAAAGTAATTTTGAGCTATATACAAACCCAAATTTAAATGTATCAATTCACTACAAACCACCTTAGCTCCCATAAGGTGTTGACAACTGTATTCACCCAATTACATGGGGAACTTGTGACAACTTGGCTTGTTTTTTAACCCAAATCGGGCATTGACCCCCAGAGCTTGATAGACAAACTCCATCAAAATCATCCTATTGCTGTAACACCTTGGAAGTAAGTGGGGATGATCCTCAAATCCTACCAACTTGAAATAAGTGAACTTGGGGTATTGGATATACTAACATCCCCATTTTGTGATAAAGGCCATGGCTTCTTAGCTCAATCTGTATCCTGCATCTCCATTAAGCTAGTTAATGACTACATATAAGAATGCATCATTAACTCTTCTAAATTGTGTTTCAGAAACCTATAGGGATAGTTGATCATAATGATCCCATACTCTCTTTTTTCCATTAGCTTCTCCCAATATTCCTACTCTATTCAAACTTGGAAAGATGCCTCCTCTAGCTGTTGCATTGAAAACATAAGAAGTCATGAAAAAGCTCTTAGTTTCCCTTATTTTGGTTAACTAATCATGAATGGTATTTGAGACAATCATGGGCCAATCAAATTGTTGGTTGCCATTAAAGATTGTTTGAATGAAAGGAAACATACATTCCTTGAAATGAAATGCATCCTTCTTCCTGAAGGCTCTAGACAACATCATTATCAGGTCCGATACCTCTTTGTAAAATTTTGCCCTCTTTGGTTGATCATGGAGCTTTGTGAGAGACTTCTTCTTTGTTATCAACCACTTCTTTATCAAGTGAGCCTTATTAGCCTCCTTGTGTTTGCTATATATCCCTAAAGCATCTTCTTCATTCAACTGTACTAGGTTCTTTGGATCAGGAACACTAAATATGTGTTGAAACATTTGAGGAGTTAGGTCTATGATCACATTGTCTTGTGAATCCATACATTGTATAGTGGCCAGATTGTAAGCTTCTACTACTATCATAATCAATTCCAGACATTGGATGGATAGAGAAAATACAGTGATGTGAGCCAAGCCAAACTCAACTATTCTTCCATTTCTCCCTATTACATCCTTAGTGAACGTCTCTAAGTATAACTCCTCAAAATTGAATGGGCCTAGATTGGTGTCAGTTACTCAGACCAATCATATTCCACTTTGTTGATAGTGATGATAGGACGCCTATCTTTATACCTCAAGGTATAAGGAAACTGCTCTGGCTTAATCTTCTTAGGCTTAGTTGATGCCTTTGAAGTTTCTGCAAGCTAATTCCTTTGGGAAGCTTCCCCTGATACTCCTAACATTCTTTAGCTTCCTACAATATAACCTCAAATTAGATCCTTGAGCAAACATAACAACCTATGCTTTTAAAATCTTACCCTTCATATATATACCAAAGGCGGAACCAAGCAGAAATCACTCTAAATAGTCTCATTTTTTTTTGAAACACTGTCGAGATCAAATCCAAAATTGTTATTGATTTTATATTAATAACAAGCGGGACCAGAGTTGGAATTGGAATGGTAATTGGAATCCGAATCAAAGTGGAAACTGACTTGGTTCCATGAAGATTTTCTAATTTTACATTCAATTCAAGTTCCGCTTCTGCCTAGGTTACTGTTATTTTGAGAGCCTGCTAGTTATTGTAAGCGAAGTCAGAGACAAGATGGAAATGGAATTGATACTCTTTATAGAACATGGTTTAAAGTCTAAATCAATTCTAATCCTGCTTTCGCATAAGATAACCATGACATCATAAGAGATTTTAACCGACTGACAAATGGCATCATCATCTAAGGAGTAGGTCATATCAAAATGAAAGAGGCTTAAAAATAACCTATACAAGACCATCCCTATATCACCGAGAGGCAACCAAAATAATTAGGGCATCGTATTAAAAAAAATTAGACGTCAAAACCCTAAATTAAAAACCCTTCATTTCAAATAATTAGGGCACAAACTTAATCCCATCCAGATTAAATAGATTCAAAATGCAATAGGATTCCTAAGTAAAAACCATAATCTACCAAACCCTACCAATGTAAAACATTAACTAATCTATGCATTTAAAAACTAGGGCACCACGATGCGGTCATGATTAAAATATGAAAACGAACTTGTCAAAAAACACAAACAAGAAACAAAACCAGAAAATAAAAATGAAAACAAGAAAACCAAACAAAAAGAGAAAGAAAATGAATCACATGAACTCACAATAGAACCAAGAATCACGAATTCGCACGAAACCAACGATCGAACAAACACAAAAAAATTCAAAACAAAATGAAAGAGGAGAATAGAAAACTCTACCTCAAATGCAAATAAATAGGTTAATCCCTTGAAGCAATCCACACGTAATTTTCTCCCTTTCGATCGAATCACACACATAAATGCTCCACTACAACTCTGGTTCACTCTTTGATCTTTTAACAATGATGATAACTACCAGTTAATCTATATTTAAGGCAACAACTCACAGTTTCATACGTACAGAGCTCTTTTAATTAATGCCATAAATGTGGCAGAGCGGAGTTAGAACTGCAGAGGGAACTAACACATTACTGTCGTGCGACTTTAGTAAATTCAAAGACCCAAAAATGGTAGGAGTGGAATCAGAATGAAACTTGATTTAGAAACTTGGGTAATTTCCCAACTCGGTTCCCATTTCGGGTCCGGTTCCACCAGCAAAGAAGAAAGTGAAACAAACAACAAAAAATAAAAATAAAACCCTAAGTCTAAAGAAAAGTCCAAAAAAGCGGAGGTGGTGGCAGAACTGGAATTGATTTTGAAACTTTGAATAAATCCAAACTTAACTTCCACTTTGGCTCCGCTTGAGACTGTTACCAATATTTTGCTACAACTCAAATAATGGAGCTGATTTAAATACTATTATATCTAGAAGTGAAAAATAGTTATTTCTGAATGTGCTCGAGTGTTGTTTTGCACTTCGTTTAGTCCATTAAGTAAGAGTTATGCTTTGGAAAGAGGGATCAGAATTTCAGAGCTTTTTATTCAATACTTCATAGTCAATTGAGTAAACAATAAAGCTTTTCAAATGCTTTCATTTATTTTCATAAAGTGATTCATATTTACAACTTTTCATTTGATTGCGAGAATAGAAATGCTGATACAAATTTGCATAAAATGCATTTTTTCTTTTCCAAATGAAAAGCAGAAAGAATAAAAATAAGTATCCACACAAGTCGTGGATGTGACTATAACAGTGCATCACAAGAAGCATGCTACACTATGGAAGATGCATAAGGGAGAAATCACATAAGTATAAGCATAATCATCATTGCCTGATTGGCTAATGACCGATGCAGAAGTGGTGCACCATTTGTCTTTCTTTGAGCTCCGTTGACCTGTAGGAAGGAAGAGAGAGATGTCAAAGGCTCTGACTATGAATACACCTATATGAACCATCAATGATAATATAACCTACTACTAATCATGCATTGAAACAATCAAAGAGAGAATAGAGATATGAGTTGAAAGAGAGGCATCAACACAAACATGATTTATTTGTTTTTTATGCTAACGTTTGTTTCTTGTGTAGGTATAGGAAAAGCCATGTAGCTATTTATCTTTGAAGACCAAGCATGTGGGGAAAAATGGGATCCCACAAGGGTAGAGCCCAACATGTTGCCCTTTCATGTCACAAGAGGGTCGAGAGAGAAATTATAGTCATCATAAGTCATCAAGAAAGTAAGTACAACTGAGAAGGTAAAGCAAGTTGTCCATCAAATCATTAAACCAACTGTACATTCATAACAATCAGGTAAAAGAGTTTCTGAAAGCTACAGGTGAACAGTGGGTTTAATCTACTTAATCAGATCAACGTCTAGAAGTATAGAAAATGCAAAGGAACGCCAATCAGGCAGTTTGTTCTAGTAAAGTTATCATTCTGCCATGCTGTCAAGCTGCTGTTTTAAATGTTGTTTTGCTGTTTTTTTTTAGACTATTTGCCTTGAAATGTTGTTTCATACTTTCTTTTTTGGAACAACAGTGTCTTATATTTTAATAACGACAGTAAACAGTGCAAATTATGGAGTTTATCTCAAGAATAGTGAAATTTCTGAAGAGTTCGTTGCCAGAATTTTTTTTAAAAAAGAGGGAGCCTGAAATGCATGGAGATATGTAGAGAGTCTCAAGCTTTCATCAGAAAGTGAGAGAGAGTTTACGAAGATTTAAGTTACTCACATATTTTTGTTTATGAAATAGCAGGTTGTTATGCTCAAAATGATATACACCTAGATGGGGTTTTTGTCAGAAATCAAAGATTTATACAGTGTTCTCATGTTCGAGTTCAAATACAATGTAAAATGCAGTTTAAAGCATAGTTTCTTCAAATACAGAAATACCCACATTGGGATTTTATTAAGAAATGCATTTTCTCACAAGTAGCAAATACCCATATTCAGATTTTAACCATTCCTTTCAAAATAGTTCATTCTTGATTTGGGGTTTGATCAAAAAATAGAAATGGAGGAAGTTCTTTTCAAAGTTTAGCAAAAACCCACATACATTTGTTTGCTCAAAAATGAATTTTACTCAAATGCAGAGATACCCACATGGGGTTTTCAACAAAGGTGTCGGTTTACTATCATTTTGGAGTTCACCCATTTAGGGTTTTTTTTAAGTAAGTCAAAACAACGTATGTTTTCAAAATACCCAAGTGGGGTTTCTATACAAAATGGAGAACAACATAAATTATGAAAAAACACAAGAACATGGCATAGTAGTATGACAAACTATAGGTTATAGGAACAAGAGGAAGTCTTTCAAATTTCTCTTGGAGAGCAACATAATCATGGAAAATTATAAAGATGCGAGTTCCTTATTTCAAAAGCCATCAATCAACTACACATGCTACGGTCTATCAAGGAGAGAATGCACAAAATTTTTACAAGCAAATAAGCCAACAAAAGAATGAACATGGCGCGGCCAGTCAATAGACCTACATTTTTTTTAAAAGATAAAAACATTATCTGCAGAAATAAAGCTCTTAAGTTTTACTATGAGAGGGAAAATATGGAGGAGTTACCTTGTGTTCGTCGTTCAATCACCCATAGGCCATGCCCAACTCACGGAAGCCCACAAAACTAAGGGGTGAGCCCTCTCATGGCACCCAAGTTAACAATAAGGTAGGCATAGTGGAAAACACCAAGAAGATCAGAGAAGGAATGGAGGAAAGTCATGGCCTTATGGCCTGTCATTCTTTTCAAAGCAATCAGGAGCTATCAGGAGTCATAGGGTTGCATCTTACCATTTCATGGAGGCCGAACATAGCCAAGGTAGAAGAGAGCCGAAGTTTCCAAGGAGCTCACTTGCTTGGGTCGATTATAGTCATGGCGGCGTGTTTTCTTCACAGCAGATGCCCTTCCAAAATGTCAAATGTGAAAATGAACTTGCTTTTAGGGTTTCATCTTGTTTTGATTGTGTTACCCTAATTCAGATTTAGGGTTTTTTTCCTTCTAAGTGGCCGAAGTCTTATTTATGCCTTAGGTCAACCATTGGCTAAGGTATTTATTTCCTAAAGTCTTGTGTTATTTGAGAAGGGTTTCATGCCTTCAGCATTTTTTGGTTAATTTTTAGGAATTAATTAAAATTGTTTGCCTTGGGTGTCTAATTTAAATAATATTCATGGAGTGGCTTTAGGTTATTACGCCTTAGGATCAGGGTTAATACCTTAGTTAATATTTATTTTTTAATTGTTTTTGGAGAAAACAATTTGAATTTGTAAAGAAATAATTATTATTTTTTATGATTTTTTGTGAAAAAATCAAAGCTTTGTAGAGGAGTTATTAGGAGTTACATGCAAAAGTTCTCTTTTTAAAATCTATATTTGTAAATGGAATGATAGACAAACTACATCTTGTAAAGCAGAAGCAAAGCAATGCTTTATAAATTGCTTTTTTTTCTTGCTATTTTGAGCAGTTAAGGTTGACTTTTCTCCTTGGTCGGATTTGGATCTTCAGTTGGAGAAATAAGGTTGTTTTCTTGCTTTTTAAGCAATTTTTTGTTTTTTTTCTGAGGCTTGACAGTTGATGCATGCAAAAGTGTGACTTTCCACTTTGGTGCCAACTTGTTGCATTTTTTTAGAGCCTTTTCCTTGAGCTTTTTTTGGGAGCTCGGATTAGGGTTTGAAGCATATATCTTTGGAGAATTTTTAGGGTTAGGGAGTTCAGTTTTGTTTTGGCTCTTACACATTTTTGGAGCTGAAACTATTTTTGTACTCAGAGAGATTGTTTTTTTTTGGCATACTCCTACAATGAATAGAAGAACAACATTCCTATTTATCATATCTTGTATCCATTTACAGTTCAGTTGATGTTATACTTGTGATTTTCAATTTGAGATCCTTGTTATGTCCTAGGTTGTGGCTTGATGCAGGAAAGTACAAAAATACAGGTTGCATGTTGTGTTTGGATAAACCTTCAAGTAAAATATTTATGTAATTTTTCCTTTTTGAGAGGTTGTGATATCATTGTTAGTTTTTTCTAAGCATTGTTTGAGAGGAAAGTCCAAAACAGTCAGTTTTCATCATTCAATATTAAAAAGTCATTTCAAAAATCATAAAATTTTAAGTTATGTTTCTCTCTATCTCTTTTCCTAGAAGATTTTAGAATAGGATTGTTATACGGAGAACCAACTCGCTCTGGAGATTCTCTTTCCTCATAGACCATCCACGTATGGAAAGAGTTTCAATGTTGCAACAGATAGTCAATATTTTTGCAAATCTAACGAGGTGCATATCTGATTGCTAACATAGACAAAAAAAAAAAGGCAAAAGAAGACTGTCAGGATGGTAATCGGAATCGGTCTTTGAAAGAAGTTTCAAAACCCGATTCGGTTCTAGTTTCGGTTTCGACAGAATAAACCAAAGAAACACAAAGTGTTGAAAAGAAAGACTCCAAACTTTGTTTAAAAAAATAACCAAGGATAAAAACATAAAGGGGGACCCATTTTGACCAAGGCAAAAGATGGGGTGGTTATGCAAGGCATAACAAATGGCAGCTCGGCTGGGAAAATGGTTTACCCATTTTCAAGACACCCAAGAAAAATTTAGTCACCCTAAAACTACTTGGCTTATGAAGCATGCTAACATTGAGTAAGATTAGATATATATATAGGATAAGGTTGAGTTGGAATCTCATATGTATGTGCTCATGAGTTATTTCTGAATCTGAGTGTGTGCATATATTGTGCATCATTCTTCATAGATACTTTCTCTACTTCCTGAACAACTATACCTAAGATTCAAGCTACATAGGTTGAGTCTTTTAACTATCGTGCAATAAAATCTTGGGTATTTCTCTGTTGCCAGACAGGCATCCATAGCCCTGACAGAGATACCTCTAGTTATCTCAAAGCATTGCTTTACTTCTAGCTAGGCGTCCATAGCCTCGATAGATATACTTGATTACCCATTTGACATTGAGTTTTCCTTTTCTTTCTTTCTTTTCATTTTTTTTACTTAAGCTTCTCTTGTGGAAATCTTTTATGCACCTTCCTCAATACTCAGATACAATGGATCTGAAATGTGGGTTGAGAACTACAATGGATTTCATGATAGTCTTGGAATCATATTTTTCACATGAATCAAAGGTAGATACATTCTAAAATAGATAGGAATTTCACTTAGGTAGATGTTTTCTAATTTGGTGATAGATTTTTTATCATAATTCATGAGATATTCACAATGTATCTTCTATCCTTAATAACTTTTCAAACCAACATTAGAATGGTAATAAAACATGAGTTTCAGAATGAAATCCTTTTCAAATGATGATGATGAAAATACCTAAACCAATTTCTCTCCTAGCACCAGTAGCATACTTTGAATAACAACCCCTTGTCTTGAGATGGACAAAAATGAAGATCCCCAATGAAACAAGACAAAATAAAACAAACAAAACAAAGCAAAGAACAAACAAAACAAACAAAATAAAAACAAAACTTAATTACACATGATACAGTACAATACATATTTCTTTAAAATATCAGACCTTTCATGAACCAAAATAGTGCTTGAGAAACTGACCATTAACTGGTAATGGAATAGGTTCTCTTGTTAAGGAACTTAAACGAAAAGAATTCTTGCCTATTATCTCACCCACTTTATATAGACCTAACCAGAGTCTATCAAACTTTTGGTGATCTCCTTTCTTTTCTTTGGCTTTATCCCACAGTAATACAAGATCTGATATCCTAAAGGCTTTTATCTTAGCTCTTTTGTCAAACCGGAGCTTGTCGACAGCCTGATGTTTAGAGAATTGTTGCAATGCAGCATCTCTTTGCTCTTCCATGTTAAGAAAATTAAGTAATCTAACCTCGATCCTATCATCTTTGGTATAAAAATCTTGCATGAACTTAAGAATAGGTATTTGTAAATGGATCGGGAAGACTGGGTCTTGGCCATAGACTAACTTAAAAGGCAAATTTCCTAGAGTTGCTTTGATTTGGGTTTGATCTACCCATAAGGCAAATCTTAACTGGGTGTGCCAGTCTCTAGGATTTTTTTCTAATAGCTTTCGTATTACTTCCAACAAATTTTTATTAGTGGACTCAGCCACTCCATTTCCCTAAGGGTAGTAATTGGAAGAATACTTTAAAATAATTTTATGTTCATAAGCCCATTGAATGAATTCAGTAGAAGAAAAAGCAGGGCCATTATCACATACTAGAGCAAATGGAACTCCAAACCTGGTTGTGATGTTCTCAGTCAAAAATTTGATGACCACCTCTGTGCTACTATTTTTGTAGGGTTGGGCCTCAATCCAATGTGTACAGTAGTCAATTGTAGTCAAGATGAATTTATTTCTTGCAGAAGAATTGAGATTAATAACACCTACAAAATCCAGAGCCCATTGAGAAAATGGCCTTACCTCATACACTGGTTGCAAAGACATTGCAGGATTTCTTTCCCTTGGTGCAAAAGTTTTGCATACATGACACATTCTAACATGTTGGTGTGCATACCAAAATACATAAGGCCAATAATAACCTGATCTAAGAATCTAATGAGCCAAAGCATCCATAGATCCATGTCCTATTCCATGCCTTCCATGAAACTCAAAAATAGCATGCTTGGCCTCTTGCTGATCTAAACAACGCAAGTAAATCCCTTGAAAATTCTTTCTATAGATGGATCCCCCTTTAAGCATGTAGTGAGCACTCTTCATCCTCAATGCTCTCCTTTGAGTAGCATTCATTCCTTCTAGACATCTATTATTGAGGAGGAAGAAAATCAAGTCTGTGTACCAGGGATCCTTTGTAAATGACTGGACATTATACTTTTGACAAGTGATGTTTTTGTCTACATCTGCCATTGCTTTTGATAAACCTTGCCCTCAGACCAGCTTCATCGAATGAATCTCTAAGTCAAATTCTTGTAGAATTTTCATCCACTTTCCTCTTCTCTCTCCTAATTCACTTTGCATCAAGAGAGAATTTACATATGGGTCTGGAACTATGGCCATTACTTGACTTGGAAGAATGTAATGCCTGAATTTTTTTACCACTCAAACCAATGCAAAGGCTTGTTTCTCCAGTGGTGGGTACCTCACTTCTGCATTCTTAAATGGAGACCTCATGAAGGAAATAGGTATTTCCTCTCCCTCTTCTCTTTGTTGTGTTAACACAACTACACATGAATGGTCAGATGCAAAAGAATAGATATAAAAAGGTTTTAAATAATTTGGGCTTGTCAAAATAGGCATCTCAGATATTGACTATTTGATCTACAAGAAAGCATATTTAGCCTCATTACTCCACTCAATATTTTCCTCTTTCTTCATCATTTCATTTAGAGGTTTAAAGATCTCCAAAAACCCTGTTATAAATTTTCTAACAAAATTAACTCTCCCGAAGAAGGATCTCATTTCTTTCTTGATGCCTGGCCTTGTTAATTTCAAGATAGCCTCCACTTGATTAGGTTCTATGGATATCCCTTCTTCTAATATAATGTGACCTAAGATTTTCCCTTCAGATACCCCAAACACACACTTCTTTGGATTGAGAGAGATACCATAGCTTATACATTTCTTGAGAACTTTTTCCAGATCAGCAACATGATCTTCTCTATTCTTGGAGAAGATGGTTAAATCAACCACATAAATAATTATACACTTCCCTATCAAATCTTTGAAGGCTACGTCCATTTCCCTTTGAAATTTTTCTCTAACATTGATAAGACTGAATGGCATCCTCCGATAAGAAAATGTGCCCCATTTGGTGGTGAAAGTTGTCTTCATCTTGTCCTCATGACTAACAAAAACCTGATTGTACCAAAAATAACATCCAAAAATGACATATGGGACCCATTAACCATTTGTAGCACTTCATCAAGAGAAGGTAGTGGATAATTATCTTTCTCAGAGGCCTTGTTTAGATTCTTGAAATCAATACATAATCTGATTTCACCATTCTTTTTGCGTATAGGAACTAAATTTTCCACCCAAGTTGAATGTCTAACATGAAAGATTATCCTTGTAGATAGGAGCTTCTGCACCTCTTTCTGAATCAGGGGCTCAATTAAAGCATTGATCAGGCATTGTTTCTAATGGAAGGGCTTGGCTACTGGCTTGAGAGGTATGGTATGTGTGATCACCGAAGTGTCAAAGGTTTTTAGATCATCATAACTCCAAGCAATGGATGCAATGTTCTTGCCCCAAAACTTTGACTATCTTGTCCTTAATTTCTTGAGGAAAAGTCTTTCCTATGAGGATATTCCTTTCAAGGCCTAAGTGAGTTAGATTGACAAATTCATACTTCCCTCCTTCACTCTCTATAGGCACCCTTTGACAAGCCCATGGGTCAGAATCAAATATTCTCTCTAAGGCTACCATCCCTTTTGGAATACTATTACTCTTCAAATCCAATATCCCTTCTTCACTCTCCTTCTCAGGATCCCAATCTCCCCGATCTCTTTTAGATTCATCTATTACTACCATTCAAAAATATCAGAACTTTCCAAAAAGGCCAATATATGTTGATCACCATCAAATACCTAAAATTTTTGGACATTATCAAGGACAGTTGGGACTGAAATTAGTTCAACTAAAAATCTCTTTAGATTAGAATCTTGTATGGGTTCCAATGTACTAGTAGCAACAACAAGTGCATCTGCAATTTGATTAGCTTCTCTAGGGATCAAAGTAATCCCAAAAGCATCAAAGTCTTCAATTAAGTTCCAAACTCTATTTCTGTATGCAACCAATCTTTTGTTATGACATGTATACTAGCTACATACCTTTTTTGCAATCACTTCAGAATACCCCATAATCGTGAGAGCAGTAACCTTCTTTTTATGAGAAAACATAAGCCCTCGAGCAAGTGCTTCATACTCAACCACATTGTTTGTGTAGCCAAATTGCAACCTGTAAGAAGCAAAGTAAGTTTTCCCTTTCGGGTTGGTTAGTTCAATCCCTGCTCCACTTCCTGCTTTGGATTTGGAACCATCAAATTTAAGACTCCACAATTGGTATTTGGTTGGGAGTTCTTTCTTTTTAGGGATAACAGGGGATGACTTGTGATGTGTGGTGGCTCGGACTTTTGCTGGTCATCAGAAATTGACTCGGGGCAAGGCTGACTTAAATTTTTTTCTATATTTTCAGCTTGCTCAGAAATCACTTCCTGAACAACTTCTTGGGTTAAATTGCAATCCAATTCATCTTTTATCAATGCCTTGGGCATTGGAAAAGTATCTAGGGTAGGTGTATTGAAAATGAATTGAGACACCTTAATCTCTTCTTGAATTTTGGAACCTAGAACCTGAGTCTGCTCTATTGGTGAGGAACCTTCCTCTTGAGAAAGACTAGTCCAAGTGAGAATGGTAGCATCCTTAACTATAAAAGAAAACTCATTGATAGGTGTTTGGGGTTTCTCTTGACATATTTGTTGAGGTTGGTCTACATGCCTTAAGATATCTAGGCATGATTGGCATGTTAACTCCGAATGATTGTGATAATGAATCCTACACCAATTAGGAAGTAACAAACTACTCAAATTAGTTTCTCCTCCCAATACCAGCCTATCTTGTTGCAATTTACTTATTAGAACCTATTAGTTGATGCAGATCATTAGGTTACCATGTTCTAGGGGTAATGTATCCCTAGGATTAAGTACAGAGAAAGTAAGGACTTCCTCTTGTTTGTAAACTATCTCTATCTCAAAATATGCTACTTCATTTGAAGCATCTTATTATGTAATCATATGATTGAGTCTTGGTTCACTTTCAATCCTTATCTGTGTTGCAACCCCCTTCCAGGGTAACCACATGTGAGAGAAATCCAAGTAAAAATATCCCCCAATAATTTTCATTAGCTCTCGGCTTAGGAGCATACCATATGTCTCTGGGATGTCATCCACTTGGATATCTATGTAGGTTTGGATCCTTGGGTCTAATCCAACTTGTACATGCATGTTCTTTAGTTCTCCTACAACATTGACCTCAATTTTTTCTAACTATATCACTTTCTTATTGGTTGGGATAGGACTTAATCCTAATTTCTTACATATTGAAAAGGGCATAACATTACTCGATGCTCCAGAGTCTAATAAATAGTTATGCAAATTATTTCCAAAAATCCTCAAACTTAAAAGAAAAGGCGGGGTACTGTTCTTACCTTTATAGATATCTGTATTTGTCTCCTTCACTGGAGTCACTTTACCTTTTCCTTTTAAGTGGCCTGCCTACCCTAGGGCCTTCAATACTACTTCCCACTTAGCTGGGCACCACTTCATGATGTCAAAGAATGACAAAGATGTCTTCTACCTCTGTAGTTCTACAATAAAATCAAATTCTAAATCATTCCTCACTTGATATTTGGGAAAAGGAAGTGGAATACCTCTATTCTGAGGGTTAGAAGGTCCCTTCAGTGGCGGTGGGTTATTATCTGTGTTTTTGGTAGGTGGGACCATGTTGTTTGGCGGTGCAGATGTAGTAAATGGGCCCTTATTCTGATTTCTCATAAAGTGACCACCTTTGGATTGAAAGGCTTGGGCATCATACACATCCTCCTCTGACCCATTATCTCCTTGCATGGGAAATTGGTACTTCTCTTCAATAGTCTCATAAGTTATAGCAGTACTTACTGGCCCATTATCCTGATTAGAATTTCTTGCTGGAGGATGGGAATCAACTTGTGCAATCTTTACCATTTTCTCCATTTCTGGGAAATTAACCTCAGAATGTGCTGCAGTATCATGTAGCCTGCACCAATTAGTCATGAAATTAAGGTCAGCCACATTAGCAGTATGTGATCTCTCCTCACCTGACTGATAATTATGGGAAAATCCCCCATTGTTAGGTCCAATATTCCACTGCCTATTGTTGTTGTTGGACCTCTAGTTATATCCTATGTTCTGATTTTGGTAGTTTTGATTAGAGGATTTGTGATTCTAGAAATTTTGGTTGGTGTTCTAGTTCCCATTCTGATTGGAGTAATTCCCCTAGTTGTTGTAACCTCCCTATTTCTGATAATTATGATTTTGATTGTGGGGAGGGTTTTTCCTAAGTTGTTCCATGTCATTAGAAATTTGAGATAGAGTCTTTTTAAGAGTTTCTAGCTGACTTCCGTTTAACAATTTGTTCATTTTGCATATTCTGCACTATGGATGGGGAATGAACATGCGTTCATCCTCCTACCTGTTGTTGTTGATTTTGAGGTTGTTGGGAAGACTATTGCATTCAATTTCTGAAAAAAGGCATGGAAGGTGGGGTTTGTAATTTAGACACAGGTCCGTATTGGGAGTAAGACATCCTTGGGATAGTGTTGTACAATGGTGGGTTAGGCATCTAATAACTCATGGGAGGAAGAGCTACTCCTAAACCTCCTGATTGCAGACTTATCTGTTGTTGCAATTTGATGGCTAGATGATACACCTTAGATAAAGAGTCAATCTCATTGGCCTGATAAGTTCTCTACAAGAATAGGCCAATCAAAGGATCAACAACTCTTAAATATGCCTAAATGGCAATATTCTCAGCTACTAAGTAAGGATCTTGCAGCCTACGAAACATCCTTTGGAATCTAGTGTTGAATAGAGGTAGTGGCTCATGATGTTCCTTTCTTATGGTGGAAAACTAGTGATACAAGATGGCAAGGTCCACATAAACCTAGAATTGATTAATGAATGCATTTTCTAAATCTGTCCAACCCAAAATAGATCCCCAGGGTAGATTTAGATACCAGTTATATGCCATGTCCCCTAAACAATAAGGAAACAATCTACATACCATGTCCTGATGAGAAAATTGAGCATGGGTACAACCATCTTTGAATGCTTGTAGATGCTCCTAAACACTTCTTGATTTGCCATGCATGTACTTGGGACAAAAAATTTTTGGGTTCTTTGATAAATCATGGATTCCCCATGGGATAGTCCCTAGTGGAGAGGGATTATTCACAAAGTAAGCCATGGGTAGGATTGGTTGAGCAATTGGTGGTGACACTGGCCTAATCGGTGGGAGTGATACTGGTCAAGCCAGTGGTGGTGATGTAGGTTGAATTGGTGGTGGTGTAGGTGGATTTGGTTGAAATCCACGTGGAGTAAGTGGTGGTGGCCATGTAGGTATCAAAATTCTACAAGCATGGGGTCTAGGTCTAACCGAGGTTTGGAGTTATTCTAATGGTTCAAGATTAGTACATGATCTGAGAATCCTCTCATATTTATCCGGTGATAATGACACAATGTGATCCAGGTTGTTCCTTCAGGCCCTCCTTCTAGCGCTAGATCTGTTGATGGTGAAAATGACACAAACAACGTTAAACAAAATATCTCTACTCTATTTCTCTTGAAAAAGAAAGACAACATATAGTAGCCTAACTCTCAAAGTCTTGGTAGTTGGTTCTCAACTATCTAGTATCACTCAAGTGGTCCATGCAACTATAATATTCAAGGGGCTTTTGCTAGTAATAAGGAATGCAAGTAATGACTAATTCATTAAACTATTCTTAACGAAAAGGGGGTTTTACATAAAAGAAAAAGATAGATCAGGGTGTACATTAGTGAACCATGAATAAAACTTATCTAATATCCAGACATATATCTTCAACAATGAATGTTCTTCCAACAGATCAAGAAAACCATAGCATGATGCAATTTATAGAACAATCCATACTATTACATGCAACTAAGGTGCTTAATTTAACATCACAATCACACATCATGAATATTTTTAAGATTCCAAAAGAAAAAATTCTCATTTTTTGCCAAAATCATAGATCAACAGACTTTCAATAATTCAATTCGCAGATAATTTAACAAAATAATCTTTAAATCTGGTTCCTTCTAAGGATTTTCATCACAAAAGAAACACTTATGCTTCAGCACAATTAGTGGCATACATATATACTATAATTCATCAACCTTATCTGATAAACTCAATTCCAACACCATATTGCGTAAAAACCTGTATTTATATTCAACTGTAAATAAAATAACAAAGTATCTCTGTAAAATCTATGAAAAATTCTATCTCCTACTATCAAGTGGCCAATTCTATTCTTATCAGCTAACCTTTACAATATGGTATCCTACCAGTATATATAGATGTAAAAAAATATGAATTCCTTCTTATCCAAAGTCGAGATCCACCTTTTTAGGAACTTAAATTTTCTCGATAACTCAGATCAATTTGACCTCTAGTTCCCACCTTGATCATCTAGTAAACTGGAGAGAAGAAGAGATAAGAGAAAAGAAGGCCATTCACCCATAGGACTGTCAGTCATACATGCGAATGAGAAAAATAAAACAATGGACCCATAAGACTATCATTCATGCATGCGGAGTTTGCTCTGAAGTGTACTCATCATAACTAGAGAAGATTTGTTGAAGCATATCCAAATCTGGTCCATCAATCCAATTGTCTTCGAACTTGATCCTCTCCAGTTTCATAGCAGTAAATCCTCTCATATCTTTTGACTTTGTCAACTCCCTTCTAGCATCCCTTAGCTCTTCTTTAATATCCATCAACTGATCCAACAATAGATCCTCTCCATCATCTCCCCTTTGCACGACCTCTTTAAGCCTATCATCCCATTTCTCTTTTAATTGGCTCAAAAGCAGGCCTTCTTTTACTAGTATATCAACATTTACTATAATAACAATAACCGCTTCTAACTCATCAAGCTGTTAATTTAGATCCTTGCTAGAATCCTGAACTTCATTCTTATGTTTATACAAAAGGTTAGATCTAAACCAAACTATGTTGGAGGTCTTTTCCAAGAAATATGTGTTGTCCTCTTCAAGTATTGACTACTCCAGAAGAGTGGACTTTGGTAATTTATTAATCTCTTTCAGCTTCTAGATATATCCTCTATACTCCTGCTCTTGTTCTCCCAATGCTTTGGAATACTGATTCATCTCTTCTATTAACTCCACTGTCATCTTGTGAATCTCAAAATTGCTGCCCAACACCTCAACTATCTCCTGATTAAGCATGTCAGTCCATCTATCCATCATCTTAGTCTTATTCCTTATTTGCACCAAATCATCCACCTCTCTCTTGCTAAGAAAAATTGGTGTCTCAATGGTGGTACTTTGATGTGACCTTGGAGCAGAAACATTCTTCAATAAAGTGTGTAGTTGATCCAATTGAGCTTTAAGCTCATCCTTTTTCTATTTATCCTTCATCATTCTTGATTTGGTGGATGATGCTACCACATCAATCAAGTTAATTTGCTGATCTCTTGTGGGTATTCCCAAATTAACTGTGCCCAACTGGAAATAAATTAACTGCATATCCCCTACATCCTTGTCCACCATCGATATTGCACATTCAACAACAATCTCTCCTCCTTCAGTGAGTCTAGTGGAATGCAAGATTTTAGCCTTCTTTTTCGGTCTTAATTTTTCAATCTCTTTCATCATATCATCCCAATTGAGAGGTTGTGAGGGTGTTGTTGATCTCTTTTGAAGATCAAGTTTCAACCAAGTGGGCACACTTGCAATTGTGGTCATTATAGTTGAAGAAAAAGCAATAGTAGTAGAGGGATTTTGCACATTAACCTTAGGTTGAGAATCAACCTCTTGTACCTATTGTTGTTCTTGCTCTACATTTGTCTGTGCAAGCTTTTCAGCTTCCTCCCTGTCCTTTTGTTCTTGTATCCTCTTGTCTTCTTCTTCCTTCTTCATTTTTTCCTCTTCTAACCTCTTCAACTCAAGCACCCGATTTCTCTCTTCTTCCAATGCCTTAAGTCTATCTATGTCTTCATTTTCCTTTTGCAGCTGCCTGACTAGCTTCTCAACATCCTTCTCTTTTTGTATGTGATTTGCTTCCTCCTTCTTCTTCTAGGCTTCTTCAACAAGCTTCAATTTGGCCACCAGGGCTTCTCTCTCCCTTCGTTGCTTTGCCTTTTCCTCCTCTAGATTATGAATTTTCTGCACCAACTCTAGTTTATCATTCTCTTCCTTGGTCCTGAGCTCCTACTCCTTTTGTCTTTGTTGTTTCTATACTTCATCAGCTCTTTGCTTGGCTTCCATTTTTTGTTGTTGAATTAAGGCATCTGCTTGTACCTTAGCATCTATTGCCTTCTTTTTTTCCATTGCTTTTGCATGTGCTTGAGCATCCAAAGCTCTCTTTGCTTCCTCAAACAGTGCCCATTGATCATCCTATGTTAGTGCATGCTCAGTTTCCTCTTCTAAAGGCATATTTTTTTATATGGACCCTTCTCTGATAAGGTCTCATCAGAGTCCTTTTCAATATCATGGATCTCGAGCTCCACTTCCTTTCCCTTCAAGGTTTCAGCTATGTCATGGAGAGTCCCCTTAGGCATCTCTCCAACATGTTGCTCTGTAAGAGGGACCTAAGCAGATGACTCACCTATTGATGGTGTTGAAACCATGAGTCATGTTTGGGCATCCTCCTCTTGTACTCCAGGTAAATCTTGAGTAGGGGCTTCATGCTCGATTTCTTCAATATCAAGAGGGAAGAACTCCAAATGCTCCTTGGGAGGCAATTTCCTCTTGATTCTCTTATATCCCTTCCCTTTCTTAGGAGTTCGACCCCCAGGATTTTTGACTCTTAGAACAGCCCAGTGGATACTCCTATCCAAGATTGGTCTCCTCACTATCCCAATCTACCGGATCCAAAATTTTGGTACCAGTGTTCAATGCTTCATATGATGGATCCAACACAACTCCATCATCTACTAATGTATCAGGATTATCATCTTTGATCCTAAATTCTACCATGAGTGAAACAGGAAACATCTCATAATAACTCTTCCTAAGGTTATACTCATCCTGAAGATCACTCCATAAGTTCTCTAACAAATTGAAATGTTTGTCAAAGACCAAAGCCAACAAAGCATTCATCTTCTTTTCTGGATCAAAGTGCTTTCGAGTTGTACAAAAACCCAACTTTAAATGTATCAATTCAGTGAAAACCACCTTAGCTCCCACAAGGTGTGGGAAAATGTATTCACCCAATTGCATGGGGAACTTGTCACAACCTAGCTTGTGTTTTAACCCAAATCGGGTATTGACCCCCAGAGCTTGATAGACAACTCCATCAAAATCATCTTGTTGCTGCAACGCCTTGGAAGTAAGTGATGATGACCCTCAAATCCTGCCAACTTGAAATAAGTGAACTTGGGGTATTGGATATACTAACATCCCCATTCTGTGATAAAGGCCATGGCTTCCTTGCTCAATTTGTATCCTGCATCTCCATTAAGCTGGTTAATGACTACATATAAGAATGCATCATTAACTCTTCTAAATTGTGTTTTAGAAACCTGTAGGGATAGCTGATCATAATGATCCCATACTCTCTTTTGTCCATCAACTTCTCCCAATATTCCTACTCTATTCAAACCTAGAAAGATGCCTCCTCTAGCTGCTGCATAGACAACATAAGAATTCATGAAAAAGATCTTGGTTTCCCTTATTCTTGTTAACTAATCATGAATGTTATCAGACAATCATAGGCCAATCAAACTATTGCTTTCCATTAAATATTTTCTAAATGAAAGGAAACATACATTCCTTGAAATGAAATGCATCCCTCTTCCCAAAGGCTCTAGACAACATCATTATCAGGTTCAATACCTCTTTGTAAAATCCTACCCTCTTTGGTTGATCATGGAGCTCTGTGAGAGACTTCTTCTCTATTCTCAACTTCTTGTTCAGGTGAGCCTTATTAGCCTCATTGTGTTTGCTATATATCCCTAAAGCATCTGCTTCATTCAACTGTACCAGGTTCTTTGGATCAGGAACACTAAACATGTGTTGAAACATTTGAGGAGTTAGGTCTATGATCACACTGTCTTGTGAATCCATACATTTGTCTAGTGGCCAAGTTGTAAGCTCCTATTGTTGTCATAATCAATTTCGGGCATTGGATGGATACAGGAAATACAATGATGTGAGCCAAGCTAGATTCAACTATTCTTCCAGTTCTCCCTATTACATCCTCAGTGAATGTCTCTGAGTATAAATCCTCAAAATTGAATGGACCTAGATTGGTGTCAGCTACATCAGACCAATTAGATTCCACTTTGCTGACAGTGATGGCAGGACCCCTATGGTTATACCTCAAGGTATAAGGCAACTGCTCCGGCTTAATCTTCTTAGGCTTAGTTGATGCCTTTGAAGTTTTTGTAGGCTGATTCCTTTGGGAAGCTTCTCTTGATAGTCTTGAAATTCTTTAGCTTCATGCAATATTGCCTCAAATTATATCCTTGAGAAAACATAACAACCTATGCTTTTAAAATCTTACCCTTCATATATATACTGGAGGTGGAACCACGCAAAAATCACTCTAAATAGTCTTTTTTTTTTAAAACACTATCGGGATCGGAGCCAAAACCGTTATTGAGATTATAGTAATAACAAGTAGGACCAGAGTTAGAATTGGAATGGTAACCAGAATCGGAATCGAAATGGAAACTGACTTGGTTCCATGAAGATTTTCTAATTTTACATTCAGTTTTGCTTCCGCTTCCGCCTAGGTTACCATTATTTTGAGAGCTTATTGTAAGCGGAGTTAGAGATGGGATGGAAATGGAATTGATACTCTTTAAAAAACATGGTTTAAATTCTAAATCAATTATGATCCCGCTTCCTCCTAAGATAACCATTACGTCATAAGATATTTTAACTGACTGACAAATGACATCATCATTTAAGGACTAGGTCATATCAAAATGAAAGGGGCTTAAAAATAACCTATACAAGACCATCCCTATATGACCAAGAGGCAATCAAAATAATTAGGGCATCATATTAAAAACAAGAACACATCAAAACCCTAAATTAAAACCCTTCATTTCAAATAATTAGGGCATGAACTTAATCCCATCCAAATTAAACAGATTCAAAACACAATAGGATTCCTAAGTAAAAACCATAATCTACCAAACCCTACCAATGTAAAATAGTAACTAATCTATGCATTTAAAAACTAGGGCACCACAATGTGGTCATGATTAAAACATGAAAACGATCGTGTCAAAACAAACAAACAAGAAACAAAACTAGAAAAGAAAAATGAAAACAAGAAAACCAAACAAAAAGAGAAAGAAAATGAATCACATGAACTCACAATAGAACCTAGAATCACTAATTCACATGAAACCAACGATCGAACAAACACAAAAAAATGAGAAAAAAAATGAAAGAGGAGAACATAAAACCCTACCTCAAATGCAAATAAATAGGTTAATCCCTTGAAGCAATCCTCACGTAATTGTCTCCCTTTCGATCAACTCACACGCACAAATGCTCCACTGCAACTCTGGTTCACTCTTTGATCTTTTAACAATGATGATAACTACTAGTTTATCCCTATTTAAGGTGAAAACTCATAGTTTCATACGTACAAAGCTCCTGTAATTAATTCCATAAATGTGGCAGCGCGGAGTTGGAATTGCAGAGGGAATTGGCACATTACTATTGTGCGACTTCAATAAAGTCAATGACCCAAAATTGGCAGGAGCAGAATTAGAATGAAACTTGGGTAATTTCCCAACTCGATTCCTGTTCTGGGTCTGGTTCCACCAACAAAGAAGAAAGTGAAACAAAAAATAAAAACAAAAAACAAAGCAAGAAAAACTTAACACAAAACCCTAAGTCTAAAAAAAATTCCAAAAAAGCGGAGGCAGAACTGGAATTGATTTTGAAACTTTGAATAAATCCAAACTTAAGTTCCACTCTGGATTTGCTTGAGACAAAAAAAAAAGGCAAAAGAAGACTATTGGGATGGGAATCAGAACCGGTCTTTAAAAGAAGTTTCAAAACGCGATTTGGTTCCGACTCCGGTTCTGACAAAATAAACCAAAGAAACACAAAGTTTTGAAAAGAAAGACTCCAAACTTCATTTAAAAAAACAACGAAGGGAAAAAACATAAAGGGGGACCCATTTTGACCAAGGAAAAAGATGGGGTGGTTATGCAAGGCATAATAATATGGATGTCCACTTAGTATAGTGAGTGACCAAGGGAAACATTTTTTAAACAATATGATAAAATAATTACTACATAATTTCATGATAACACACAATAGAATCTCCCCTTATCACCCATAGGAAAATGGGGCAAGTGAAGCATTAAATAAGGTAATTAGGAAATCCCTTGCTAAACTGTGTGTTGGAAATAGGATATATTGGGATATAAAATTATCTACGATACTCTTGGCATACCATACATCATATAAAAGAACTAACAAATTCACTCCATTTCAATTGGTCTATGGAATTGGTGCTACAGTTCCTATGAATTTAGTCCCCAACCTATGTACCAAACTCACCTTGCATTTGGAAGATGACAAATCCATCATACAATAATTAGAAGATTTAGATAAATTAGATGAGTATAGAAAACTTGCAATGTATAGTCACCAACTTGAGTGCCAAAGAAAAAAATAATGGTATGATAGGAACTTAAGACTGAAAACATTCAAAAATGGGGATTTAGTACTACTTTATGACTAAAAATTAAAGAAACAAGGGATATTTAAGATTAGATTGTTAGAACCATACTATATCCATGACATAACCGATTTTGGAGTAGTGAAACTTAGACAAATGAATGGAACCCTCATGACCAAATACATAAATTGAAAACACATCAAACATTGGTAGACTAAAAACATCAACTAAATAAAATCATATCCTAATGTATATCATGTACTATAGTTCAAACTATAAAAATAATTAAAATTAAAACACCCAAAAAGCAACCCATCACATCGAAAAAAATAAAACATCTAGAAAAGCTTGCATAACAGGAAACAACATTAAATATACTACCACCAAATTGTCTATTTAACAATCCATATCTCCCTCCAACCACTCACTTTTCACCTACCCAATTCATAGTGTGTGCTCATTCAACTAAGCCCAAACCCTAAGTTATCCACACTCTGCAAAATTCTCTGCTAAAACAATGGCCACCCCAACCATGGTTAAAATCTTCGAGAAACCTTGACCTAAGTACTATAAATACCCATACAAGGCTCTATAAATGGATAAGGATGGGGCATTATCTCAAATACTACACAATGTGGTATACCTAGATGATGTTTGCAAATATATTCATGAGTAAATTGAAAAAAATGATCACACTAAGATTGGGGAGTTGCGTAGAACACTCCTCTAAGATGACAAGAAGACATATAAACTAGAATATACAGAAATTGGATGCAATAACCTAGATATCTAGAAAGACTATCCGGATTCATATGAAAAACACGCATGGGTGAGAATCATACTCAACCAGGTGCATGATGATTTCATGTACCTAGACAAACCTTATTGGATTACAAAGGAGGAAATTCATGCAGTGATGGGGCTTAGCATTGTAGATGACATCCTTGCCAAGAAATACATCAAAAATGGAAAAGTGCAACAATTGATTGGGGCAACCCCTTACGATCAGAGTGTGAACATTAAAAAATCATGAATGATGGATTTCATTATGTCATGATGGGGATTTCTACAAATTATATTATTCTAAACATGATGACTATGTCATTGCCACTGTAATTCACACCACTTATCAAATGGTAGTGGAGGGAAAATATTTCAACCTCTACAAGGTCATGCAAGAGAAACTGATGGAGAACATTCATAAGATAAAAAAATCCAAGTACTACTTCTGGTATGGTAAATTACTGATATGATTAATGTTTTACTTCCTTAGAGTATTACCAAACTTAAAAAAAAAAGTTTGGAAACACAACCAAATGGTGGCAAACCAAATCAAATATCACATTCACCAATTCCCAAACATCTAGTCCTACAAAGATGCATACTAGGGGTTCTTCAAAATCTTTCAGGAGAAAATGCAAGAAAGGGAAAGGATCCCCCATGATTCCACCACCCAATACACCAACACAATATCCTTCATTGTGGATAAGGACTACACATATAGGGAGGCGGTAGAACCACACATAGTGTGGGTATTGTAGCTAGCCTATGAACTCGCTGCACATGAGGTAGAAATGTATGCCGCTATCCTACTCATCCAACCTAAGGGTCCTAATGTAGAGATTTTTGGTACTTAAAAAGAGGTAATGGAGAGAAGAATCAATAAAGATGAACAAGAAAATAATAAAGAGAAACTCCACAAACAGTGGGGAATACCGGAGGGAGGGTTTCCTCAATTCTTGGCTACCGTGCAGTCAGAAACCTCCTCTGAAAGAAGGTAAAGAAGGCTTCAAATAACCTCATCGGGAAAGTCAGAAGGCCCTACCACCTCCACACAAATAATATCCACATTGGGGAAACCACCACAAGTCACCCCACAAAAGGGGCCTCAACAAACAAGGCCCAAATAAATGGCTCATAAACAAATGTAGAAGGATGAAAAAAAGGAAGAAGTGGAAGAGGTAGAAGAGATCATGGAGGGTGAAGAAGAGGTTGAGAAACCTCTCAAGAGGAGGAAAAGAGGGAAAATAACTCTGACACCCCCTCCTCAAGTGACTTCAAAGAAACCTCAACCACCAATTGATATTATGGAAAATACCAACATCATCCTCCATTTTGAGATGCTACCAAAAGTATTAAGCATGTATAAGGAAGCATATAAGTAAAATAAAGGAAAAATAAATTCCTCCTCTATTATTTCAACCAATCAAAGAAAGGAATGGATGGACCAATGAAGGATTTCTTGGAGGAGGTAGTTATCGTAATCCAAGGGAAAAGAGCCAAAAAACTCAATGAAGAAGAAGAAATAAGGGATAAATTCATCTCCACAATCAATCTAAACATCACTAAAAAGCAAAAGTAGGCACTAGCCTAGGTGCAAGCTCAAGAACTTTGCATAAAATAGAGAGTGATCAAACTCATGGTGGAGGATCTGAAGAACATAGAAACAATCTGAAAGAAATTGAGGATGCCACTTAGAAAATCTATGAGGAGATGATTAAGAAAAAAATGGAAGAGGTAGAAGGGCCCCACCCACCAGAGACTAATCCAACTAGAGAATAAAAGGATAAAATTGAAGATACTAGCACCGTAGAGACAACGACCCCCACTTCCACAATATTTGTGATCAATATTTTTCTGGCACAACAACAACAAATCTAAGTAGTGCCATCACTATAGATTCTATAAGTACCAATGGTGGGTTCACAAGTAGATCTATCTAGCATATCCTCACTAGAGAAGATTAAGTTAGGATAAATTCTCCATACCATCGCAAGGGAGAATTATTCAATCACCACATAAATATAGTGGAGAAGCTACAAGATACAGTGGATACACTTAGAATGCTACTCGCCACCTACTACCAGATACTTCACTCCCCATGCCACAACAAATAAAATAGTTGGTGGATAGATTACAAGGATATTTTCACTCCAAAAAAGATACCATAAGGAAAGAATCACAATAGGAGGTCATAAGGAAGAAAATAGAAGAGTATACTAAGAAGTGTACCACTGCACACTCCAAATTGGAGGAGAATATCAAAGGGTTGGGTGACACAATCACTGAAGCAGGGGTGATCTACCAATTTTGATTATAATAGCCTGCCACTACAAAGGGTCTCAAGGATAAAATAACCCAATTGGAGACTCAACTAGCATAGGTGGCACATATCTACAACCCTCTCTAGGAAAAGTATGGCACCATCAGTACCCAAGTGGAAACTCTCCACGACCAACTATAACAACTACACATTCAAAGGGAGTAGATCAAGGAGAAAATCATATAGATGAGGGAAACAATCATAAATCAGATGACCCACCTATTAGGGATAATGGGAGAAGCACAAGAAATATCCAATACTATTCAAATTCCTGATAGTCTATCTAACATAGAGACAACAATGATTCAAATTTAAAGTCACATCTCCACTATATAGTGGGAAACAACATTGAATTACCTCAAAGGTACATACATACATCTCCATCCCAATTAGGTATCATGTCTCAAGGAAAAAACATCATTTTAAAAGGGGGGATGATGTTAGCAAGTCAAACTCTAGAATAGATCTTATCGTAGGCTACCACAAAAATTCCATTGAGGATGAAAGAGACATTAATTGTAACTAGGAATCAAGTCCCTTCATGGGAATGTACACATATGCAAAAAGATATGGTATGTATAAGGAAAATATGTATATGAGAAGTGAATAAGACCTGCATTTTTCATACAATATAATATAATATAAGGAGATATAAGGAGTTATATATATGTGTGTTATGAATGGATGAATGACTCTTTGTTATTAACATAGTTTACATGTTCTATTCACCTTAACATATTATTGTAAATTCTTATTTCTCTTATTGTATCCTTTGGGGTATAAATTGACTACATAAGAGGTCTTGGGGTACAAATATTGTTGGTATGTGGTGACTGATCATGTAAATACTATACACTCATAGCGTATCATTTCTGAAGTTTGGGGATGAGTTGGGCCCCAAGCGAGGGTTTGGGGGTGGAAGCCCTTGATAGCAGGAGTTTGGGGGCACAACCCTCGAATTTTTTCCCCCTATTTTTCCCATCAAGAGGTCAATAGTTAATTTTTGTTAACTAAAAAATGAAAAATGACTTTGTAAAACCCTAATTCTAGAAGCTTCCAAAAAGCTTGTTATAAGTGGTTGGAATGTAAGTTATGGTGTGCGATTCACAAGATTGTAATATGTTTTGCACTAGATAATAAAATCATTGGATGGATAACTTTTTATGGATGTATCCCATATTGATTGAACCACATTAAAATTTTGTGTTGATCTCTATTGTGTTATTCTTCATTTTATTTTTGGGTTATTTAATTTGTATATAATTGTTAATGTTTATTGCTCCAATCTTCCTTAACCCTAATAGATCTTTGAATTGCACTTCCCCCCTCCTTCTTTCCAACACCAACTCTAGTATCAAAGGATCACAATAACATCCATGGGTTGTATACAAGTGCTATTATCTTGGCTAAGCAACTCCTCAAGGCATGAAATTATTGGTACACTATGACATCAATATCTACATCCGCACCACTACCGCACCACTAGGTGATGCAACATATTTGATGATCATTTTCAAAATAATAATAAATAAAACAAAGAAAAATAATAATAAAAACAATTCGTTCAATAATGAAAACCATTTTTATGGTGCTTTGAGCAAGTACCATGATAAAATCCTGGTAAATAGGAATCATGTGTAATAATCGATTATCTATGTACTATTTCAATTTGGAGCATCTTATCTTGTGCATCATGGAATTAATACTAATACCACTATCCATCCATTTCATCCATTTTTTATCCATCTTCCCTATCTATCTTGATCTTGATAAAGACTAGGGGAATATACTTAAAACTATGCTTTTGGGAAAACTCTTGAAATGGTCATTTTGACCATATACTATCCCATGTCATACCATCACCTACATAGCATTATCCAAAAAATTAACTTGGGTCAAACATATTACCTATTACAAAATAGTCATTTGAAGTAAAATCCCTTATCCTAGATATTTATCCATAATGCCTATCCTCCCCATCCTTCACATATCCATTTCCATTGCACGGGTCCATTTGTCCAATCAGTGTCTTGTACATTGCTAGATGCTAGGGGTGGGTGATTACATCCTGTTTTGGAACAAATATCTTGATATATGCCTTCTAGCACATTTGGTGATCTAGACACCTTTCAAAAAATCCAAAAACATCAAATATTACAAAAAATCCAAAACATTGGATTTTTCAAAAAATTCAAATCACAAAATAATCTACCATGTCCATAATAAATTTCTATTTTTTGGATATAACATTTAAGAAAACACAAACCATGTAAAACCCAAAGCACATTAAGTGTTCACGTAACAATCACAAGTAAAGACTCCTAATTAGCTATCTATAACCTATTGATCTATTGCCAAATCAGGTTTACATATTTTATCCAATAAATCATGCCTTAATGGATGCATCCTTCTTACAATAGAAATTATCCACTTTGAGCAAATATATTTTGGGAAGAAAATTTGATATTTATTGATCTATTTGGTATTTGAATCCTTTCATTGATTGATTTATCTTATTGTCCTATACCAATGTTTCTTGAGGATATCTCAAAGTGATTAGAGGAAAAAGAATGAGGCAAGGTCATTACTTTCATATGCTATGTTTGTGGAACATGTCTTTAGGCATTGTTATGACTAGTACAACCCTTGTGTGTATTGGACTAGATTCGAGCATTAAAAAATCACCCTATGTATATATGGTCATCAATCTACTTTATACATTAGGGTTATCATGTTGTGAAGCTATGTTCCCTTGCATATTTAAAAAAGGTTCCATAATGTCTAGCATATTTAAGAACTATCCTTATTTTTTGTGTCTTCATCTTGGAAATGGATACTAAAGTCATCAAGTTTATCTCAATTTGGTGTACATTATGTCCACTTATCTCATATCAAAAAAATTGGGCAAAAGGATACAGATACTACCATGGCTTATCATGCTTTGGTGTGCATACATCTTCTTGTCACATAATAAAATGCTCTATGATGTTTAAAATGGCACAAAATAGAATGTGCAATATCTATCATTTTCATACACACCTACAAAATAATAAAATGTTCTATGATGATCAAAATAGAACAAAATAGAAAGTACAATATATGCCTCTATCAATCAATCTCATTTATATCTACTTCATTTAATTCATCATATTTATGATATTAACATCAATCAAAAATTACCATTTCCAAATTTTACCTACCATACACAAATCAACCTTTTCCATTTGACTCACCCCATAATCTACCCCACATCCCACCCCTTCAATGAGCCAATACACATTGGCATCATGTTCATTAACTTATTCCCCATCCCTTCCTAAACATCAACCCATACATTAACACACATATGCATTATCACCATAACATAGGCTAACATCTTCATACACTTCAAATTAATTTATGAGCAAGTCTTATTCACTTTAACACTTGTTCCATTTGAATATTCATTTACACCATCACCTTCATCATATGTACCATAAAATTCAGCATATGCACAATTTTAATCAACATTTACTCCATACAAATTATAATATGTGCCTGAACCTCACTCATTTGTGTCATTCTATAGTCATTTGCACCCAAATAAACATCATGTGTGCCTAAATAAACATCAACTATGCCTAATTTAGCAACATATGTGCCATAGATTTCATCAAATGTGCCATTGGCATTAACACTCATGCCATACATTTTAACATATGTGACCAAAAATTTGGCATCTATGCCAATCTATTCATCATAGGCACCCACTTATTAACATATGTAGCCTACATTTTAACATTGGTGCCTTGATAATGAGCATATGCACCCATATCTTGGTCATCTATTCCTTTAGAGTGAGAATATGTTGCTATTTATTGGTCAAATGCACCTTAATCATGGGGTGATCCCACAATACTGGTGTTGTGTGGTCTCACAACACACCCCAATATTGTAAGTTTTGGGGACCCCAATTTTTTTTTTACTCTTATGATATGAGCTATCTAATTGGAAGATCACCAAGAAGAGAAAAGATGTAAAAGAAATCTTTGATTAAAAGAGTACTTCATAATAAAGTGTTTCGGGTATTAAATACCGAGAACCGGGAATGTTTGAAAGGTGGAAAAGGTAATAAGGATATGAGCTAAGCATTTTGGTCCAATATTTGAAGCCCAAGATAGAAGGAAGTCTGGCAAGACCAAAGTCTGAAGAAAGTTTATGGGTAGAGTTGAATACCGAGTACTGGGTACCGAGTACCAGGTTGCAATATAAAGTGAAGTTTTGAGATTTTGTGATTATCTAATGAGTTTGAAAGTCAGATAGTCCAATATATGTAGAGTACAATCATACAAGAATTTATATGTGCTTGGAAAGTGTGTTATTTATGGAAATTTCTATTATAACATTTGAATAATGCTTTTATTTACATGAGATCTTTATAAAAAAAAAAATTAAGGGATTTAATGCATGGAATTTATGGTTGCGGGAAATATAGATTGTAATGAAAAGTTCGGGTATAGACAATCAGGAAAATCAAGTTTGCAAATGGAACTAATGGTGTTACCAAGTTTAGTGATACATTTTAGAGGCTCATGCTCAAGTAAAGTTTGTTTCAAAGAAGTGCCAAATACTGGAAACCTGGAACTATGGAGTGTAAGCATGCAACGGAGAAGTGTACTCATTCTAAGAGTTATTTATTCCTGAAATGTTCAAACCGAGAAGGAAACTGGAGTGTAGGAATTGAATTTCCACTAGATCATTATGAATATATCAGAATTTCTTACACTTAAATGAGCAGATTGGTTTGGTTCCAAGAAGGAACCCTGATAATAAAAGATTAAAACCTAAAGAGCTTCAATGAGAAATTGAAGTTAATCTTCAAGGACTTCAATTGTAATTTCTTGGTCAATCACTATCTTCCAAGTGCCTTGATATGATTATTCCCTTAGATTCTCTCAAATGTATTTGTCTTATCCTGTATCTGCCTTGTGTTCTATAAAAGGCTAGAGGATTCCTTTTTTTTAAAGTTAAGTTCAAAATTTATGGATATAGGAAGAGCCAAAACTTCTCTAATTTTTGTTCTTTTTTCCTATTTTCTGAATCATTCCAGTCTAAAAACTTGTATGCACGTAGACATTGATTAATATCAGAGCCAATTTGATAGCTACCTATCTCATGAATCTTTTGTAGCTGGTTTTGTTAGTTTAGCCGAACAAGCCTGTATGCTACGTCATTTAAGGGTGCATACAAAAACTACTTGGTTTCCAAACTAAAACCCTCTCTTTAAAAGCTCACACAATTTTGTATGTAGTTGTGAAGAAATTTGGAGAAGTATAAAGAGGTTTGCTTTGATTTAATTAATTATTTGAGGAATGTGTGGAGAATAATCGGGAGAAATTTTAATTTTAGTATTTTTATGCTTTATTTTAGAATAGATGCTTAAATTCTTAGAAAATGTTCCAAAAAATAGATGAATTGATGGAAAATTATTGAAAATATTTCATTATATATAAAATTGTTGAACGCTTAAAGCTAAATCTACTTAAGTGGTAGCAAATGAAATTGTTGATGTTCATGAAATATTATTTCAAATCTTTCGATTTCATGATACTTGTTCTCAAGATTCAAATTGAAAAATCGGTGTCTAGTAAATATGTGATTTCTAAACAACATATTCCCTTTGAGATTAATAGAAAACTCACATCATACCCTAAAGTGAACCTAGTATAATCATGATCTAATTACCAAAGACTTGGGATTGAACTGAGTCAATCTTTTTGTTTTGTTTAGGTAGATTTCCACTTTGATATTGTCTTGTTACATATCTTTCAAGAAGGATAGGCTTCTTTGTGGTTCTTCTGTGAAGATTTTTATTTTCCTTGTTGGTGTGTGAAATCGTCATCAACAAGAATTGGTGCTAGAAGAAGGGCCTATTTTGATTTATTTTTATCTAGTCCTGAGTTTTAAATCTTGTTAAGAAAATTTAAATAGAGGCTAGTATTTCAGTATGGAAGTTGAGAAACTTGTGAAAAAATTTAACCAGAGGTTACATCCTTTGAGTTTGCTCACTTTTGGTAGAGTCACCAAATGTAGAATTCATGATACAACTGATCATAGTGAACTCGATTGTGAAATTTTCCTAACTAGGGTAAGCTTGGCCATGTGTAAATTGGTTCCATTAACAAAAGAAGTTATAACTACTAGAAGAAAGGAGTCATTAGAGAAAATTGTGTGCAACCCTAGTAAAACTAGAAATATTAAAAAATCAACTAATACATCAAAATAGTTGGATAACTACAATTATTATAATGAAAATCATAACATGTTGCAGGAAAATAAATGAGAATGTCAAGATTTCAGAATATTGTATTAGAAATGAGGAAATGACATTGATGAGTCATCATTCTCCTTATACGTGGAAAACACAAATGAAGGAAAGGAGAGGGAAAATCGAGCGGGAGATGCATATATTTTATCCCAAACAGAAAATTTAAAACATAAAAAGGGAAATTTTCTTGATTTTATGCAAGATACGGAATATCATTCTTTTAATTTCTCTCTCTCTGATGATCATATAAATTGTGATATATCTTGGTCTAACAAAGTGCAAAGTGAAGACAGGAACCAAGACATGAAATTTTTCGGAGGAGAAAGTCAAAAAATGGATGCAGTCATACATGGGAATAAACATAGTACAAAAATAAACCATGAACCAGGGTTGAAAGAAGGTAGAGTATGGTCACATCAAACAAAGTGTGTGCAATCAACCTTTAATGAGGTCTTTTTCATACATATGAGCCAACTAAAATGGCAATGAAAATAATCATAGAAATTAGAATTAATTGTTTTGTTAAGGTTAATCATTTTTTAGATTAGATACTCGTTTAGTTAGGGTTAGTTTTTTTTTTTAGGGTTTGTTTTGTTTGCTTTTCTTTTTCTTTCTTTTGTCTGGCCTTGAATTTGCAAATTTTTCTTAACTTATCTTGCATACATGAGATTTAATCTAAACATTTGTAAAGAGACACAGTGAAATACAAAAATAATAAAGCCACACACAGTAAATGAATGCTTTGAAAGTACTAAAAGCTTTATATATATATGTATGTGTATATCGCATATATACATTAGTATCAAAATTCTCGTTTCAAAAGATCAAAAAAGGTCAAGAAAAGAGTGAGCCTAGCTGGTGGTGGTGGTTGTCATTTAGTCAATGTGGGACACCTCATCTATTGGAGCTAAATATCCAATATAGGCGAGTTCCCGATGAGTTTCAAACTCCCAAATATGGAGGTATGAGAGGAAAGGCCAAAGAGGAACTACTTCCCCATGCTTCAGGAATCGAGTAATATCATCCATTGAGGGGATTCCAATAGTCAGGTGCACCACAGGTAAAGAAGTGTCCAAATTCTCCAAGTATTTAGGTCTCAATATCATATGGGCAGTTGAGCGAATATCTTCCACAAAAATCCCTATATCCAAAAGAGATGCTACAAAATGAGAAGCCACGTCAGAGTAAAAGAGAAAGTAGCGGTTGGATTATACATACTTTTTTTTTGATACGTGAATATTTGTATTAATTTTTGAAAAAATATTTGACATTCAATTCAAAGATAGCCCAGAAGGTTCGACACACCCTGCCACCTAGAAAAAACATCAAACCAAAAATCCTAAGCACCATCCTACAAATTCGACCAACCTACCCTACCACCAAAAGGACGTGTAAGTATTACAAAATAATGTGCTTGTACAGACAAGAAACCCCTCAATCAACCCACTGTACACCATCAGCAATTAGGAAGTCCCTAAAAATCCATCGCCAATCCACACCACCTGATGATTCCAAAAACAAGTAGTGCTTCAGCAAAATAAGCCTACATCTTGCCCTTTCACAGTGTCACCTTAGATCCTCACCCTCAATGTCCAGAATGAATGGGAACAGTTCCACTCGCTCCCCAGGAACCAGAGCCCTCGGTAAGTCTCAGCACCCCCACACCTAGAACAACAACTAAAACCACGTCCATGGCGCCTTCCAGAAGATTCTCCCAAATCAATTTCCGTGCAATCAACATTGTCATTTCTCATGGCATAGCCAAGTCCAGGAGCAAGGCAAGAAACTTGGCGGCTATGTCAGCATTGGTATGCCAACACTTTGACCCAAACATGAATTCGTCCCCAAGCAAAACCTTTGCCGCACCAAGAACAAGATCATCCCAAACCTTGAAGATAGTCTTCAAATGCCCATGTCATATGCTCCTATAGAAAGCCTAGAGCTTCCTACCAAACAACAAGATAATAGGGACTCCATTAAATCCATCAAAGAGCATGTGCATTTTTCACTACCTGGCAGCAATATAACCACCATCTAACATCCCATCTCACCATTCCCCATGACATCCTGACCAAGCTGTCAGGCCGAATTAAGAGGTCAGATGGACAACCAATATGATCTGAAGGCCTCCCAAGGTACATAAATGTTCACCACCACCCACAACCATCTCACTCATGCCAGCCACGAATATGTCGTCACCTCCAATGACACTAAAACTGATCCCTCCCACATGGTTGTCATGAAAGGCACTGGGAATCAACCACCAGTCTTCCTTGGATCCCAAATTCTACACATTTTCTCCCTATCAGCACCCAAATTAGCCAATCTATCCATCACCTCATTGGATTCTCTAAAAATATGCTTGATGGTGAATCCTAAGAGATCTTGTGACAATTCACACGCTTTGTCTAGCAAGGCCTGTAACCTCAAATTCACCAATCTTCCGTCCTTTAAAGCCTAAACCACCACCATCGATCACCTTCCACTTCCACCTTTCCCAACTACAGTCTCTTACACAACTTGAGTCCCGCAATAAGAGCACAAAGCTCAGCCTCTGTGTTTTTCTTGACAAGAAGAATTTCAGATTTATCTGCTATCATTTTACCTTTATCATCCCTCACACAACATCCCAAGCCTACAATTCCTGAATTTCCTTAGGATGCCCCATCGAAATTTAATTTACACCACCCCATCTTTGGGGGTTCCCACTTTTCATTCCTCCTTGCCTCTTTCCTTTCACTTCTACTATAGGCACCAGTCTTTGGAAGGTCCAATCCAAACCAATTCCTTTGCATACTTGCATCCCATTTAGAGAAACACCAATCACCCTCGCTTTTAAGCTTAACCCTCCCATTAACCACTTCAACAATCATAGCTTCCAAGAGATATCTAAAGGCTGGAAAAAATCTTGCCTTCTATGTAAACAATCGCCTATTCCACTCTTTCCATATCTCCTAGAGAACTAATGAAGGGATGAAAATCCACAACTCATGGTAAAGAGAGTCCTTTTTCAGAATTGACGTGGCAGAAAATAGTGAAAGGACATCATTGGGCAAGGCACCACTCCAACCCAATCTGGTGCAAAGCCATTTCCAGCACGGCTGAGCAAAAGGGCAACCAACCAAAAGGTGGTCCACAATTTTCTCAGCCCTCTTGCATAATATGCTCCTTGAAGGGCCCACATAACCCAACAACTAAAAAATTTCAGCCATAAGGATCCTCCTTCTTACTATTTCCCAAGCAAAGGTCCCCACCTTTGGAAGGCAAGCATTGTTCCAACACAAATGAAGAGGTAAAATAGTTGGTGCGTCCTCCACACCCAGTGAGATATATCCTTCTTTAGCTATGTAATTCCCTATAGTGGATCCAACCCAGACCAATCGATCTTCCCTAGGCATAAAAACTACAAGCCTTTTCTCCAATTCAGAGCCCAAAAGCCTCTCCTCCTCCATAGGAATCAAACCTGGCTTGAACCATTTCTAGAAAAATTTTGACACACCATCCACCTGTTGCTCCTCCAAATTGTCCTGGACATAAACTCCCCAAGATTGTGAGAGAATTTTCTTCGATTTGTTTTGCCCCATAATTACTCCAACCTCGGCCATCCACACCATGAGTCTTCACAAAAAAATTCCTTCCTCCCATCATGGATGTCCCAAGAGAGACAATCCAAAACCAGAGGACGATAAGCTTTGATGAAATTCCACACCTGGAACCCATTTAGAAGATTTGTGGCCCTCAGAATACACTCAGCATCATCCTCCTCCATATACTTGCACTGTATAATTCTAGCCCACTTAGCATGATTACAAGTATATAGACCCCATACCAGCTTGGTATCCAAGGCCTTGTTCTGCTTCAGCAAATCATGGAACCCAATACCTCTGGCTCTCTTTGATTTGCATATCACCTCTTAGGATGCTAGTGGAAACTTCTTCTGATCTAAGGTGCCTTACCAAAATAACCTACGCATAATTTGGTTTAGTTGAGTAGTTGTAAAGGATGGCAAAGCCAAACACACAAGCAAATAGATTGGTAAAACAACAACTACTGCTTTCAACATCACAATTCTCCCCACCCAAGATAACCACTTCCCGCTCCAAGAAGACAACTGCCCATTGACCTTGTTGATCAAATTCTCCCATAGCTTCCCTGTCCTAACCCCTTTGTCAATTGGGAGACCCAGATAAGAATTTGGAAGTTCACCAATCCTAAAGTTTAGAATCGCTACCATTTGTTATGCCACCCTCTACTCCGTGTTTAAGAAAAAAAATTATGATTTCGCCTCACTCGCTTGTTGCCCCAAGGCCTCCTCATATCCCTGTAAAATTATTCTCAAACACTCCACCTCTCGTGCATTTGGACTAGCAAAGCACAATGTGTTGTTAGCAAATTGTTGATGCAACAAAGCAGGAAGCTTGGTTGTTACCTGAATGCCTTTCAAAGAATCGTGCTCAACCGCCCAACACAACGACCTCCCTAGAGCTTCTACCATTGAAATATATAAGCATGAAATTGGTCTCCTTGTCTCAGGCCCCTAGACACTTCAAATAAACCTGAAGGTTCTCCATTAACCAGTATCAAGAAATGAGGGGTAGAGATACAAGTAAATATCCAGGCCATCCAAGACTTGTCAAAACCAAAGGCTTCAAATACCTTGAATAGGAAATGCCAATCCACCATATCATATGCCTTTCGGATATCAAGCTTCACCAACATGTCAGGCCTTCCATTGGACCGAAGAGAATTAATAGCCTCATGTGCAATTATGACACCATCCAAAATAGATCTTCCTGGGATGAGCCCAATTTGTTCCTCTGAGATGAGACCTAGGATGATATCCTTCAGACAATTCACCATCACCTTTACCTGAATTTTATAAAGAGTATTTCCCAAGGAAATTAGCCTGAACTCATCTAGGGTTTTTGGTTTATCCTTCTTCAAAATCAAGGCCAAGAAGGTGTTATTAACTTTCCTCAACAAACAACCAGAAGAGTGTGATTCCTCCAAATCCAACACCACCTCTTGTCCCACCACATCCCAAAACACCTGAAATAAACAAGTAGGAAAGCCATCTAGACCAAGGGCCTTATCAAGGTGCATCTAAAATTTTTCCTTCCTTACTTCCTCTAACATGAAAGAACTCATTAAGATCATATTCTACTCTAAGGACACCAAGGTCGAAATTCTATCCAGTAACATCTTTTGATGGGTTAAATTGGAACCTTCCAAGTTATTCGGGATTCACTGGAAGTATTCAGTTGCCAATCTTTCCACCTCTTCTTGACCTTCCATCAACACACCATCCTTCATTTGTAGGCAGGAAATTTTGTTTCTTTCTCTCTACATTCTAGTTGAATTATGAAAAAAAAATGAGTTGTGATCCCCTTGTTTGATCCACGTATCATGGGATTTCTGATTCTAGAACACTTCCTCCCTTGCTAACACCTCCTCCCATTCCTTCATGAGTTTCTTTTCTTTTTAAAAAATAGGCTCATCAATCCCCACTAAAAGGAATCGGTTGTTCACTTTTGCCAGTTCAGCCTCAAGGTGATGCTTCTCCTCAAAGATGTTACCAAAGCATTCTCTATTCCATATCCAAATTTTTTGTTTCAATCTTTTTAGTTTACTCACCACCTTGAATAGTCCATTCCCAATCACTTGTTGCTCTTTCCATCAATCCTTAACTTTGTCCCAAAATGAAGGATATCGCAGCCACATTTTTTCAAATTGAAAAGGGCATTTCAGTGGCTTCCGCTCACCAAGAATCTCTAGGATGATCAAATAATGATCTGAACCTGAAAATAGCATAATCTTTCCCTCCAATGAAAATTAAAACCCAAAAAAATCCACACTGAGCAAAAATTTGTCCAGTTTCTCAGCAATCCCACTAAAGCCCTGCCTTCTATTCACCCAAGTGAATGTGCCATTAGCCAACTGGATATCCAATAAATAATTTTCATTTACGAAATCTTCAAAATTGGTCTGAGACTACATTTTCTTTCCTACACCACCATGCTTATCCTCTGCCTTCAAAATTGCATTGAATTCACCTCCAAGAATACAAACCATATCTGGCTGAGACTATAAAAAAACCCCTATGTCCATCCAAACCTTACGCTTTTGAATGCAATTTGAAGGCCCATACACATTTAGCAAAAGAAACTCCAAATTTGAATTTGGGCTCTTAACCCTACTTTCCAACCACCATCTTCCTACAACCACTTCCTCCAATGCGACTAATTGAGGGTGCCACATGGTTATGAGCCCACCCAAAGCCCCAAGAGAGTCTACTGTAGAAAAAAATCAAGACTTCATTTTCACTTTCAATCATCCTACCTCTACACCTTTCAATTTTGACTCTTGTATCAAGACAATATCCACCTTACTATCCTCCATCAAACATCTAAGAATACACCATTATTTAGGGGAATTTAATCCCCTAACATTCCAACTAAGGATTCTCATTGCTCTTTGGGAAGGGTAACACCCTTCCCTGATCTCAAATGCATGGTAATTTTCTACTGGCCAACCACCCCTGCAGCAATAGTCCTTTGTTCTTCATTGGTCTTCCTCCCTAATTTCTTCTTGTCACCACAATTCGGAGTCACTTTCCCAGACCCTTCTTGCAAAAAACCTAATTTCTTTTTTGCTTTTTTTTTGTCACTTATGACAGGCTAGGTGATTTCCTCTAAGGGCAAGGCAAGGTCCAAATCCATAATCCTCTCTTCCACACCCCTATCCTCTACCATCCTTGCCTCCATCATAGGAGGCACAGCCCAAGGTGTGTCGCCAAACAATACCATTTGGAGGTTTTTCTCATCCTCCCAATCCTTGTTTTCCCAATCCTACTCTTGAGCTTCTGATTTGGATCTAACATTCATCTCCTCACTAACGCCAACCATTCTCCTAAGCTCATTGTCGACTTCCAATATTGTCTCCCATTCATTAAGCTCTTAATCCAAGATGGTAACATCCACTTTCAAAGAGGCAACTCCCTCATCTTCCACCTGATTCTCTTCCACATGAATCAATCCCAAGGGAAAGACCCTCTCATCTGTTAGAGGAAAATCCAACTTTTAGTTTTCTACAGCCTTCATGGCCCTTGACTAAGTCAAGTTGCCCAGAGTAGGCTCTAGCATAAATCCCTTTGAAGATCCTTCACCTAAATTTGCAACCTCTTTCCCCTTCGACATAGGTTTTAGGCAATCCTTTAAACCCTCTCACTCCCACATTTTCAGGACAGTCCTTTGACATTGTGACCACTTCGAGGAAACCCTTTGAGCCCATTTAACCCCTTTGATGGCTAGTTCCATTTCCTCCTACAACTCATTGCATGGTGAAAATTCTATTAATATTATCATCAGACATTCATTTTCATCCTTATATAAACAGACCCAGGGCTCTACCCAACCATTCCAAAACCTCTAGAGACCATAGTTCCAATGGTAGATTATCTATTTCCACCCAAACCCTCATTCTCTCCAGGGTGTACCTTAATGGATCAAAGCACCTGTCCAAGCTAAAAAATAAAACCTTTCCATCCATAGTAAGAGAGGAAGAGTTCAAAATTTCTAACCTTAATTCAGGAGAAGCACATTCAACTAGGAGGAAGTTGTTTGCCCAAAATTAGATACTCACTCTGTCCTGCCAACTTTCCTTCCACCATTGCCTCATTCGCGATTTGGTGCAGTTGTCGCTCCACCATTTCAAAAATAAATCCCTACTCTCTAGAAATGATTGTCTAGCTCATAGCAGAGAGACGAGAATCTCCTGAAAAATACGCATTGTCCTCCCCGACCCAAGGTCTGCCATCTTTTCTTTAGTATAATGGTCTTGGGGCCCCACCTTGGGACACTTTTTGACCCACTACATCTTTTTCTCTACTACTCCGTTCTTTTTGACAGACCTTGCCTCTTTTTATTTCCTTGAAGATTGTCGACATGGCTTTGAATCCCCCTCTTGATGATGCTTCTTCTCGTTCCCCCCATACCCCATGGGCGAGCACTTTCTTTTCTTTTATTTTCCAAAAATTGGTGATTTCTCCCTTCATTGCCTCCATCCTGTAACCCATGGTAGATCCTTGCACAACCGCCACTAAGGGTCATATCTTGGTTTCGCTGGCCATCTAGGGTTTCTTTCATTATTCCTTGGAGAGAACCTCTTGTCTCGACCAAGATTACCCTATTGATTTGAGTGAGGCCCCTGAGTCTGGTTCGCATTCCTTCTCCACTCCTGCAACAACATCCATTCTTTCTCTTCATCTTTTGCCCATGACCCTACTTCATAGCACCTCCTTCCTCTGTGAGCTCCCATTTTTTCTCTACAAAGCAAGATTTAGTCATGTAGTTTTGAAGATGGTTGGATTCTACATACATTTCCCTAAGGACTAAGCACAAATTTGGTATAGTAAAATTGAAATTCCTAATGAAGAAAACCTTTTCAAGCCTCTATGATGTGATACTCCTAAGAAATTTTTTTGGCGGGGAGAGCAGCTTAAACAAATTTGAGTATCCATTGCCTAGAAGCAAATGAGAATAAGCAGAGCAAGAAAATGCAAAACCAGAGAAGAAAGCATGTGAAGAATTCAGAAGCAATACAAAATTTATAGAAATCCATGAGAGAAGTGTGGTACATATATGCCTCGAGAGAAGTCTCGAAAATCGTAAGCAAGGTGGCAGCTAGACAATTGTTTTTAGAATGGAAGGTTAAATCAAATTAATTATTTGCACATTGTTGGTGATAAATTGCTTCAAAATTGTTTTTATACTCGGTCACCTTTCAAACTTCACCGCTTGCCTTTGTCGCGCTGCGCAAAGTCAGTCACGCGATGCTATATAGCGTCGCTTTCACTCCAAACTCCGCCGCTTTTGCAAACTGTGACGCTCCTGAGTTTTCTAATATTTTTAACTTTTTTTTGTGATGCAGCAACTTCCCGAGGTCATAACTTTTGACTCGGATGTGGATTTTGGCTAAAATTTTACAAGTGATTTCTTGGCACATTTTCAGGGCTTCAAACTTTGATCTTGGCCCTCAAAATGACATTTTAAAGTTTTTTCCTAGTTTTTTGAATGTTGTTTCTATTAATAACTCAAAGTCCATGTTTCCAATTTCAAATGTTAGTTGGAAATTCATCCTACTTTACTTTTAGAAAGTTTTTGGAAAAAAATAGGACTCTCAAAGTCATAAATGAAAAATTACCAAAAATGGAAAATCTAATAATTGTTGAAATTTTCCTAAAAAGGAAATTATTTGCTCAAAAGTGAAGGAAGGAAAACAAAGGTCAAAGGTTTTTATGAATTCATCATATCATTGTATCAGGTGTTTTCAAACACTTTTGGGGAAGAACTTATAATCCCTTTCTAAGGATTTGTTACTTTCATGCTTTAGCAACACTACATTCACTTTGGGTTTAAAAAGAACAAGCAAATTTTATATTATGACACCATGCTCATTTTTTTTTGTACAAAGTGTTTTTAAACACTAAAGTGTTTTTCAACACTCTTTAAATAATTTGATAAGTTCATTGATCTTAGGACACTAATTTTCCATTGGGTTCTAAAATAAACAATCAAATTTCTTTTCAAAAGTTGCCAAGGGGCTAAAAGGAACCTTAGACAAACATACTAGTTTTTGTTTAAAGGTTAACAATTGAACAAGACAATCTCACACTTCATTTGGTGCTTAAAAAGAAGTCATCATTGCTTTGAGGTCTAAAAATGAACAAGTGTTTTCAATGTTTTGCAATCCTTTTCACAAGTTAATATCATTTAAAATGTGTATGCGCTTCTCTCACGTATCATTGTGATCTTGAGAATCAAAAACATTTTGGTGATATTAGGTTGTTAAAAATATTGCCTCCACATTTTAATTTTGGGCACTTAACAAATGAACAAAACATGCGAGTGTGAATAGACTTATTGTGAGTGTTCTCCTTTTCTTTTTAAACAAAGGTTGATCGAACTATGAATATGTTTATTCACTATTGTTTATCTTAGAGGTCCTGCCTTGTGGAAAAAAATACTCACCCAAGGGAATGACCCAACCGGGAACACACTAAAGCCAAGCGACTTCCAACCGGTATATAAGTGTGGATTCTTGAGGAAAGTTAAATAATCATGAGGATTATTTCGACAAGATGGACAGCAATGGACTCTCGCCAATGTTGGATAATCCCCCATGAACAGAATGTCAACATTAGAACCCTTTGTTTAGAAAAATGCCAAAACCTTTTCTATCTTGTTGGTGCAAAAGGTCACGTCCTTTGAAGCTGCCCCACGTTATACATGCATTTTTGTTGTAGAAATGAAAAATATGACATGGGAGATTCATGGATACTAATGCTTGGCTGACCCAAGAAGTGTGTGTCATGGAGGGGAGCCAGTGTGGTCAAGCATTTAGCCATTCACACAAGATATGCCCAGCTGGATTTATCTAAGTGGGAACCCAACAAGATATTGCCTAATCATCCTAGGATTGTAAAAGTGCTTGAAAGAAAAGAACACATTGCTTGGTCCTCAGAACTTTTGCAAAACAAACATTCGCAAGACCTTCAAATTTCAAACCCCTTTGAGGAGACAAATACCTTTGACGAATTTTAGCACTCTTGCTTTCCCTAGGGATTCTATCCTTAGAGGTTTCTAAGTGCTTGGATTCTATCATCATTTTTTTTCGATAAGGTTAAACACTAGGAAACCTTTGCCTTGATTTCCACAAAAGGCACTTTGTGGGATGAAATAAAATTAGGGTATTGGACATTCAGTTTGAAAAGCATAATCAAAAGAGTGTTTGTGGTAAAAAGAATCGAACCTAAGCAAGATAAAAGATAATTGAACCACACATGTGCTTGGTCCCTTTTGAGTCATTTGGTTTGAATTAATTCTAGGGAAAAGCATGTTCTTCATCACCTTGGTCTTGTAAGTAAGTCCTCATAGGGTCATCTAGGATCAAAATCAACACTTCATCCATCCAAACATCAATCAAATTTCCATCTCACCAACAACTTTTGGAACTTTACAACATCACTTATGCTAGAATTTTGGAAAATCAAAATCACCTTGTTTGACTTAATGCATCTAATTAAATTATCAATCTTCTTGAACAAATTTTCCTCTAGGATAAGGCAACTTCCTGAGGTCTACTAGTTCATGATCACTTTGATTGGCTTAACACACTTAGCCAATTCATTCTCTTATGCAAGTTTTCCCTAGGATAGCACAACTTCCTAAGGTTTACAAGTTTACCATCATCTTTTTTGGCTTAACACACCAAGTCAAACTATCCTCAAAATCGAATCAAACCAACTCTTAAAGTCTAGCATTGATCCAAAGTTCCTAGAAGTTCAAAAACCCATATCATTCACCTCATTCATCCTCCATCTCATCATTGGTCCTAAACACCTTAGAGGTTCACTCTCGCAACAAGGTCAAGACACGAGAAGACATGGAATATAAACTTGATCCATCCATCATGAGTAATCCAAGTCAACCAAACTATCCAAGTCTCACAATTCCAATTGATAATCGAAACTCACATTTATGCAATTCAAGCATGGCATCATTATCTCCTCCAAATTTCAATGATATGAATGTGAGTATGCCCAATCTAAAGTTTGGAACACCTTTCCCAATGATAGATTTAAACCCAATTCCAAATCTGTAAATCTATCAACCGAACAATCAATGCATAAGTCTTATTCCAAACAAAATTATCCCACTAAATCCATACATGCCAAGTACAACTTTACCAAAAATGACCATTTCGAATCCACATTTGGTAAACTTTGGGATAGATATGCTTGCAAATCAAACCAATGTTGTTCAAAATCCAAGCAGTATATTGGCAACTTCAGTTATTGATCAAATTCAAGGTAACACCATGCAAAATAAAAGTTACCTAAATCAAGGTAATATGATTTCCAACCACAACAATGTTCAATTTAAATATATCATGCCAAATCAAAACATCATACCAAATCCCCCTTTTTTGCCATCGATATTGCAACAGCAGGTGGCAACCATCCAAGCAATCCCAACAATCAACACCATCTCCAACCCACCACCATCGCCACCACCGCCAAAACACAAAATGAACAATTCATTCTGCATCATGTTGCAAGCAGCTAAAGAAGCTTCCCAAAAAAAGGAACTCCAAGCCCAACAAGCCACATAAGTTGTGCAAGCGGCTCAAGTAGCCCAACAAGCACAGGCTCAAGCTCAAGCCCAACACCAAGCTAGACAAGCGCAAGCACAATTCCAGGCACTATTGCAAGCAATCCAAGAACAAGTAACACAACAAGGAGCCCAACAAAAAGCTTTGTTGGCACAACAACAACAACACCAACAACAAGCTTTGTTGGAACAACAACAAAAAAAGCAACAACAAGCATTATTGGAGCAACAAATGTAGGCATATTAGCAAACCTTACTCACTCAGCAGAGCTTGCAACAAACTCCCAACACAATTGTCAAAAACAATAATCAAGATCTATCCATTGAGGAATGCCTTGAAGATACATCCACCTCATCTGATGATCAAATCAACATACATCAAGAGCCATTTTTTAGTCACGATCAAGACCCCTCCTACAAAGATCTATTTCAAGGAGTGTTGATGTTATTTGATCCTATTGACATAAACCAAGATCCATCCACCAATGATCATATTGAAAATGTCTCTACATCACCTAATGAGTTAGAGGACATATCTCAAGAATTTATTCCAAAGCATGATCAACATCTTTCACCAAAGTCTAGCAATGGACCTTTTCAAGACATATTGGCATCCTTTGACCTCATGGTTACAGATATTGAAGCAATTCTCAACTCACCATTTGATGCAAGTCCACTCAAAGATCAAGAGGATATTGAGCCACTTCTAATGCCTTATGACGATGTCCAAGAACCCTTTGAAAGTAATCCATCCTTTGAAATTGACCCATGTTAGGAACTTGATCCAAAGCATGTTGAAAGCAATTCCGACATTAATCAAGATCAAGAATTTTTATATCCAAAATACTACAATGAGGTGATGGCCACTCTCCTACAAGATGTCACAAATGATGATCATATCCATATAGCACATACCCCTCCATCTACTCATAAGATGTTTTCTTTGGATGGAAACGTAGATGATCTTCATTCAAAACAAAAGTTTCATACTCTTCATATCATTACCAAGGAACAAGAGTTTCCTACTCTTAACATTTGCAAACATGACCAAAATATGGAAAATTTTAGAGACATAGCAGAAATAGATCATGAAGAAGGCTTCTACAGAACTTGTGAATCAAAGACATCATATGAAAGAATATCAAGAATGAATCATGAGGAAGACTTTTACAAGGACAGTGAAGCATCAACACTTCTTGAAGAAGCTTTACAATTTGATATCTTACAAGATCAAGCTAAAGATATCAATTAGGCATTTATCCCACATATGGAGGATCCTATTAGTTATAAACTTGTATCACTCACCTTTCTTAGGGCAAGTTGTCTCATCAATAAATAAGTTGTCACTTTTGAAGATCCACCACAAAGAAGAGAAGGATTAGCACCTTGTTTCCAAGGAAAATCATATCTTATTGCAAACAAAATGTTTCAACAGATGAATTATCAAGGTAGAGGAATAGGCCTACATGAACAAGGTATCCTAGAGCCAGTGTAGATTATTGGAAATCCTAAGCATCAAGGCCTTGGTTATTCTACAATCAACGGATATGAACATATAAATGATACTTCCGTAAAATTGGGGGCAACTTCATCTCAAGCAAACATCAACATAGGGGGCACAAAGAATCCTTATGGTGAAACCGATGTCAATAGTACAACTAGCCACATCATGAATCTTCATCCACCCATCACCCCATCCATGAATTGGGACCAACACCAAAAGAAAGATTCGAATCAAAGCACAAAGAATGTTGTCAAAGCAAAACAAGTTAAGAAGCATATGAGAAAAATTAAATACATATGGATACCAAAGAATACAAAGAAAGATGATCCCTATCAAACTCCATTAGTCTAAGAAACAATGGAGAAAAATCAAAAAGGGAAAAGTATCCATCAAATATGTCCACAAAGGACAAAGAAAGCTTCTCAAACGATGTACAAAGTTTATCGAGCAGTTGGTCTTAATTCCACACACACTTTCGTATCCACCCATCATCGCTCATCTTCCCAAGTTTGGAAAGTCAAAAGTTCCAAAATTTTAGCCAATCCATCTGTTATTCCTTCATCCACAGCTCTATGCATGATATCCAATTCTCACATTGACCATGTGTTGGCAAAAACCCTTCATCATAAGGATTTAGAAGGCACTCTATTGCGATGTGCGCATAAAGACAAAGTTAACTCCAGATCGGTAAAGCAAAACAAATTTCTCAAAATTTGCTTTCAAGTGCACGTATCTTGGCAAAACAACTTCTTCAAGTAGGATACTGATGGCATGTTATGAAAGAAGCAGCAATGTCAGAAGTACCAGGTGGTTCAACATCAACTTAAAATCTCTCAGAAAATACAAAAATATCAAAATATAAAAATCCAAAAAAATCAGAAAAAAGATTGTAAATAGTAAAGAGAAAAATCGTCCTCTAGTGAAAACCATTTCAGTGGCGCTTTGGATAGGTACCATGATGAAAACTTGGCAAACAAGCATCATGTGTGGAATTGAGCATCTACATGCACCATTTCAGGAAAAAGCATCTTATCGCATTCCATAATAAAACCAACATTCCATCCATAATAAATCGATTCATCCATGAACCATTTATCCAATCCATTTTTATCCATCTGCATCCATACTCCAAGTTATCTTGATCTTGGAAAAATTTTGTGGACACTTTACACGTGTTTATGGTAAACATCTTGACATGGGACATTTTCACTGATACTATCCAATCCAAATGTTGTCTGACCCTTGAAGCCTTATCCGAATGAGCATTTGTCTATTCGAACACCTTATCTTGTCACAAGATAATCCTTGGCATCCTTTGCATGCTTACCATATCTATCCATGTACTTATCCAAGAATCCACCCATGGTTGTTCAAACATTGCTAGACACTGGGGGTAGATATTTACATCTTGCTTCAAGAATAAATCTTGATATATATCCTCTAACTTATCTAGTGATTTGAACATTGGCAAACATGAAATCAGATTGGTTCAAACATTTATGAGCACCAAGTCCAGTCACTAGCCCATAGCATATTTTGACAGGAAGACACTCCTTATCAAGCTTTATCTTTCATCAAACATCAATCTGAACAATCAATATCAGTTGCATCTAATGTGCACGTCAACATCACATCAAATCATAAAAGCAATTTTGTTCCAAGTCAAGCTTCATCAATCTTGATCAATCGAATCCAATCAATTATCACTTTGTTTGACTTAACACACTTAGTAAAACTATCATTGTATGCACGAGTTTACTCTAGGATAACACAACTTCCTTGGGTTTACAAATTCGTTATCATCTTTGTTTGGCTTAACACACTTAGCCAAATTATTAAATCCATAATCGCCTCATTTGACTTAACACACTTAGTCAAACCATCCACTTTTGTACAAGTTTACTCTAGGATAACACAGCTTCCTAGAGTTTACAAGTGCATTATCACTTTTGTTTGACTTAACACACTTAGTCAAACTATCAATCCATTAATCTGATTGATCAACATTAAGCTTGGTTTTCAACAAAATCCCAAAACAAAGCACTGATATCATCACATCCATATCCAAATTGTCAAAATCATGCGAAAATTCAAAAACATTCAGAAAATTAAAAAAATCCAAAAAAACATTTGAAAAATCATCAAAAATCCAAAAAACATTTAGAAAATCCATCAAAATTTCAAAAACATCAAAAAATTCAAAAAATCAAAAACATCCAAATCATCCAAAAATCCAAAAACATGTGGAAATATCAGAAAATCTTCAAAAATTCATCATTGAGTCTTGTCACTTTTTCACCCAGTCGAACTATGTCGTCTTTGAGCTTGAACATAGGCAAGGTTGATCTTTGATCATCCCCCGAGACATTTAGGTCAATCCTTTAGGCATCCATAGCATTGGCAATTTGTTTTCCCATCTAGTCCACATCTTACATCAGTCCTTCAAAAAATAAAATGGCAATCCGTTTGTCCATCTTATCATCATCAAGTCAATTTTGTCGTCAATTGAACTACATCGTCTCTGAGCTTGAACGTAGGCAAGGTTGATCTTTGATCATCCCCTGAGATAGTTAGGGTCAGTCCTTAGGCATCTGTCACATTGGTAATCCATTTTCCCATCTATTTTTACAATTAGGTCAGTCCTTTAGGCATCCGTCGCATCGACAATCTATTTGCCCATCTAGTCTGCATCCTATGTCAGTCCGTCAAACAATAAAATGGCAATCCGTTTGTCCATCTTATCATCATCGAGTCTATCATCTGTTGAACTATGTGGTCTCTACGTGTACAATGTAGGCAAGGATAATCTACGAATCAGCTCCCGAGACCCCTAGGATAGGTCTTTAAGTTAGTCTCTTCGTCATTAAGCTCAAAAATTCCAAAAACATTGAAAAATATGAAAATACCAAAAAAATAGCCTCAAATATCTAAAAACCCAAAATGGTGCATTCATTTCATCTCGCTTTCACTCGTGAACGTCTCACTCATAATAAAGTCAATCATCGTTGTCACCCTTTGGTGAGTCAATCAAAAGAAAGTTTAGCAGGTTCCAAAGTGAACACATAATCGTCAAAGTCTTGGAAGTCTAAGTCAGTAAGCAAGAAAGTTGGTCAACTCGGAGTATCAATAGCTTATCATTCAAATCAGTCCCATCAAAACCCTAATCACTACATGTCCTAGGATGAAGATTTCCTGTGATGGACATAAGCATCAGGTACCTCACCTTAGTTTAACCTTGGCTAGTGGTATGAAGAACATTAGCTTGTTTGTTTGCTTTATTTGGTCTTTTTGACTTATCTTATTTTGCATTCATTCCAAGGACCTCTCGATGATGCCTAAACAAAATAGGTTTAGAGAGAAAAGAATGGGGCAAGGATTATTAACTTTTTTTTTCCTAGTTGTGCTTGTTGGATGTTCTTGTAAAATAACTTGGCGAATACTTGCTTTGTTAGGTCCGTCCTAGCAAGGTTTCCATATGTCAAGTGTGAACAAAAATACTCCTATCTGATTGACGAGTCAAAGTCCATCACACTAGGTACAACGCCATCCTGGTCCTTTATACCTTGATGCATGGTACCTATGTGTGTTATCAAACATAATGTAATTAGCCCTTTGAAAATCCCAATTCCTAGCAATGCAAATCATCATCATCATCATAGTGTAGGCTTGTGATCCTCCTTCCATCCATCTCATTCTTCTTATTCTTCTATCTTTACTAATATTTCTATCTAAAATTGGTGTGTTGTATCAAAATATACACGAGGCTACCCATGGTCTATGACTGTCTATACATCATTAGAATTGTCTACATCAAAGAATTATCTTTCGTCTTCTAATCAATAGAACCACTCCTCTCGCATTTTATTGTGATCTCGATCGGAAAATCGTACATTTCTGCTCGATCTCTCGAGGGGGCAGTATACTAGCATAATCCTTCCACTGGGGCAATAGTGGGGCATCTAAAAAATAAAGAAATTTTTGAACTTTGATCACATCAGTTTATTCTTTGAATCAATGCAACAAGTACATTGCTTCAAAGAGGGGCAAAATGTAGACACGTAAAATATACATGGACTTGATTTTGATCATATTAACATTGTTTCATCTTGAATCATACTCTCAGCTTATCAACACCTTTCATCCCTTAATTAAATAAATCATTATTTATTTAATTAGGTCTTTCTCCTCTGCTGATTAAATTAATCAATTTAATTTAATTAATCCTTACATCCCTGTTTAATTAAATAAATTATTTTATTTGATTAAATTCTCTAAAGTACTCTTATTAAATTAAATAAATTAAACCTTATTTGATTTAATCTAACATGTTCCTTCTTGATTAAATAAATCAAATCATTTATTTGATAAATTATTTCCTCTCAATTCTTGACTTAAATCAATTCTTAAATCTAAGTCTAAATTGTCACATCACTAATTCTTCATTAAATTAATCAAAAACTTGATTAAGTTAACCCCTCTCATTAAAATTCTCTAGAGAATGCAACTTGCACAATAAATCAATTACTTTGATTTATTTAATTCACTATTTTCCCTCACAAAACATCAAAAGGGAATATTCCCTCATTTGAATTCAAAAAGGCCAAGTGGGCTTGGTCCTTCCAACAAGAAATTCAATGCCTCTTACATGTCCTTGGCCTTGAGCCAAGTGACATTAACTCCATTTATCTTTCCCTCTCACATGTCACATTCAAAATTCAAATTTGAATCTCATGGCATTTATCATGCACATTGACCAAAATGTTCTCATTCTTCAACCATTCACATCTTGACAAGTGGCACTTGGCCACTGGATGTTGAATGATCCCACATTCATCCAAATCCTTCATTCTTCCAACTTGGGAATTTATAAATGAGAGACTCCTCCTCTCATTCAAACATCCACAATTTGAGTAAACTTACTATACTCAACTTCATCCTCATCCACAATCCACATCCAAATTTACTCTCTCCAATTGAGAACTAATTTTGCTCATCATATCCAAGTATTCACCATTTTGTCACATTTGATACCAAGGTTATTCTCAAATCTCTTTGGAGATTTGACCATTTCTAGATTCACATATCATTTCTACTTAGGAATTGGGAAAGGGCCAATTGCAACACCTCATTGGCACCAATTCCCCCATAAGATCATCATGCTATTAGCTTAATTACAATTTAGTTTAAATTTCAGTTTCTTATATTGTGTTCTTCTTTCCTAATTTAGTTTGAATAGATGAATTTTATGGAGAATCTCTCATACTTGTTTGCATGCATTTGATCTAACATCTAACCATGTTTTTTGCTCTTGTGCATTTGCAGGTTTAGGGATTCACACTAATGTTTGTAAATTGAGATTTAATTTGGCGATTAAATTTTTTGTTGCTAAATTTTAATTTATGCATATCTTTTAACATATAACGGTTTACAGTTAGCTAGGATTTGGAATAAGGTGGTAAAATTTAACCAGAAATACACACCAACAGGGAATATTTTAAGTGATTTTTCGGGAAATGGTGAATTGATGAAGGGATTTGCATTGAATGAAAAATCAAAAGGTAACCTTCGCTATCACTGTAATTCCCAACCTAATAGCGGGATTCATTTACTACAAGTTGAAGATGAGCTATTATTGAAATATCACAAGTTGAAAATGAGCTATCATTGCTATATCTAAAAAAAAAGAAGAGAAAAATCAACTCTTTAGGCTATCCAAATAACTCTATCGGGGCTATAGACGTTTGGCTGGCAGTAGAGCTATGTTTGGGGGAATTACAAAGATAACCTTTTCGAGGCTATGGACACCTGACTAGCAGCAAGGCTCTATCCTTGATCGTCTTTGGAGGATTACCATATAATGTAGTTCAATTTCAATGAACTGATTCTTTTACTGAGTTCCAAAATTTGGAATTAATTAGAGTGCACACGGATGTTTCTGGGGGGAGTTTTACTTTTTATGCCAGAATCTAGGTAAAGGCAAAGGTTATTGTTATAAAATATGTATAAATTCTAACTTACAATTGGTGATTTAATTTCAATTTTTTTTTAAATTTGGTTTTATTGGTTGCAAGTTGTTGTGTGGTCTCACAACACACCCCAAGATTGTAAGGCTTGGGAACCCCAAATTATTATTTTTTTACTCTTATGGTACAAGCTAGCTAATTGGAAGATCATCGAGAAGATAAAAGATGTAAAAGAAATATTTGATTAAAAGAGTACTTCATAATAAAGTGTTTTGGGTATTAAATATTGGGAACCGAGAATGTTTGAAAGGCAGAAAAGGTAATAAGGATATGAGCTAAGCGTTTTGGTCCAATATTTGAAGCCTGAGATAGAAGGAAGTCCAGTAAGACCGAAGTCCAAGGAAAGTTTATGGGTAAATTTAAATACCAGGTACCAAGTACCGGGTTGCGATATAAAGTGAAGTTTTGAGATTTTGTGATTATCTAATTAGTCTGATAGTCTGATAGTCCGATATATGTAGAGGACAATCATACAAGAATTTATATGTGCTTGGAAAGAGAGTTATTTATGGAAATTTCAATTATAACAGATTGTAATGCAAAGTTCGGGTATGGATGGTCAGGAAAATCAAGTTTTCAAATGGATTTGATGGTGTTACCAGGTTTAGTGATACACTTTAGAGGCTCATGCTCTAATAAAGTATATTGCAAAGAAGTGCCATATACCGAAAACTCAAAACTCTAGAGTTTAAGCATGTAGTGGAGAAGTGTACTCATTCCAGGAGTTATTTATTCCTAGAATGTTCAAATCGAGAAGGAACTTGGAGTGTAGGAATTGAATTTCCACTAGATCATTATGAATATATGGGAATTTCTAACACTCAAATGAGTGGATTGGTTTGGTTCCAAGAAGGAACCCTGATAATAAAAGATTAAAACCTGAAGAGCTTCAATGAGAAATTGAAGTTAATCTTCAAGGACTTCAATTGTAATTTCTTGTTCCATCACTATCTTCCATGTTCCTTGATATGATTAGTCCCTTATATTCTCTTGCATGTACTTCTCTTATCCTGCCTATGCCTTTTGTTCTATAAAAGTCTAGAGGATTCCTTTTTTTTTAAGTTAAGTTCAAAATTTGTGGATGTTGAAAGAGCCAAAACTTGTCTAGGTTTTGTTCTTTTTTCCTATTTTTTGAATCATTGTGGTCTAAAAACTTGTATGCAGTTAGGCATTGATTAATATCATAGCCAATTTGATAGCTACCTATCTCATGAATCTTTTGTAGCTGGTTTTGTTAGTTCAGTCGAACAAGCCTGTATGTTGCATTGTTTAAGGGTGCATACAAAAACTATTTGGTGTCTAAACTAAAACCCTCTCTTTAAAAGCTCATATTGTTTTGTATGTAGCTATGAAGCAATCTAGTGAAGTATAAATCAGTTTGCTTTGATTTAATTAATTCTTTGGGCCATATGTGGAGAATAACCGAGAGAAATTTTAATTTTAGTATTTTTATGCTTTATTTTAGAATAGATGCTTAAATTCTTTTAAAATGTTCCAAAAAATAGATGAATGGATGGAAAATTATTTAAAATCTTTTGTTATATATAAAATTTCTGAATGCTTAAAGCTAAATCTACTTAAGTGATAGCAAATGAAATTGTTGATGTTCATGAAATATTATTTCAAATCTTTCAATTTCATGATACTTGTTCTTGAGATTCAAATTGAAAACTTAGTGTCTAGTAAATATGTGATTTCTAAACAACATATTCCCTTTGAGATTAACAACAAACTCACATCATACCCTGAAGTGAACCTAGTATGATCATGACCTGATTATCGGAGACTTGGGATTGAATTGAGTCAATCTTTTTGTTCTATTTAGGAAGATTTTCTTGTTCCATATCTTTCAAGAAGGATAGGCTTCTTTGTAGTTTGTCTATGAAGATTTTTTTTCGCCCTCTTATTGTGAGTAAAATCATCATCAACAACTGGTTTACAATTTTTAGCCAAATTGGACATTGAACTAATTTTTTTTAATTAAATCTTCACTTTCAAGCACCTATAGCTGCTAAACCATGAGGAATTTGAAGATGATGCAAACTAGTGATTTATGACATTTTTTCTATAGATTCTAAATATATTTTTTTAGAATTTTGGAATCAAATTGCATTTCTTTTTCCATCTCCTTCAAAAACTAGTTTTTAACAGTAAACACCATTTTTAAAGAGTGGCGTGTACTTACTAATACAATTTTTTTTCTATGAAGGATAAAATTCTATTTTTTTCTAATTTAGATTTGTAACTATGATATCTAATGCATGCAATTGGTTTCACAGTGTTTTATTGAAAAAAAATTAATTAAGTTTTGAAATCAAACCAGTTACAATTCAGACATAGGTTTACTTGCTAACACATAATTTTTTTTGTATTTATCAAAATTCATTTTATTTTTTTGGATCAAGGACATCAATATCTAGTGCATAGATATTTTCATAATTATTTTTGATAATCTACCATTTTTCCACATGTGCAGAACAAAGAGCTTAATTTTCGATGAAAAACTTACATCCGTAAAAAATAAAAATATAATATAATAATCAAATTAAATAAATTTAAAATTATACTTTTTGGGAAGCTTATAATAAGGACTACATACTTACAAAAAATAAATTTTAAATGAATTCATTTGATCCCCCAAAAGGTAAATCAAAAGTGATTTTTTATCAACATTTTCATAGGTGTAAAAGAGACTCCATTATAGGTATGGTTTAAAACTAGTGGGGTTCTATCCAAGGGGGTTTGATCTAAGGTGATTTGATCAAACCCTCTTCAATTGGAATCCTTTAAATGAAAATTTTTAAGGCTTAAATCATTATATTTTCTAAAAATATATGATTTCAACAAAAAATAGGATGTCCCAAAAGTGTAAACCATTATTGTGGGATCGCCCCATGGTCAAATGTACCATTTCCTTTAGCACATGCACCTAAACTTATAAAATTTGTGCTAAACCTTGTGCAATAGCACATTAACCTATGAAATTACCCCTACTTACCAAATTGGCACCAAAAATAATATCAATTGCATAATAAACATGATCAAATGCACCCAAACCTCTCACATTTGTACCTAAATTACTAACATATGTGCCATAACCTTGATCGTTTGCGCCTACCAATTGCAACCCTTTTAAAAAAATGTGCATCACCTTGATCGTTTGCACCTACCAATTGCAACCCTTTAAAAAAAATGTGCATCTTTGGATACAAGGTCATATTATTATACAATTGCACAATATTATTTCCCGCTAGCTCATCAAACATATGTCTATCATTAACACTACCCCGCCTTCCTTATCATCTAAATATTTATTATCTTATTCTATCTATTTTCTTCACCTCTATCACATCTCTTCAACCCTTTTCAAGATTTTGGCAAAGAAATTTCATTCTTCTATCAAATTCTCAAGGGGGAATCTCACCTCCATTCCATTCATTAGAGTAAACTAGGGCATTGCCATCATTTTCTTTGAGACAACTCCATAAAAATGCATTATCTCAAAGAGGGGAAAAATGTAGACACCTAATTTTGACTAACGCATTTTCATCCACAATGAATCAACTTTCCACCATTTGACCCAACTAATATGTCTTCAATATTTAATTGAATAATTTCATTATTTGATTAAATTAATCATCATTTTCACTTCATCGTGATAATTAAATAATTTTTTATAATTATTTAATTATTTTTTAATTTCAAATTCCCCTCTAAATTCCACTTTGATTAAATAATGATGAATTATTTAATTAAATTATCTATTTTACCACCTTTCTTCTATATTAATTAAATAATTAATTTATGAGTTATTCATTTATCCCAAAGTTTAATTAAATAATTTATTTTTATTTAATTAATTATCTATTTTCCATCTTTAAAATTAAATAATTATTTTAATTATTTAATTAATCCATTTATCTCTCAACATTACCTTCTTCCAAAATAAATAAAATTATTTATTTTATTTATTAAATTCAACCTTACAAATGTAAATAATAATTAAATATATTTAATTATTAAATACTCATGTGAATTTGAACTCACCTATTAACTTAGACTTACTCTCTTTCCACTCATCAATCAAATTCACTTCACTTGCACTCACTTTGAGATCACTGAGAAATCAATTCAGTCAACTAACTGTCAATCTCAGTTAACACATTAATCAATCCTCTTAACTCAACCATGCAATTAGCTATCTCAAATCATGTAGTCAATTAACAATCAATCAATCCCTTATAAATCCTCCATCACTGATCTTTTAGTCTTTCATCTGATATTGACTATAGATCGGTGTCACCAAATATCTATAAATCAAACCATACTATCATTCATTTATCATCTTAGATCATGTAAAGAAACTCTACTCATATTTTGTAGGTGCTTTTATACTATTGTGCTTATTAAAAATTTGAGAACAAAGGACTTATGCCATTCTCCAAGGTGAAATAGAGGATAACAATTGATATATGCTAGAGTAAATTGTGTGTTCCAGTGTGTGCAAGGTTTGCATTTTGTTTGATTTAATTTGTTCTATTTACTTTATTGATTATTATATTTTGATTGTGAATGCTTGTTGACTTATTTCTTTATTCCTTTGATTTCACAATTGAATTTATAGGTCATATACATACCACAACACAATTATTTATGTGAGGAAAACCCTTTGGGAGAAAAGCCCCACACTCCAAAAGTCACTCAATATGTTATTCAAAAATCAATAAGAATATAATATACTTATAGAGAAATGTTTCTCATAATAGTATCACCAACTCTAGATCTAGAGGTAACTCAATAGCTATAAGACTCTTACACACAACCTCCATTGAGCATGCACCTAATATATATAGGAGATATAGCGCATGAAATGGTTGAAAGATATTACAAAACCATGAACTAAAACCACCTAAAAAGTGGAGCCCAGAATTATCTCCAATACTAAATGCCTATGATATACCAAACCATGCACCACTAGTGTAACTCCACATTTAGAACTCATTTATGTGTCGAACACATTTTTTACATCTCCCATTTTAGGAGACCCAACTTCCAAAGGTCATAAATTTTGATTTGGTTGTTTGATTGATGAACTGTTTGAACCATCACAAAGATTGTGAAGGAATTTATTAAATTATAATTGCTTCACTAGTTATGACCACTTTTGTACCTATAAAATTTCTCTAAGGCCTTCAAATTGGACTTTGAAAATAGAAACTTTAACATCACTTTAACATCTTCAAATCTAGAAATGATCTTGCAATGAAATTTTATGAGCGTGCTTATTTAATCAATCCAAAACTTTGGGGAAATTTTTGTATCAATCCATACTCAAATGTAAAATTAATATAAGTAGTAAGCTTGTGTAATTTCAAGGTTGAAACATAATTTTACTAACATTATCCCACTTTTCAAACACCTTGTAAGAGAAAATGGAGTATCAACACCATAATTTATCTACTAGGGTTCACGAGACCCATAAACTCCAAACACCATTTTAACTTCTCTATGCTTACAAAATTAATTAAATAATCTCCAAAATTTATCAAAGTCTCTACCTTAACCAGCTTCACCCTTCCATCCTCGACCATTTTTCTCATAAAATGATATTGAACATCAAAGTGCTTGGTTCTTACATGAAATTTTGGGTTCTTAGCTAGGAAGATCACACTTTGATTATCACAATAAAATATCATTGTACCTTTTTCAATTTCAATATCTAAAGACAATATCCCAAGCCAAATGACTTATTTTCAAGTGTGTATAGCTTCCATATACTCAACTTTAGTAGTGAAAAAAGAAACCATAACCTATTGCTTACTCATCCAACTACTTGCACCACCAAATAAATTAAACACATAAGCACTGGTGGATCTTCTACTATCAACATCACCTACCTAGTTTGAATCCACATAACCATGAGTATCAAGGGAATGTCCATCTCTTTCCATATTACCATAATAACACAAGGAATAATTCATTGCACCCCGTAAATATATGAATAATATTTTAACTACATCTCAACAAATTCTACTAGGATTATCCATGTATCTAGAAATAAATTCTAATGTTTAGGAAATATCTAGTATAGTGAAGACCATAACATACATCAAACTTCCAATTGCACTTTTATAAGTTACTCTACTCATATCTTCCACCTTTGATGAGGATTTTGGATGAACTGGAGTAGATAATTTTGTTCCATCTGTAAAAGGAAAACATAATGGTCTACAATCCTGCATGTTAAACCTTTATAAAATTAAATTGACATACTTACTCTAGCCAAGCCATAACTTTATTTTTACTTTATATATTCTAATATCCATCCCAAGAATGTGTTTAGTTGCACCAAGATATTTCATTTCAAATTTAACTACAAGTTGATATTTTAGTTATGAAATCATACCTTTCCCTTTACCAATAAATAACATATCATCAACATATAATGCAATAAAAAGGAAATTATCACCATCAATTTTATAATAAACACAATGATCTGATTTAGAATGTTCAAATCCCAAAATCAACATATATGTATCAAATTTTTGGTACCACATCCTAGGAATTTGTTTGAGGTCATATAAATATTTCTTCAATTTACAAACCATATTAATTTTACCTTTCACCATGTAGTGCTTTGGTTATGTCATATAAATATCCTCCTCCAAAACACCATGAAGGAAATTCATTTTCACATCCATTTGTTCAACCTCTAGATCATAAGCAACAATAATAGAAATAAAGAATCTAATGGATGCCATTTTTTGCAACATGAGAAAATACCTTTCCATAATCAACACCCTCAACCTAAGAGTAACATGTTTTTATCCTTCAAGAAATGATAGAAGATCCCATGTATCATTATTTTTCAAATCTATTTTCTCTTCATCCACAACAATCTTCTAAGATTTTTCATCATTCATACCTAATGCCTCTTCTATCATATGGATTCATTAATGTCAGTATACAAAGCAAAATATACATATCCAATCATTAGGTGAATACCTTTCAAGTGGTTTTATATCCTCCTCTTTTGAAGATTCATAGCTAGATGATCTCTCCTCAACATCTTGTCTATCCAAGGGCCTTGATTCAAATTTCTCAAGAATAAAAGGAAGTTGAATCACATCTTCATATTTACTTTGTTTTGGTTGTAATGTAATAGAACAAGACTCGGTTTCTCTAAAAATAACACTTCTAATATATGTTACCTTTTATGCTATAGGATCCCAAATCTTGTATCATTTCACACCATAACTATATTTGATGAAGATAAATTTCACAACCTCGTTCTCCATCTTTGTTCACTTCTTTGTTGGCACATGTACAAATTCCTTGCAACCAAAAATTCTAAGATGTCTCATTAAGGCTTGCAACCCAATTGTGCCTCTATAGGTATTATCAACAAGAGATTATGTAGGAGACTTTCTAATCAAGTAATAATCAATGGAAACAACCTCATCCCAAAAACTTTATTCTAGACCAACACCACTTAGCATACTCCTAGCCTTCTCCATCATTGTCTTGTTCATTATTTCTACAGCTACATTCTATTATTGAGAATATGGAATTGTATTTTGTCTCAAAATGTCACATTATTTATAAAATATATAAAAAATAATTAGAGAAAAATTTCACCACCATTATCAATCCTATAACATTTTATTTTATTTCCATTTTACAACTCAAACATTACTTTAAGTTCTCTAAATCAACTAAAAACTATAGATTTACTATGTAAAGAATATACCCATGTCCTTCTACTATAATCATCAACAAATAAAACATAACCTAGGGAACATCTACATGACCAAACACATCATAATGAATAAGATTCAATACACCATAAGATTTATGATAAATCGAGTAAAATTGAATGTGATTTTGTTTTCCATAAATGCAATGCTCACATAAATAAAAATCAAGATTACAATGAAACAATCCTTCAACAAGTTGTTTATTTTTCAAGGTTCACAAATGTTTTTCTCTAATGCAGCCAAGTCTTAGGTGCCATAACATAGTCTTATTTGTAGGTAACTTTGATTCATAAGAAAGAGCACCCTTGGGTACCTAAAAACCATGATCCTCTGCTAAAGATGAAACCCTCCCCTTTTCCAATGAAATAGTCACAAACTTTAATTTCAAAAAATTACTATTACACTCAATAGTTCATGCATAAAGCTTATACAACATGACGTATCTAACACCTCTATCCATCCTGCATCCTACATTAGAAAAAACTACATGCACATGTACATCTATTAGTTTGTTCATAGATAACAAATTTTTTGCTAATCTAAGGATATGCAACACACCATTAATATTTTTTATTCTACCATCATGAAACCTGATTCTAACTTTACCACAACCCAAAATATTTAAACAAGAATCATCGCCCAAGTACACTTTACTTTCATCATATTCTTCATATGAAAATATGCACCTGAGTCAATTAACCATGCATCATTACCTGCAAAAGTGACCAAAGTTACAATGAACACATCACCATATTCCTTTCTAGACTCAGTCACAATCAAATCTCATATTTTTTTCTTTTTTATTTGCACTCCTTGAAAAAGTGTCTAGACTTACCACAATTCCATCAAATAACTTTGGACTTTCTAAAATATTTGATTATCCCCTTGGATTTGGATTTATCATACTTCTCCTTCTTCTTGCCTTTATCCTCAGGTCTTACATGAACATTTAAGGCCTCCTTAGAATTAATCAATACCTTCCTCCTCATCTCTTCAAGGAGAAAATAACCCACCATGTCTTCAACCTTCAAATTAACATAAGTACCCCTAATAGCCATAACAAAAGAATCCAATGAATCAAGAAAAGAACAAAGCAAGCTCTAAAAAAATTCATCCTCATCAATTTTAACACTAACTGATGAAAATTGAACCATCAATATATTCAATTCTTCCAAGGAATAGAATTTCTTCCTTAAGAAAATCTTATTCACTAAATATTTGGCTTGATATATATCACCAAGCTTCTTCTGTAGTTTTTGTGTAGAGGTCTCTTTAGGGCCATTCATCATAATAGAGTCTATCAGGAATAATATGATTAGATCCTTAGCTTTATGGTCCATAACATTATATTGAGAATCCACAGTAGGATTTTAAATCTTTAAAACATTATCATCAACAACATCCCATAGATCTCGATCTATTAATAAGTCCTCCATCTTTAGCTTCCACATCTCAAAATTGTTGCTAGAAAAAAATTTAACCTCTATCTTCCCTTATGTGGTTTCCATCTAAAAATTATTGAAACAAGATCAAAAAATATATTCTACACAAGCTCCCACTCAAGTATGGATTAGTTCAAAAAATCCAACAACCTACAATTGAAACCAAAGGTGGTCAAGCTTTGATACCACTTGTAAGGAACTTAAGGTAGTGAGAAAAATTCCTACACTAATCTTGAGAGGATGGTTATGCAAAAAAAAAAAAGATATGAATAATTGAAGAAACTTAAACATAAACAAACATAAACAACATTCATATCATACCATAATGATTTATGTGGAGAAAACCCTTTCAATAGAAAAACCTCACACTTTAAAATCCGCACAGCATATTATTCAAAAATCAACAAGTTTACAACATACTTGTAGAGAAAGATTTCTCACATGAGTATCACCAACCAAAGATTAAAAGACAACTCAAAAACTATATCTTACACACAAACTCCATCTCATGCACCTAATATATATGAGATACAATACATGAAATTTTCAAATGATATTAGAAACCATTATCTAAGACCACCTAAAATGTGGTGCCCATCCTTATATCCAATAAAAAATGCCTATGATGTTTCAAACCACACACCACCATATATAAATCCCCCTTTAGAACTCATTTATGTGTCCAACACATTTTTAAATCTCCTATTTCAAGAGACCCAACTTCTAGATGTTATAACTTTTGCTTTGGATATCTAATTGATGAACTGTTTGAACCAATCATTTTTTTGTGAAGTTCTCTATCAAGTTATAACTCACTTCATCGGCTTTGACAACTTTAAGGCCCAAAAAGTTCCTCTAAGGCCTTCAAATTGAACTTTAAAACATTGAAAAATGAAAACTTTAATATCTTCAAATCTAGACATGATCTTGTGACAAAAATTTATGAGCATGCTTATTTAGCCAATCCAAAGATTTTGGAATTTTTTGGCATCAATTTTTGATCAAACATAAACTTATTATAAATAGTAACCTTGTGCGAAATTGCAATGTTGAGACAAATGCATAATATTAGGAATTAAAAGCAGTGATTTAATGTTAGATAAATGATTAAATAAATAATATGATGTCAGCCCTGGTCTACAAGGAAAACCACCATGCAATTTGATATATTTTCTAAATGAAAAGTGATTCAAATGTTTAGTCTATCGACATGGAATGATAATAAATAACAACAAAGAGCATTACCATAGCTAAGGCCTTCCACTTGAAATTTTTTCTATGGATTCAATAATGGAAGATCAATGAGAAAGCCTCAATTGCTACAAAGATATATATATATATATCACAAAGAGATTTTTGTTTATTGTTGTAGAAGTTGTTTTAGAAATTTCGATAGAGTTTTCTTCTAGAGAGAAAATCTTGCAAGAGATAGTGATAACATAATGTATCAAATGAGGAAGAAAGAGAGTTTTATTTGCTCAAATAGGTAGGAAGAGGCATTTTCTTTGTTTGGGCATTATGACACATGTCATAAGTGAACCATGTGGAAAATACACTTGAATTTCAAAAATTCATTGGACATTTAAACGTCACACAGACATCTACATGTGGTGATGTAGTCCAAGAGAATTTTACTAATTTTAAAACCACATGCTATTAATTCTTCATGATTGTTGCTTGTAAGACAAAATATTTGAATATCAACTTATGATATTTTATTTTTCAAATCTAACTGAGTTCAAACTATAAGTGTGAAATTGTGTAAGTACCGAATTTATGACACTATAATACTTAAGTGACTTTAAAAAATGTAATTAATTGACTTAGTCGATTAGGAAAATAAAGGGGTTAGTTAAAAATGATGCCAAGGGAATATAATATAATTTAAGTGATCCCTAGTGGGCCAAGTTGGTCAATCATGAAAATATAATGCTAAGGCACAAAAAGGGGTTGAAGGGTTTAGGGTTTAAGGGGTTTAGAAAAACCCTAGGACTATAGAACTAAAACCTTATAAATCTAATAGATTGACACAACTCACATAGAATTTCATATTGGTTATCATTAGTGAAGAGTGTAAGGGGGGAGGCACATAGTGACCCCACCTTCTACAAGTGAACAAAATTGAGCACAATAGTATGTCTATCAATATATGAAGAGTGTGCAAATTTTACATAGAGGCCTTGCATATATAGGCAAGGTAGAAGAGGTGAGAAGGTAGGAGTGAAATTTTGACTACCCCTCCAAAGGTGCAACACTTGTGAGCTCACATAACAAGTGTGTGACAAAGAGACAAGTATGCATATATAGGTGTCTCAAATGATGAGAACCTGTGTCTTAACCACATGAGGTGAGAAAAAACATGAAAAATCCTAAGTAAATTTAACCTAAGTGTAAATAGGTCAATCATAGAAAGGTTATATTTTAATTAGATATGTAAGGACACTATTAACACTAACATTTTAAAGCTATTTGAAAGAAAATAGGTTTCTCCAAAAATCAAAACCAACGTATTAAAAAATTAAGCAATGTTCATATTTCAAATAGCTAGCAATCTAAAATCGAAGGATTTTCACTATGGAGAAAATGACACATTTTATGTAGGAAGCAGTGGGGACATAATATCCTTTCATTCACTAAGTAATCACTTTTGAACTTTTGAATAAGAAAATCAACAATATCTTAAACTTTCCTCTAATAATAATATTATAGGAACAACTATAAGAAGCATTTATACCAACTATATTATTTTGTTTAGAAATTTAAGAGAGGGGGACCAACCACACAAAGGCTCTAGGTCATGGAGAGCCAAGATCAGAGGTCTGCCCTAACTTACCTCAAGCTAATGGGTGTTTAGGAGAAGAATCAAGAATGAAGAGCACTCTCAAGTGTTTTTATCACTCTACAGATCCGAAAGTCTAAATGGGGCTAAACGAGCCGATTTTTGGAGCTCCAACTACACCTTAGACAACCCTTTATCTGAGGACAACACCGCGGGTATGGGATGATAGCAAGGCACATTGGTTCATATGACCAGAAAATGTAAAATGCAGTGTAAAACACCAAAAGCCTACTAACTGCCTATCTAACTAGCTTTAATGAAACAAACTAAATTATGAAGTATGAGAAGTAACTACATAAAAGATAAAGAAAATAGATGAAGATAAGGGTGACGAATATCAACTCACTTAAGCTCCAGTTTACTAGCGAGCTCCACACACATGTCCACCTACACACAAGAAAGAGAGGGGAAAATGTTGGGCTATATAGGGTTTTGCCTTAGTCAAACCCTCGCTTTGGTGTTTCCACCTCCATAGACAGCCAAAAAAGCCATGAAGTAGAAAGTACAATAAAGGAAACAAGAAAAGAGAGTATTGAACACTACGAAAGATGCTATGCTACTCTATCAAGCCATAATGAGAAAAGGAAAGTGATGCAATACCAACTCCACCCAAAGGCTCTCAAGGCCAATGAAGGGATAATTCAAGGCAACAAGCTTGGAAAAGTTGACACGACCACAACAATGAGGAAGGGAGGTCTCCCAAGACTCCAAACTCACAGCTTCTATGGTAGAGAAACACATAAAAATATGAAGTTGATGGAGTAACAAGCTACTGCAGTTCTCAATGGAGTTGTGAAAAATGCTTGAGAGAATGTGAGATTTTTAGAAGATGAATTATTGCTAAGAGGATCAAATGATAGTGAAATGGATGCATTTTGAAGGCCAAAATAGGAGAGAATAAGTCATTTTCAGGTCGATTGGTTGCACATAAGTGTTACAATTCATCCCCAATGAGGAGTGTAATGTTCCTATGGACTCTAGAGGCAGGAATCTATTAGAGACATCAATGCACCGCACATACGTCTCCACGCCACACTTGTGTCACCGATGAAAATTCCCCCACTGGCACACACAACACATGTCAGGTGGATGGAAGGCAAGTGGGTGATGTGGAATTTTGCCTTCGGGTTTGATTTTCTAAGGTGAGGGTATGTAAAAGGGAAATTTACACAAGGGGTGCAAATTCACTCCTATACATTTTTCCCCACTTTAGCGAGCACAAGTATAGATGAGTGTTTGTTAAAGTAGATCAAAGAGTTAAAAATGTATACCTAAACAGTTGAGGAAGAAGACCGCAATCTGAAAAACCTGAAAGTGCAAGGTAGGCAAAGGAATCTACAAGTACTCTCTCCTGAGGAGGTTTGAGCAAAAGTACTCCATAGCTCCTCAGAACTATGAAGTTGAACAAAGTACACCAAAGGCCCGCAGGATGCAAGCGCTTCATAGGCCCTCGGACCTACAAAGAAGGCATTCCCCCAAGTACTCTCTCATGAATGAATCCCAATGAAAGGGGTACTCTGTAGAGTTGGAGTGGAGAGTGGCTTCACAGGCACACTTGCAAAATGACATGTTAATCCATAGATAAAAAATGTTAGAGAACAAAGAGTAACCACACAAGCAAACAAGCAGACAGTTAGAAAATTGAAAAGATTTCAAAGGGATCCCTCGGGAACCCTTTAAAAGAAGAGGGGTCCACTCAAGGGACACGTTGTTTAAATGTGCAAGAATTTGTTTTTTGGAAATAAATTCATCATCAAGGAATCCTTTCGAAATATGTTCACTTCATCAAGGAATTCAAAAGGAAGAAAATATCCCCTCATGAGGGGAAGGTTGAGGCTTCTCTCACAAGAAAATTTGCTTCCTCCTCTTTCTTTGCGAACCCATGACAAAGGAAACATGTTTCGCTAAGGGTCCTTGTTGACATGCAATTTTTGAAAAAATTTGAAAAAGTTTTTGAGAAAAGATCTGATAGTCACCAAGTGTGTTTTTTGAAAATCAAAGTTGACATGTTATACCCCCCTTAGGGTGGTGTATTCTGAATGTAGAGGCACATGAAAACCTAAGGAGAGAGAAGAAAGAATGAAAAAGTGATGTCGTGGCCCACGAGACATAACAATATATCACTGTGGTGATGTTGCACACACAAGAGACAACACATGAATACCACAACATCACAACCCAAGAAAAGAAGAGAGGAAGATAGCAAAACAACAACAAAAAATAATGACATCATGACCAAGGGACATAGGGGTGATCTAATATTTCAAGGTCAGAGCTACTCATAAATATTCATAATTATAATAATAGTATATTTAGTGAACTGTCATCAAACCCCTACTATATCAAACCATATGAAGAATGCACGAGAAAACAAAGTAAAAATTAAAAAATTGGGTCAACATGGAAGGGAAGCCTAAATTCCCCTAACACTTTGCATCATCCCCAATTGTCAAAAATCAATACACATAACAGAGGAAAAAAGATGATACAAATAGAGGAAGTTTTAAGACACATAATCACTAATGTATCTAAGCACCTATGAGGGTGACAAGGGTCATCCAGGAACACATAATGCAAGCACAGGGGAACACATCACAACAATGACACACCTAATCTAAAGGTAAACAAGAGGCACCCTGTTGGTGGCCTAATTGACACAACAACATGCAGGGAAGATGTAATCACCTTACCTCTCCTAAAAAAGATAAACAATCATTAAATCAATCACCTTTCAAGGTCCTAGATGTTGGATCATAGCATTTTTATTTTGTTTAGTGGTCAAGTAGGTTGTAATGTTCAAGGGGGGTGTTGGTAAACAAGTACAAACTTGACAGTAAAAATTAATTTAACGTTTGGGGTTTAAATAAATAGAAAAATATCGATCAAGGCTTTGGGATAAAAAAACATGAACAAAAATTTATTTTAATTCAGACATGCAATTCTAACAATGAGCACCTTCCTAATTAACCAAATTATAGAAAAATACAATTTACGAAATGATCCATACCATTGAATCCATTCATAGTGCAGATTTAAATCACACAACCAATCATCATCAATTTTTTTTTACTTTTCAAGAATACAATATCACAAGCTCATTACTAGAACTAACAGATCAAAAATATCAACAAACATCATTCACAGATAATGCAACAAAATGGTTTCAATTTTAGAGTCTTCTATTGATTTCCATCAAATAAGAAATATTTATGTGCAGCAAGATGCACTAGCATACGAATAACCATTTTTTATCAACATCATCATTAAGCTAAAACAAATTCTGAAAATAAAATTACTTCTATTAAAACTATAGAAATTCTTTGAGTGTATTTTGCATGAAATTTGTAAAAATAATTGTAGAAGCATAAAACTCCAATCTTCAGGTAGCTAATCTGACTTCAATTAACCCACCTCTTATAATGAGGAGAAAATACTATGATATAGACCAAATTAACATTCATTCTTCCTATCAAAAATCTAGATCCATAAATCTGGGGCCTAGATCCACAATTGTAGGGATGCCCAGTTAAGCCTAAGTTTTCTTTTTTTTCAAACTGAAGGAGCTGAAAAGGGGTGCACCCTGTGTCCACCTACCAAAATTTAACATGATTTTTAACTGTATCTCCTATTGACCACTTATTTTCATCTCTGAGTCATCGAAACTAATCCGGGGGTCGTCCACCTACTCAAAAAGTGACATGGAAGTGTTGTTGTCAGCAAAAAGGGTGCCTGAACTGGTTGATTGTGTTGACTCCATCTTTCTCAAACAAAATATTTTATTTTATGTATCATCCTCATGAGGAATCCTATGATATTCATCATAGTTCCAGAAAAAAAAATTAAGGCATCATCATCGAGCCCATCAAGCCAGTCAACTTTAAACTTTGACTCTTCAAATTTCCTCTCTACTATAGCAATAGTTTCCCTTAGTTGTCCAATGTCTGTGATGGCTCATCGCATGTCACACCTAATTTTAAGTATCCTATCCATGAGTTTTGTTTTTATAGTGTTCCCTTCTTCCATCGGTTTTTTAAGCTTCACCTCCCAAGCATCTTTTATTTCCCCTAACAATACAAGTCTTTGATCGGGAGGTAAAGCTTTATCAATGAGCTTTGTAACAACGTTTTCAAATATACCTGCATTTTCCCATATCTCATGAATAAATTTAATCATATCTATCCTTTATTCGATGAGATTATGGGTTTTGTAAACACACACATTAATAGCCTTTGAAACATATCCAAGACCCTCATCACCTAGAATATGTGATTGAATCGACTCTTCACTAGAGCTCTTTTCTATCACCTTTAGTTTTCCCAAATATTTCCTGATATTTTCTTCTTCATCCCACCATCTTCGTATGAATTCTTCTATTTATTTGACCAAAGCAAGGCCTAAAATATAGTGCTTAAAACCTTCATCCAGACTCTTCTCTATATCGGACTTAGAATTATTAAACCAATTCTCAACCCAGGTAGCCTTCTTTTTCATTTTAGTCAAAATCTTCTACCTCCTTCCTACTCATTTGAATAGGAGTTTTTGAACTTGGTGATGGCTCTAATGTATACATAGTTAACTCATTCAAGAAATTATTCACCTGTTTTAGCTAATCCTTGAGTTCATCCTTAGCCTTCTTATCTTTTATTAATCTTGATTTGGTGGTGGTGGTGACAATATCAATCAAGTTCATTTGTTGATTTTTGGTATGATTCCCTAGATTGGCAATGCTTATTTGATATTCCTTCGCTTGTAATTCTCTACCATCCTTATCAGAAATTAGGTGGCAATTTCAATTATTATATCCCCTTCATCAATCAATTTTGTGGAGTGGACAACATGGGCTTTCTTCTTAGGCATCACCTTCTCAATTTCTTTTATCATGTCATCCCATACTACAGGTTGAGGCTAAATTTGTTGTCTATTTCCTAGATTTAACTTGAGCCAAGTGGGAGTAGCTGGTTGAGTAGTCATTTGTTGAACACTGGGTGGTGTTGAGGATGGAGGTGTAGAATAAGATACTCCAACAGTCTACTTGGAAGAAGCCTTATGTTGGTCTTCTTGTTCTTTTTGTAACCTTTCTTGTTCCATCCTTTCACTTTGGACCTTAATTTCTTCTATTTTACTCACCTCTTCTTCCCTTTTAGCAGCCTCCTCTTCATCTCTAAACCTTTGTTGTTCCAGTTCCTTTCCCCTTTGTTCTTCCATAGCTTCATTTTTTGCTTTAGCCTTCTTTAGTGCCTCAGCTGATTCTCTTTCTCTAGTTGTCTCTTCATCTTCTCTTTTACGCTCTTCCTCAGTAGCTAACTCTTCTATCTTTTCTCTTTGTTCTTCTTCTTCTTAGGCTAACTGTTTAACAACCAACCTTTAAGCACTTTCCATTATTTCTTTGTGTTCCTCTTTAGTCAGAACTTTATTGATCATCTCCTCACTATATAAGCTCCCAGGCATGAAACCAGTTCCTTCTTCCCTAGGTTCTTCCTCAACCTTCCTCAAATATTCTTCCCATTCTGGCCCCTCTCCTTCTTGATATGGGGTTCTCTCAAAGTCTAAAGGAATAGGTGATTCTGCTACATCAATCACCTAAGGTCTCTTCTCTTCAACAGTGGTTGTTCTTGATATTGACAACATGGTAGGAGAGGTATCTTGAGTTTGCATGGGAACAACATAAGACACTTCTTTGTAAGTTTGTTCCCCAGGGTATACAGTAGCCAAGGGTGTGGCACCCATTCCTGAAACCACTCCAGTAGTAGTTGCCTCATAAGTAACTTTCACCTTTTTCAAGGCATCATCAATTTGTTGCATTGAGATTTCTTCTTATGTGAAGACAAGTTCCTTTTTGGTTTTCTCCATTGTTGCAATACATCTCTTCGGTCTCTTGTATTATTTTATTTCAGTATAGGAAACAAGCTCACTGCTAGAACCTCTCTTCTTTTAATTTTGCACTCTCGGTTGTTTGAGGGGGAGGTTAATCTGTTTCTTACTTATTTCCACAACTACTTGTGTCCTTGTCTGAATCTTAGCTACCTCCTTTTCCATTCAATCGATGGGATCCAAGTCCTTTGTGTCTACTTTGTCCATTTCATAACAATGATCCAAAGTAATCCCATCATCAGTGACATTATCTGAAATATTTGTAATAACTTCAAAGTCCTTCATTTGTGGAATTGTTAACCTTTCATACCCCCTCTTCCTTACCTCAAACTCATCTTGCAAATTAGCCCAAAAATCCTCCAACAATGGCCTGTGAAAAGGAAACTGTGAAGCATAAAGACCATACATCTTCCTCTTAGCATCAATTTTTTTCCTAGAAGTATGTTGTTTGAATTTCAAGGCATGAAATTATTTTGTTGTTGTCTTGGACACTATGGAGGAATGACAAGAATAAAATCCCAATTCCATGGAGAAAGAATGACAACTAGCTTTGTGTTGTGCAAAAAAGATTGCATTTACTTCATTTGCTTGACATGAAAACTCCATCAATACCCACCTATCACTGCAACACCTTGGAAATTTAAATGGGTAATCTTCAAACCCAAACAATCTAAAATAGGTAGACTTGGGGTACTGGATAAACCAATAACCCCAAGGTTCAATGAATTTCATCGCCTCTCATGATAATCTGAAACCAATATCACCTATTAGTTGATTAATAACTACATATAAAAATGCATCATTAACCATTTTGAAATGATGCTCTACTTCTTTCAACTCTAATTGGTCATAATATTCCCATTATTTCTTCTGATCCGGGCCACTATCCATCAGCCCTTTAGTATTCAAACCTGGGAACTAACCCATCCTTGCAGCACAATAAGTTACATATGAAGTCATATAGAATGAATTAGTTTCATATACTTTTAACAATTGATCATGAATTTTATTTGAAAACATGCATGCCCAATCCAAATGTTGTTTTCCATCAAGAATAAGTTGAATAAAAGGAAACATCCAATTTTCAAAGCTATGGGAATCCTTCTTCCCAAACACCCATGATAACAATGTGATTATGTCACCAATGTCCTCTGACAAATCAAACCTCTTAAACTTAGGTGGTAGTTTATTCACTAACTTCTTTTGCTTCTTTAACCACCTCTTATTGATGAGTGCTTTATTCCCCTCCTCATCTTGTGTCCAGTGTGCAAGTGCTTCATCTTCTGATATGATCTTGGGGTTATGATGAGGAGGTGGATCAAAGATCAACATAATCATTACAAGATTTAATTCAATAATTGCATTCCCATGTGTATCAATGTACTGCCTTTGAGTTGGATTGTAGGTTTGTGCAACAGTTAGAATAAAATCAGGGAATTGTACAGAGATGGGGAATGTGGCTACATGTGCCAATCTAGATTTAGTAATCATTTTAGCTCTTGGGGTAGCATCTGGTGAGAAAGTGTCCTACCAAAACTGATCCAAATCCAAGTGTCCAACCAATGTGCCTATGATATTCATTACTTCAGATCCAAACTTAGATGGCACCAGGTTTCCTTGAAACTTGTACTTCATGGTCATCGGGATCTCTTCTGGCTTTAATTTCTTAAGCTTCTACCCTTTTGATGTTCCTTTTGGGGTCACTTCTTCCTCTGAAGATGATACTTAGTTATTTTGGAAGACTGAAAATTACTAGGCGAAGAAAATATATGTGAAGAGTAGTTAAAAAACACAAGCATTCATATTGTATCATCATTCATTCAAGATAAACTATCATTTAACAAGTTAGTTCAACATCTTTGGGTTTTGGGTTTGGGACAAAACCAAGAACCTAACCATTTAAGCACAAAACTGAACTCTATTGAAAGTCGGGATTGGGTCTTGAATCGACACCTACACCTTCAAATAGTAAAAGACATGATAAATTTTCACAACCTGATCCTATAGTGTATTCAAAAATCGAGATCGGGTCTTGACTCGGTAGTGCAACCTGAAAAACTTCTTTGGAAAAGATATTATCCAAGTTTCGATTCCAACAACATATCAAAAGTCAGAATCGGGTCGAAAGTTGGAGCCACACCCAACACAAAAGCATAAGTTTAAGTCACCTTCTGAGTTATGATCTCGACAATAGTTTGGAAATCAGAATCAGGAAATGACATGAAAGTGGTCCCTATGAAAATGAACAAGTCTTGGTAGCACCTCGAGTTCTGATCTCGATAACATATCAAAAGTAAGAATCGGGGTTTTTTTAGGAACTCGATGTATGTTATGCAATTTAGGACAAGTTGACTCTGAGTTCCAATCCCAACCATAATGTTTCAGAAATTGGAATCAAATTAACACAAAGTCAAGGAACAAAATTACTCTAAGGTTTGATGTCAGTTCGAGATCTTATCCTGATTATTAAGTGGGGATCAGATCAAGAAACAAAATTGATTCATTTCCAAACAACCTTAGTGTAGTTTGGTAATGATCTGAGTTTTAATCCTAACCATACTATCCAAAGTCAAAATCAAATCAAATGGTGGGCTTAGACCAATTGGATTGTAAAAAAAGTGAAGTGCTATTCTGATTCTTGATTCTAACATGAATGTGGGATCATAAAATCAAAATAAAATGCACAAGTCTAATACAGTGAAGACCAGGGTATGGGAAGGGTAGAAAATCCCACGACAAAATGAAAACCAAAATACGCAAGAAAAAATGCCCAAAACCCCAAAACAAAAACAAGGGAAAACGCAAAACACACCAACTAGTGTAAGAAATGGGAAAGAGAAACCTAAAAATAAAAATGCAAAAGTGCAAGAAATAAGAAAAAATCCGAGGACAAAATAGCCAAAATGAAGGAGGAAAACAAGAGAAGATTCCTACCTTCATATGCAACCAAGAATTTTGATAGCACGAAGAGAAATCGCAGCTCGCACTTAAACCCTTTCTCTCAATGCTGCTATGGTTCGTTTCTCCAAACTACTAAAGTAAGAATGAATGAAAATCGAGGAGCGGCGAGAATAAAAACCCATTCACATGTGTGAGCAGTTAGACATTGATGTGGTTTGGTCGGGACTCAAGATCAGCATAGGTGTCATTAATGCATAGTCACAAGATAAAGGTAGTTAGAAATCGAGATTGAGATAGGAACTGGCACCAAACTTTCAATGGATATAAAGTTGAAATGGGAGTCCAATGTTTGAATCCCAACAAAAAAATAAAACAACGGGGAGCAAAATTAGGAGAGATGAAACAAGGACTAAGAAAAGTTCCTAGTGCAAAACCTGGTCCGAAATCCAATCCCAAAATTCAAAAGGAAAAACAATCAAAAATCGGGATCAGAACCAAAACAAGAACAAGAACTTAGAAAATTTCCTAGTTCCTATTTCAGTCCAACTTCTGATTCTGAAACAAACAAAATGAACAAGGAAGAAAGCAAAAGTCAGGATCACAATGACCATAGGAACTTGAACCAAGAAGGCGCCAAGTGATGGTTCTAATTTGAAATCCAAATCTGACACAAACAAAAGAAAACACAAGGAAAAAGTGGGGATCGGGATCAGGACCCAAAATAGAACTAGAAATTAGAAATTTCTAAGTGTTAGTGTTGGTCTAAAACCCGAACCCAAAAAAAAAAGGAAAAGAGTACTTAGGAGAAAAAGAAACAACTCCTAAGACCCCAACAAAACAACAAGGTAAAAGAAACAAAAAGGGGGACCCATTTTGACCAAAAAACAAAATGGGGTGGTTATGCAAGGCATAACAATTGGTGACTCAACTAGGAAAATGGTTTACCCATTTTCAAGATACAGAAGAATTTAGTCACCTAGAATCTCTGGTTTATGAATTTTTTAACTCAAGTATGATCAGTTATAGAAAACAAGGTTGATTTGGAATCTCAAATGTAAATTAGCAATAACAACTTTGAATCCAAGTGTGTGCATGTATGGTCCATCCTTTTCCCTAAAGACTCTACCTATTGTTGAACAATTCTATCAAGATTCATGCTATGTGAGTTGAGTCATTTTAAATGTCATGCAATGATATCTTGGGCATTGCTCTGTTGCCAGCCAGGCATCCATAGCCCCAATAGAGATACCTCTAGTTCTCTCAATGTATTACTCTACTACTAGCCAGGTGTCCATAGCCCTGGTAGAGATAATTGAATTACCCTTACAATATTGAGTTTTCCATTCTTCAAGGGTAAACCCATAATAGTGGTGTACAATTTTGATGAGGAAGGAAATTTGTAAAAAATTCTCACACATTCAAAATTTCATGTTTTGAAGGGTCCGTTCGAACTACGGGATTCGTTCGAACTAGGGGGTTCGCACGAACCCAAAAGAGGGGTTTGGTCGAACCCCTAGTTCGAGCAAACCCCCTTTTGCATGGTGGGTTCGCTTGAACCCTATGATGTCATGTTTCTTCATAGAAATGAATGTAAAATTCAAAAAAAATGGGGGTTCGAGCGAACCCCCCTTCGAATGAACCCCCCTTCACCCTTTCGAGCGAAGGGGGGTTCGCTCGAACTCCCCTTTTTTGCCCTTCTCCCCATCTTCCACCAAATTTTAGCATATTTTTTCCCTTCGAAGCTCGGGTTGAGGATGAAAATGGAGGAGACTTCACAAACCCAACTAGAAGATGTTAGTCCTCAAAACGAACTATCCAACGAATTAAATTTTAATATGTTTTTGTTTTATTATGTATGTGTTTTTTTAGTTTTATTAAACATAGGTTTTTCACCAAAAATCAAGCTCTCTATTTTGCACATGTGGAAAAATAGCAGATTATCAAAATAAAAATTTTAAAAATACATTGAGGCTGGGTATTGATGTCCTTGATCCATTAAAAAAAAATTGAATTTCGATTCATATAGAAAAAGTTATGTTGTATACAGTCTGCCTATGTTTGAATTGCAATTGGTTTGACTTTGAAACTTGATTAAGGAAAAAATATTCAATAAAAAACTATGAGACCAAATGAAATGCTTGATATCATAGTTAAAAATCTAAATTCGAAAAAATTAGAATTTTATCCTTCATACAAAAAAAGTTATGTTTTATACGGTGAGCGTCACTTTTAAAAAATGTTGTTTTCTGAAGAAAAAAAAATAGTTTTTGTGGGAGATGGCAAAAAAAGTGCAATCTAATTCCAAAAAAATTGAAAAAAATATTTTTAGAATCTATAGACAAAATTTGATGAGACTCTAGTTTGCATCATCTTCAAATTGCTCACGGTTTAGCTTCTATAGGTTCCCGAATATGAAGATTTAGTTAAAAATAATAATTGCAGTGTCCAGTTTGGCCAAAAATTGTAAACCACTATTGTGGGATCACCCTCAATACTTCTCTTTTATTTTCTTCTCTTTTCTTTTCTTTTCTTATTGGCTTTATTGGAGCAATCACTTTATCATCTTTTCTCAATACTCAAACATGGTAATCTGAAAATTAGGTTGAGAACTATGGTAGACCTCATGATAGTGTTGGGACTTAGATTTTTCACCTGAATCATGGATACATTCATCCTCATGGATAGAGTCACCCTAAGACAAATAAGCCTTTATGAAATTAGATGATTCTACCTAGTATGTGACAGATTTAGCTGTAGTTTATGAGATTATTTATAATATACCTGTTTGTTGCTAACCTTTGGAAATGTCATTAGAATTTTGATAAAGCACAAGTTTCGAAACAAAAGAGCCCAACAAACATACCTGAAAATGCCTAAATCAATTTCTTAATCATAATACCCTTAGTATGCTTTGAATAACTACCGATTATTCTAAAATGAAGAGAAAATGAAAGTCCAACAACAATAGAAATAAAATAGAAAAACCATAAAGAAAAAGCAAAGCGCGAACAACAAAAGAAAATAAAAACAAACAAGCAAGCAAGCAAAGAGAAAAAAGAAAGAAGCTAATTACATATATACAATCCGAGGGAAGATCAGACCTTCATGGGCTGAAATAATGTTTGAGAAATTTTCCATTGACAAGCAATGGGACAGGTTCTTGTGTTAGGGTACTAAACCAGAAGGCATTCTCGCCAAGGATTTCAGCGTTCTAATAGGGACCCAACCAAAGTTGGTCAAATTTTTTATGATCACCCTTCCTCTCTCTAGCTTTGTCTCATAGCAATACAAGGTCTGATATTTTGAAGGCTTTAATTTTGGATCTTTTGTCAAACCAATGTTTGACAACAAGCTGATGTTTAGAGAACTATTGTAAATCAGCATCTCTTTGTTCTTCTAAGTTGAGAAAATTAGCTAATCAAGTCTCTATCCTATCATCTTGGGAATAGAACTCTTGCATGAACCATAGAATAGGTATCTGTAGATGGACAAGAAAGACAGGGTCTTGGCCATAGACTAATTTAAATAGTGAGCTCCCTAAGGCGACTTTAATTCTAGTCCTATCTGCCCATAAGGAAAATCTCAATTGTGTGTGCCAATCCCTAGGATTTCTCTCTAGTAACTTCTTAATGAATTCCAAAAAAATTATTATTGGTAGACTCTTCTACCCCATTCCCCTATGGATATTAACTAGAGGAATACTTTAAAACAACTTTGAATTCAAATTCTCACTTAATGAATTGAGTAGAAGAGAAGGCACAACCGTTATCACATACCAGAGAAAATGATACCCCAAACCTAGTAACAATATGCTCATTGAGGAATTTGATCATGATGTTGGTGGTATAATTCTTGCAATCTTGTGCCTCAATCTACTGTGTACAATAATCCATCACAATCAAAATAAACTTGTGACCTGCAGAAGAATTTGGATTAATTACCTTAACAAAATCTAATGCCCATTGGGTGAAAGGTCTTACCTCGTACATGGGTTGCAAGGGCATCGTTGGGTTGCACTCTTTTGATGTTGATGTTTGGAATGTGTGACATGTCCTAACATGTTGATGATCATCTCATAACACATGAGGCCAATAATATCTTGATCTTAAAATCTGATGTGCTAAGGCATTAGCTGAACCATGTATAGTACAATATCTACCATGAAAATCAGCAATGGCATGCTTTGTCTGTTGCTGCTCCAAAAAATGTAAATAGATACCCTCAAAATTATTTCTAAATAAGGCTCCTCTTTTGATCATGTAATGAGAACTTTTTCATCTCAATGTTCTTTTTTGTGTAGCATTCATTCCATTAGGACACTTATTATTTAGAAGTAAGAAAATCAGGTCTACATACCAAGGGTCACTTGTGAATGATTGCACTATGTATTGTTGGCATTTGATGTTATGATCCAAATCCACCATGGCCTTAGAAAGGCCTTATCCTTGTACCAGTTTCATTAGATGTATCTCAAGGTCAAACTCTTGTAAAATTTCCATCCATTTCCGTCGCCTTTCTCCCAATTCACTATACATTAGAAGGGACTTCACTACGGGATTAGGAACTATGGTTGTGATCTGACTGCGAAGGATGTAGTGTCAAAACTTCTTAATGGATCATAGTAGGGTGAAGGCCTATTTATCCAAGGATGGATACCTGATCTCAACATTCTTAAATGGGGAACTCATAAAAGCTACCAGTCTTTTGTCCTATTCACCTTTCAGATGCGAAGGAATAAATGTAAAAGGTATTAAATAATCGGGACTGGTTAGAATCAGTGCCTCTAAAATAAACTATTTTATCTATGTAAAGGAATAATTTTCCTCATTACTCCATTCAATCTTCGCCTCTTTCTTCATCATCTCGTTGAGAGGTTTTACAATTTCTTCAAACTTAGTTATGAACTTCCTTATGAAGTTTATCTTTCTAAAGAAAGATCTCATTTCCTTTTTTATGCCTGCATGTTGATTTTCAAGATAGATTCCACACTATCTAGATCAATTGAAATCTCTCTCTTTGGTATTATGTGTCCCAAACGTTTTCCTTCGGATACCCATGTTAGGTCTCAAAAATGTAGGTTTGAACCACGAGAGGTTTCCAAGCTCTCACAACATTTTTGGCTAACGTACAATGCCAAATGATGCTTTTGAACCTTCTACTCTTAAGGCTCTGCTAAACCTAGGTGGGTGTACCTGTATGAATGAAGTAGATTTGAACCATTTGTTTTATTCCTTAAGCAATCTATCCACAATGGCAATTTGGAAGTGGAAAGATGCAAACTTAATTTGGTATAAATTGTCTAAGCAATATTAAAATCTAATATGTTCAGTTAACAAATGTAAAAAATGGATGAAACTAAATAATGAAATGCATGAGACTAGTGCCTTGTTGGGTAAATGGGGTCTAATGAAGACCTATAAAATGTGACATGTAATGACAATAACTTAAACTTTTCAACTCACTTTTGTGGGTTTATAACTTGTATAAACATGCAAGCTATTAGTTGACAAACTCTACTTGAGATAGATTGAAAACCCTAATTATATGGCTCTTCTTATTGATCCAATTAACACTCCCAAATTACTGTGATTGACCAAAAGGATTTAATATTTACTTGAAATAACCAATTAATCATATCATACAAGTACAACAAATGTGCATTGATAAACTAAGTATATACTTGATATATCAATTTAAATAATAGAGAAGCATTAAAGTGGAGACAACTAAATAATTGAATAATTCCAACAAATAGTTGATACCAAAAATAGGCCACAAAATCAAATATCTTCATTGACTTCTTCAGAATCTATACATGCATCATGGTCTTCACTGTGTACAACATCCTAAAAATTCCTCTCCCTCTATTCTCAATCTATCTCCTCCTTTTATATCTTTCCCAAGAAAATCACCCACGCCTTTTGATCTATGTCCTTTTGCATTCTCATTAGAGGCTTCCAACCTTAGATCAACAGTTGCGCTGCTTCATAACAATGCAACTGAAAGGTGGTAATAATAATTAATACATTAATCTCTACTGCTAGCAACTTCCCGAGAGCTTACCACATGGCGTCCCGTCGAGACTTTATTTCGACTGCTCTTCTTTTTGTCCTGTTGGGCTTCGACTGCTTCTCATGTGGCACTATATTGCACATCTCATAGGTTTTAATTGGTGGGCACTTTGGGGGTGCGAACCAACGAGAAAGAGTGGGGATCGAGCTGAATCTTCCTCTTTACTTCTGAGTTGTTGATCATGTCCTATCTCCTCTAGTATTAGCTTCATGTGGCACTTCTCCATGTACTTGTGGGATCCACTCACCTGCAACTACAAAGTATACATGGTAGCTTCTCGTGATATCGTGATCCATAAAGTGTGCTCATCTTTCGTTCGTGATATGGTGGGGAATGGTGTTGATCATTCACCATTTTTTGATTGGTACCATTGATTTGTAGGCTCCAGGCACTGGGGTGGGACAAAGTAGGTGGGCCCTCTCTCGGCATCAGCCTCCATGCATCAGTATTCCACACACCACTTGGACATTTTTTGAAAACCTCACGAGGTCAACCCAAAATGATCTGGATTTGATTATTTCATATTCATCTAATGGCTAAAAATCTTGCACATGTGGTAAATCTTAATCAAAAAGGGGTACTTACTAGGCCGATGGGATGACACCCTCAAGGTTCAATGACTTAAGCTTAAGTCATTTATAATCAAACATTAAAATCAGGCGTGAGGGAAAATTAAAGCGATCGGCGATCACAAGGTCTTGGGGCTGGTAGTGAATGTATCTTGATGGCTCAAAAGGAAACTAATAAAACTAGCAACTTGGATAACCAATCAACGAAAAAATAGAATACTCAATACAATCAAAAAACCCAAGACCACATTTGGCTCAACGCCTAAAACCCCAAGACCAAAATGAGCAAGCAGGGAAAATTGTGAAAGCTCCAATAGTGGCTCCAATTGAGGATGTATGCCCCCCACGGGCATAGCAAGAATCCAGATCTTTGGGAGAACAAATCAAGACATCAAGGATGTGAAAAGTGAAAGGAGGTAGAAGATGGAGGAGATGGAAATGATCCTATACTACTGTATAGGGAAATAAAATTTTGTTTTTGAAGAGGGAATTATGGGATTGTCTGTGTACTAGAAAGTCCTAGCCCCTTTTCCTAGACTACTATGCATGGAAAATAATGTTTAAAGAGGTTTGTTAAGAATTGTCCATGCACTAGCAATCCTCAATCCTCTGGCATTCTTTAAGAGAAGAAATTCTTTAGGAACCTCCCATGTACTGGCAATTCTTGCTCCTCTCCAGACATGTTCTGCAAATAATAAGAATCCTCCCATCCTTTTCCAATGATCACAAAAGGACCCAACCACAGAGCTTCAAACTTTCCATGCTTCCCTTTTCCTATCAAGAACTGATATGGTTTTGAAAAATTTACACCACAGCAGATGGCACAAGACCACCAAAAGAAAGGCCTATACTTTCCTCTGTCATAAATTTTATTTTGATTTGAGCTCAGTGAACTCCCCTTGAAAGTATTCATGGCATCTTCCTTTCCATTCTTGTTTTCATAAAGATACTTGCAACTCCTTCCACCATTCCAATCTGGGTCATGCATCATGAAATGATATCCTTGGTCATTGTTCATATAGGTGAAATTGATTTGCATTAGAAATTTGCAATCATTATGAGGCCATTTATGTAACCAAGAAATACAACTTTCATGTAAATGGGAAAAAAAAATCATGATCATTTATGTCACTCATCTCAACATTTGAATGCTTCTCACACAAATCTGATAACTTTGTCATATCAACACCTTTTAAGACAAACAAATCTGAAATATTTTGCATCCCCTCCATATCACTATTTGGAGATGACACCGAGTTCTGATTCATATTTTCATTATCATGCATATCTAAACCAATCAATATTGTATTTATATCATCCATGGTATGAAAATGAATGTCTTCTCTACATGAGCTCAAAACTTCTAAATCACATATCTCTTCTTGAGTAGATATAGATTCTTGATCAGCTTCAAATATTTCTCCATCACTTTGAGAAATAGACATGGATTCATATGAATCATTGCACAAAGTGCTTTCACTACCAAAGAAAATATAGGCTAGACACAAAACTTTAGAATCATCCTTGTGTGCACATCTCTGGTATTCAAGAGTCAATAAATCTGAAATTTGCTCACTACTGAGTGAACATATTTCTTCTTCCATATTTTCTTCTATTTTTCCCTCTTCTTGATTTCCATAAGAGCTGAAAATATCTGCTTGTTGTAAATCAAAATCTAAATATTCAATATATCCCTCATAACATGCACTATCACAATCTGTTATGCGAGAGAGACTCTTTATATCTTCATACTCTTCATGTAGGTTGTCATAGTAATTGTTTTCACCTGCACATATCTCATCTTCTAGTTGTATTGCATGACCAGTTTCTCCATACTCATCAGTGGTGCCCCTATTGGTTTCAACATTTATAGTGTGCTCATGCCTTTTATTATCTACAATGTCAGTCCATTCATCTATTTGATCCAAAGCAACTAGTATCCATGATTCAAAACAATAAGTTGAATTAGGTTCATATACTTTCATGAATTGTTGAATGATTTCAGACTTACTAGGTGGGAAATTAATAGGTATTTGCCTATAAATACCTATCATTCTTCTTAACAAAGAGCGCCCAGATTCTACTTTATATCTCCTTATGTCAAGAAAGGCATCCAAAAGACTTTTTCTTCTTTCTTGAATATGTAAACATTCATCATTTTTCTTCATAGATTGTTGATTCTGATATTTCCAAGTGGCTTGGGATTATGTTTTTCCTGTTGTAAATAAAGTGCATTACCTCCATTGTGAAAATTCCCAATTGTATTATGAGGCACGTGTGGGTTCCAATGCCTGCATGCATTTGCATATTCATTCTTATTGCATAATGGTTTATGTTGTGATGTATTTGGAACACATTTGACTCCCAATTGCAGCAGTTGTTGGTTCAATTGTAGTATTTTTTGTTCCAATTGTAGCCTTTGTTGCTTCAATTCTTTACACTCTCTTATTGTTTGTTGCCTTCTTACTTCTTTTGACATCTTGACAATAAAATTGGAAAAGTATCACTTGTTCCACAATGTCCATGCATTATCTATCAATTTTAAATAGAGTTGCCACCTACTTTTCCCAAAATTAGGAAAATGAAATGGATCTTGGTATTGTTCTTGGTTTACCCCAGCGGAATCCCCTTTGGTTCAAGACCAATTTTGAAACTTTGTTGACTCTATAAATGGATAGGTTGGAAAATTTTTACTGAGTTTGTCCCTAGTAGAGTCGCCAAACTATTAGCTCTCAAAAACGTAGGTTTGAATCACGAGAGGTTTCCAAGCTCTCAAAACATTTTTGGCTAACGTACAAGACCAAATGATGCTTTTGAACCTTCTACTCTTTAGGATTTGCTAAACCTAGGCAGGTGTACCTATATGAATGAAGCAAATTTGAACTATGTGTTTTATTCCTTAAGCAATCTATCCACAATGGCAATTTGGAAGTGGAAAGATGCAAACTTAATTTGGTATAAATTGTCCAAGCAATATAAAAATCTAATATGTTCAGTTAACAAATGTAAAAAATGGATGAAACTAAATAATGAAATGCATGAGACCAGTGCCTTGTTGGGTAAACAGAGTCTAATGAAGACCTAGAAAATGTGGCATGTAATGGAAATAACTCAAATTATTTAGCACACTATTGTGGGTTTATAACTTGTATAAATGTGCAAGCAATTAGTTGACAAACTCTACTTGAGATAGATTGACAAACCTAATTATATGGCTCTTCTTATTGATCCAATTAACACTCCCAAATTACTGTGATTAACCAGAATAATTTAATCTTTACTTGAAAGAACCAATTAATCATATCACACAAGTACAACAAATATGCACTGATAAACTGAGTATATACTTGATATATCAATTTAAATTACAGAGAAGCATTAAAGTGGAGACAGCCAAATAATTGAATAATTCTAACAAATAGTTGATACCAAAATTAGGCCACAAAATCAAATATCTTCATTGACTTCTTTAGAATTTATACATGCATCATGGTCTTCACTGTGTACAACATTATGAAAATTCCTCTCCCTCTATTCTCAATCTATCTCCTCCTTTTATATCTTTCCCAAAAAAATCACCTGTGCCTTTTGATTTGTGTCCTTTCGCATTCTCATCAGAGGCTGCCAACCTCAAAACAGTCGTGTCACTTCATAACGATGCAAGAGATTACATAAAAATGCAACTGAAAGGTGGTAACAATAATTAATACATTAATCTATGCCACTTGCAAATTTCTAAGAGCTTTCCACGTGCCATCCCATCGGGACTTTCTTTCGAATGCTCTTCTTTTTGTCCTATTGGGATTTGGTTGCTTGTCACATGGTGCTATATCGCACATCTCACAGGTTTTAACTGGTGAGCACTTTGGGGGTGAGAACCAACAAGCAAGAGTGGGGATCGAGTTGAATCTTCATCTTTACTTATAATTCGTTGATCCTGTCCTATCTCCTTTAGTATTAGCTTTGTGTGGGGATTCTCCATGTGCTTGTGGACTCCACTCATCTCCAAATGTAGAGTATATGTGGCAGCTTCTCATGGTATCATGATCCATAAATTATACTCATCTTCCATTCACAATATGGAGGGGAATGGTGGTGATCATTCCCCACGCTTCGATCGGTACCATTGATATTTAGGCTCCAAGCGTTGGGGTGGGATAGAGTCGGTGGGCCCTCTCTCGGCATCAGCATCCACGTGTCAGTATTTCGCACACCGCTTGACCATTTTGTGAAAACCTCATGAGGTTAGCCCGGAATGATCTGGATTTGATTATTTCATATTCATTCGACGACTGAAAATCTTGCACATGTGGTAAATATTAATCAAAATGGGGGACTAACTAGGTCGACAGGATGACACCCTCAAGGGTCAATGACTTAAGCTTAATTCATTTATAATCAAACATTAAAATTAGGTGTGAGGGAAAATTAAAGCGATCGGCGATTACAAGGTCTCAGACTGGTAGTGAATGTATCTCGATGGCTCAAAAGGCAACTAATAAAACCAAAAATTGGGATAACCAATCAATGCAAAATTAGAATACTTAATGCAATCAGAAAATTGAAGACCACATTTGGCTCAAAACCCAAAACCCCAAGACCAAAATGAGCAAGCAAGGAAATTTGTGAAAGCTCCAACAACCCCGAACAGACACTTCTTTGGGTTGATGGATACACCATAATTTATGCACTTTCCAAGGACCTTTGACAAATTTGCAGCATGGTCTTATTTGTTCTTGGAAAATACATTTAGATCATCCATATAAATAATAATACATTTACCTACCAAATCCTTGAAGGTAATGTCCATTGCAGGCTAAAAGGTAGTTATAGCGTTAATAAGGTCGAATGGCATCATTCGGTAAGAAAATGCCCCCCACTTGGTGGTGAAGGTGGTTTTCATATTGTCCTCATAGTTAACTAGCACTTGATTATATCTCGAATATCCATCCAGGAATGACATCTTTTGTGAGTTGTTAACTATTTGCAGCACCTCATCAAGAGAAGGGAGCAGGTAATTGTCCTTTTCTAAAGCCTTGTTAAGGTTTCTAAAGTCAAAACACAATTTGATTTCCCCATTCTTTTTATGAACAGGAACCAGATTTGTAACCCAGGTCGAATGCCTTACTGGAAAAATTATCCTTGATGATAGCAATTTCTACACCTATTTAAGAATCAGAGGTTTGATCAAAGCATTCATTGGTCTCTAATTTTGACATAAGGGCTTAGCTTCAGGTTTCAAAGGGATGGTGTGTGTTATAACTAAAGTATCAAAAAAATTTAGATCTTCATATCTCCAAGCAATTACTACGATGTCCTCTTTCAGTTCCTTCAAGATTTTTTCTCGAATATTCTTTGGACACATCTTTCCAATGAAAATGTTCCTCTCTAGGCCTAAATCTGCCAAGTTGTATTATTCGTACTTCCCTCCATCACTATTTATAGGCAGCCTTTCACGAGCCTGAGCATTAGAATCAAAGATTATTTCCAATGCTACCATTCCCTTGGGAATTTTGTTGGTTTTTAGATTGATTATTCCCTCTATATCACAATTTTTAGGATCCCAATCCCCCTGATCTCTCTTCGAATCATCAATAATTTTCCCTTCAAAGATATCTGAACTTTCCAAGAAGGCAAGTATATGTTGATCATCATCAAAAACTTGGAAATTCTGGACGTTGTTTGGAATGGTTGGGATCAACACTAATTCCACAAAGAATCTCTTTAATTTGGAATCTTGCATGGGTTCCAAAGTACTCGCAGCAACAACAAGTGTATCTATAATTTGATTGTCTTCTTTGGGAGTCAATCTGATTCTGAAAGTATTGAAATCCTCTATCAAATTCCAGACCATGTTCTTGTATGTAGCCAACCTTTTTTTATGGCATGTGTGTTGGTTGTGAACTTGTTTGTTGATTACCTCAGAATGCCCCATTGTCAGAGCTATGACTTTATTTTGATGGGCAAACATCAGGCCTCTAGCTAGCACTTTGTACTCTACAACATTGTTAGTACAACCAAACTGCAACCTGTAGGAAGAAAAGTAGGTTTTCCCTTTCAGGTTTGTTAGTTATATTCCAGCCCCACTCCCTATTTCAGACTTGGAACCATCAAATTTGAGGATCCAAAGTTGGTCTTGGGCTAGGACTTCTTTCTTCAGGTTAGTCATGAGTGATTATTTACAAGGAATTGGCGACGGCTTTGACTAGTTCGAGATGTCCAAATTAGGAGACTAATACAAATGACTATCATCAGAGATTTCACTAACATTTAAAAAATTTGTAGAAATGATCTCTTACATCTCATCCTGATCAACAATTTCACAATTGAGTTTATTTTTAAGTAACTCCCTAGGAATCAGAAGGTTAGCAGGGGTAGGTGTGATAGACAACTCCTAAAGTTGTTCAACCTTGTTTTGTGAACCAAAATGTAAGATGTGAGTTTGAACAACTATGGGTAAGAATTATTCTTTGGCATTATTTTTCCTTGTGAGAATGATTGTGTCCTTAGGTTCAAAAGGAAATTGGTTTACAGATGTTTTGGGACTATGTCTAGGGGTTTCTTCTAACTGACAAACATAGTTCAAAATTTCTAAGACTGGCATGTCATCTCAAAATGATTTTGGTAATGGACCCTACACCAGTTGGGGAGTAAGAGACTTCACAAATTGACATCATCCCCTAAAACCAACTTATCTTGTTGCAATTTCTAAGTTAAAACTTGTTGGTTAAAGACGGTCATAGGGTCACTGTGTTCTAAAGGCTATGAGCATTGAGGATTAATCATTGAAAAGTTCATAATTTATTCTTCTCTCCTATATACCCCCATCTCAATTTCAAAATAAGCTACTTCGTTAGGGCAGTCATACTCTGTGATCATATATTTTAGATAAGGTTTTCTTTCGATCCTAATCTGAGTTGCTACCCCTTTCCATGGGAGCCACATGTGTGAGAAACCTAGGGAGAGATAACCTCCAAGACTCTTCATCAAGTCTTCGTTGAGAAGAATGCCATACATTTGAGGGATATCAGAAACATGAATATTCATATAGGTCTAGATCCATGGGTCTAATCCAATCTATATGTGTATATTTTTTAGCTCTCCTACAACAATAGCCTCAGTTTTGTCTAACTGTATTACTTTCTTATGATTTTGAACTAGGCTTAAACCCAAATTTTTGCAAATAGAGAAATTCATAACATTACCTAAGGCTCTAGAATCCAAAAGGCAATTATCGATATTCTTTCTAAATATTCTTAGACTCAAAAGGAATGGGAGTGTCCTCATCTTACCTCAATACAAGGCAATGTTCATGTCGTTAGCTAGAGTCACCTTAATTTTTCCTTTCAACCAATCTATCTCTTCTAGGGCCCTCAACACGAGGTCGTGTTGGGTGGGGCACCACTTCAAAATGTCAAAGAATCATAGAGAGGTCTTTTTTATATACATTTTTGCAATAAAATCATATTCTACATTATCCTTCACCTGATATTTAGGAACAAATGTGGAATTACCTCTATTTTGAGACTTGGGTGGGCCCTTGTTGTCAGCATTCTAGTTAGGTGGAACCATGGTGTTGGGAGGGGGAAATGTAGTAAACAACCCCTTTTTTTGATTTCTCAGAAAATGGCCTCCTTTGGTTTGAAAAGCCTGAGTGTCATAGGAATCTTCTTCTGTTTCATTCCCTCCTTGCATGGGAAACTAATATCATTCATCAATGGTGTTAAAAGCCATGGTTGTATTGACTGACCCACTACCTTCGTTGGGATTTTCTTATGGTGGTTGGGAGTCATCTTGTGCTATTTTGACAACCTTTTCCATCTCAAGGAAATTAACCTCAAAATGTGAGGCAGTGTCATGTAGCCTGTGCCACTTTGTCATGAAAATCAAATCTACAACATTTACAGTGTGTGGCTTATCTTCATTGGACTGATAGTTGTGGGGGACTCCCCCATTGTTTGGTCCAGTATTCCACTACCTGTTATTATTAGGTCTCTGATTGTATCCCCTATTCTGGTTCTAATAATTTTGGTTGGGGAAATTTTGACCTTGAAAATTCTTTTGATTTTGATTGGAATTCTAATTGGAGTAGTTATTTTGATTGGACAACCCTCCTTGATTTTGGTAACCTTGATTCTAATTTTGGTTCTAAGGAGGGTTAAGTTTAAGTTGAACCATCTCGTTGGTGACCTGAGATAAAGTCTTCTTCAGATTTTCCAACTCTATGGTCAGATGAGTTGTACACTCAGTTTCTACAAGATTTACAGTTGATGAGTGAGTCGCAGGGTTAGATCCTCTAGTAAGATTATGAGGATTCTGAGTTTGTTGGGAGGAATCTAAAGTCCCACCATTAACCCATGGTTGTGGGGATGGATATTGTAACTTAGCTAAAGGTCCATAGGTAGATTGAAACATCCCTGAGACTATATTAAACAATGGGGTTGGATTAGTCATTGGAAGATATCCTAAAGGAAGGAAAAACCCTCCTAGGACACCTGATTGTGAACTTATCATCTGTTGTAGTTTGATAGACAAGTGATATACCTTGGACAATGAATCAATGTCTACCACAAGGTAGGTTCTTTGCATAAATCGTCCAATCAATGGATCTATGGCCTTTAGGTATGCCTGGATGGCAATATTCTGCCACCAGGTAGGGATCTTGCAACTTCCTGTACATCCTTTGGAAATGAGTATTAAAAAGTGGCAATGGTTCATGTGGTTCCTTCCTAACTATGCAAATTGGTGATATAACACAACAGGGTCAATTTAAACCTAAAATTAATTAATAAAAGCATCTTCTATGTTTGTCCAACTTAGGATGGATCCAATAGGTAGGTTTAGATACAAATTATAAGCCATATCTCCCAATGAATAGGGGAATAACCTGCATGCAACATCATGATGAGCTATCTGAGCTCAAGTGCAAGCATCTTTGAATGTTTGTATGTGCTCTTTAGCACTTCGTGATTTTAATGCATCTCATGTTGTTGTCATTGTTCTGATACTCCTTTCATTTTGTGTTGCGTACTTGAGACTATGATGGTGATTGTTTCACCAGTTTGAATTTTTTTGGTTGACAATTTTGTTTGCATGGATGATTATGATACTCTATTCTATGTTGATGATAATATGATGATGCATGGTATTTGTCTTTATCTGGTTATTCTTATTATCTAGGTGCATTATTATGTTGTTATGAAAATTGATTAATGATTACTTCATTATTTTTATGATGATGTTTTATTGTTTGGAGTCAGGTGAGGGGACGGTGTAGCATTGCCCATTCTTGAGCACCTTGCTACGTTGCGACTCCTTCTCACGGTGTGTTTTCGATTGGAGATATATGTTGCTTGACATTTGTTTTGATGCAAGATGTAGGTACCGAGCATCAACTCCACCTACACTATTAGGTTTGAGCGTGCCCTATAAGCCCAATGGGTATGTAATGGAAGTCTGAGTTGACAAGAAGTCCCTCATCCTAGTCTGTCACCCTGTCATTTTATGTTGACGATGTCGTTTGTTTTCAACATCGTTCTCATTTTGGTATCGCTTTGTTTGAGTCGTTTGTTTTTAATTGTTCATTTAATGTTGATCTATTTTTCTGTTCAATTTAATTGGTTAATTAATGTGTTTCAATTATTTGGCATGGTCATGGTTCATTGTCGTTCACATGTTGTTTTGGGTTATGTTGCTCGTATTTGTAATGTTGATTTAATTAAAGTATTAAATTAAATTATTAATTAATTATTAAATTAATTCAAAAGGGATAATAGTTTAATAACTTATATTATTATTTTGCTAAAGATGAAAATGTAAATAAAACATAAATTTGTAGTTATAAATAATGGATTGATAATCCACTAGCCAATAAAGTGTATTTTTAAATTTAAAATATTTGGAAAATAAGGTATTGAATAAAATAGAAAAGTGGATAATTTATTTATCATTATAATTTGAATAATAAATGCCAAAATTAATTAAGAGGAATTGTGAAACAGTATGAATTATTAAATTTATTGTAACCTAAAGTGAAATGACAAAGTAATTAAATTAAAAGTGAAAATTATTATCGAAAGTTTTAATCACCTTAGTGGAGTTAGGTTTCTAATTAATTAAAATGCAAGGAATTGCCTATAGGTGGTAAAACATGAAAAAGGAAATTTTGACGGTTGTACTCTCGAAAACAGAGAAGTGATTTAGAAAATTTCCAGCTATATTGGTTTTATTATCGAGGACTATGGAGAAAAATTCGTGAATTAAGTTGAAGAATTGGGGGAAAAAGGACATTCGATTTGTCAACAAAAAAAAATTAACGAGGATTTGGGCTTGTAATGCCCCGCGACGTAACCCTAGAGTAGTATAATTAACATATAAGTTCACTTCCTAATGCCAACAACCTCTCTAAGGCTACGAGACAAGATTATGTTAAACCCATACATACATCATAATTACATCCATAGCATTTTAATTACTTAAGGAATTAAGTACTCATACATTCCATTCATGATAAATTACAACATCACATTAAGAAATACAATAAGATTTCACATAATATTAACTTTAATAAATAAGATTACATCTCTCATTCCCTGAATGAGGTAGTACATACAATGTGATTTCGTCATACAATCTTCCACCTCGAATAAAATTGAGGGGTAATAATTACAAGAACCAACTAAAGTAATTGCAAAGCATGAACTGTAAACAGGAAACCACGAGCTCTCCAACTGTAAATCTTACCATCACGAACTGAAGGTCAAAGGGGGACCCAACGGCGTAGGGTGCACATTCCTCCCAACCAAGTGGTCTCGTAGGCCCATCCCCCATGCTAGGAGATAGTAACAAGTATACATGGCCAACCTAAAACCTCTAGTCATAGGCTGACACATACTGACTCAACCAAATACATGAACCAAACAAACACAAGGTCGCGTTGCTTCTAGTGTTACACAATCTTTTACTTTACAAAACCAACATATAGTTGACCTAGGAGAAATGTCACCACATAGGTGCATGAGTTACCCGATAGATCTTCACCAATCCTAGCCCCCATCAAGTTTCACTCTCCTACTATCAACACATGGAACATAACGACTCAATACAAAGGAGGCATAACATTCCTGTTTGTGGAAACCGGGTGACTCACTAAAAATGGCAACGCCCTACCCAAGGTAATCACAAAATAAAGACTATAAAATACAACCCCCAAACATTAATACACCTCTATTGGAAGACTTACAAAACTTCAACAAACACTTCAATTCAATTACCCGAAAACACTTACTAAAGAAATCACATTCTTAAACAATTTAAACCGGAACAAGTCTATCCTTTGGATCTACTAAATCCAACTTCAATTCAGGAGTTTCAATAATACACTTTCTCAAATCATCTAACTTAAATCAATTTTCATTTTCAACAATACAGTTTTCAATTCTTCTCACTTAAATCAATTTACTGTTTTCATCTATTTAGAACTCATATTCCTTCATCAAAATTATTTCTTTTAAATTATCCAAACATGCATTAAATGCATGCACCTATTTATAAGACAAAAATTATCTAATTCAAACATTTTAAATACTGGGTTGACTCAAAATAAAACACAACCCCATTTCCCCTTTCAGGAAGACTTACACAATTCTAAAACAACTTCCCCAAACCAGAATACAGAGGAAATAATCATGAAAGACAATTACAAGAAAATAATCTAATTTTGGATATTTCAAATCCATTTCCCTTCATAGTAAAAATAACCATTGCCCTATTAAAATAATTGATAAAGCAAACTAAAAGCCTCTTCAAAAACAAAGAGGGAAATACTAATTTTCACAGAGAACCAATTCCTCGGTTACTTTTAAAATCAACATAAAATTTCACTATAAATTAACTCAAATAATTTCTCTACTAAAGCATATAACCATGCTACCTTTTTAAAAATAAATATTCCTCTAACTTCCCATTTAATTTATGCATCTTAAAATGTCCATACATATATATAATGTATATACATCTATATATACATATTAAATGTATATCTATTTTTTAATTATTTAAAAATCCAACAAAATATATTATATATAATATATATACATATATATATAATATATATAAATATTAAATATTTATTTATTATATATATATATATATATATATATATTTATTTATATATAAAAATATTTATACCAAACAAAATTTATATAAATTAAAACCACATCATAGTACAAGCGGCAATGAACTTTTAAAAGTTCAGAGACATTTAACAATGGAAGAGGGGGGGGTTGGACTACCACAACCGACCCCCATTAATGGGAGTGATGGATGGTGGTGTGTCCATCACCCCTTCCTTTGGGAAGTGGCAGTGGAAACACCATTGTCCCCTTCCCATGGGGTGTGGCGGTGGTATTCCACCTGCCTCCCCCAATATAAACACTCCAAGAAAAAATTAAACCTTCTCTCTTGTGAATCCCAGATCACCGTATGGCATACGGCATGGGGAAAAATTAAGAAGTTTATTTTCTAAAAGAAATTTTAGAATATATATACATAAATTTATATGTTTATAAACTGATTAACTCAACATTATCATTGGGAAATAAATAAAAAATTACAAAAAGAATTTTACATAAACTTTTCTCAACATATCCGACAAGCCACACACAGGGAAACTTTCCTTCCAACAAAATTTCAAATAAATCATAGAGGTTCTCAAAATAGAGAATTTACAAGGACTCCATAAATCATTTACAAATTTCATACATAAGAAGGATTTCTCAATTTACTCAAAGATTTACAATTTCCTAGCCAAATAAACTAATTGAGAAAAACAATTTTAAATAAAATTCTTTGAAGTTCTTTCCAATACAAATAAGATTTTTCCCCAATTTTAACAAGAAGATTTTTTAATCTAATCCTAATGAGAATTATAAATTTATCTATTGTTTTCTCTAGAATTTTCTATTGTTTGAAATCAATTCCTTACATAAACTTTCAACAATTTTCTACACAGAAGCTTTCAATAAATTTTCTAAATCTTACAATGTTTCCCTCTGCGTTTTCCATTGTTTAAAATATCAATTTCATAGAGGCTCTCCAATTTCACTATAAAATTTTCTACAGAAAAAATAAATTAATCATGCCAAATCTTCAAATACAAAAGCCTTACAAATTTTCAAAACAATTAAAAGCTTCTACTAAAAATACAAAATATTCTTACACAAGCAATCTTTCAAAAAAAATTTACAAATTTAAGCAAAGCTTCTACATAATTGAATTTTGTACACACAATCTTTCTAAATCAACTAAATAAATAAAACAACAAAAGAATCTGTTTTCTTGAAGCTTGGAGAAATGAAGGTTGGAGAAGAGTCTTACCTTTAGAATTCAATTTCCAAAGCCTTTTCCAAAATCACCACTTCCAGAAAGATGCAAAAAAATAGAGCCCACAATATTCTCGAGAACCTCTTTTTAATTTTCAACAAAATAATTTCTAAAAATATCCCTCTTTCCATTTCCGTGAAGTAACCTCTTACCTCACTTAGTTATGGAAAATATTCTATTTGAGAATAATTTCTCAACAAGAGTGATTAATAAATTTTCTCACACACATGTCAAATTTAAAATATCTTCTCAACAACAATAGATATTTCCTCTAAAGCATTTACAAGTCATTTTTGTATTTTAATAATTCAAACCACATTTTAATCTCTAAATAAATTTAATCAATTAATCTATTTGCTTAATAAATAAATTTAATCAATTAATTTATTTACTTAATAAAATAAATTTAATCAATTAATTTAAATTACTTTACTAAGTAAATTAAATTTAATTAATTAAATTAAATAAAAATCTTCCAACAATATTATTTAAAATTAGTTAAATAAATACTAAAATCATTAAGAGCATTAATTTAACATTAATTTCCATAAAATAAACCTTGCATAAATAAATAAAAATTGACAAGGCAAACCTAGACATGGCAATCAAACATACCGAACATGGTCTGACTAAACCTGATGACACACTAAGGCTAGGGTGTAGACTTGACACAAGTAACTTATCTACTATCTCCCAATCAACTTTACCATTGGGTCGACACGCTCAAACCTATGAAGCCAGGTGGAGTCGATGTCATGTACCTACAAACTTGTAAACAAGATATCAAAAGCCCATGTATATAAACAACATAATAATACACACCGTGAAGAGGAAGTCACGGAATCGCAAGGCGCTCGCGAGTGAGTGATGCGATTTCATCCCCTTCACCAATACACTTATCACGAACTGACAATTCCAACCATAATTAAAATACTGAAGTGCATTAATCATGTTATACCAAACCATCATTATACTAATCAAAGAATATCAGATAAAATATCAAAGAAGGTACATCACACCACCAAAAATAATCTACATCGCTTCATAAATAGCGATCAAAATATCAAAACATTGTAATCTAATCATAAGAGAAAAACATAGGGGTGTTACAAGGCTCTAATAAAAAGGGAGAAAGTTTTACAGCTGAGAGAATTCAGGAAGTAGCTCAACATCATCTCCATCTCCAAACACTGTGAATTACAAGTCGGTTGTCGTTTTGTTGTATGCAATTTAATTTCAATTGTTCTAATGTGTTTATGCTCCCTTGAGTAAATATTAGATATTCTCCTTTATTCACCAAATTTCCAATTTTTGGCATGGGTTGTGTTGTATTTTATATATATGTATATGTTTGGTTACCTTGTTGTGTAGAGGTTTTCTGAAATGATGATAATATTAATTTAATATTTCTATATAATTATATATATAAATAGATATAAAAAATATATAAATGTATATGTGCAAGTGTATATGTATATATACGTTTGTATGCATATCTATTTAAAAAGAAATATTTTAAATTATGATTTCATTTCTATGGAATGTTTGTATGAAAAAAAAACACATTTAATTACTATAATGAGTAATTCTTTACATTTTAAACGAATAATTAGGTGTTATGTGGTTTATGGTTATAAAGTTTCATAATCATTTAAATGAAATTATTGGAACATATAATTAAAATGCAGTTAATCACTCAAGTTAAATCTGCTGCGTAGAAATGTATATTTTAATATTTATCTAATTTTGTTCTTTTAAAGGTTAAGTCATTATGGGTAATTTCATTATCTTTTAAATTACTTTAATAAGTGATTTATTTACTAATGTGAGTAAAATATTTGTAAACCCTATTTTAAATTAGTTAATTTGTAGAACATTTTTATTTTAATTTATACATATATTTCAGTTTCTGATTAAGTCTTGATTGTGTATGTGTTAAAAAAGGGAAAAAAAAAATACAAGGTAATTTTATATTAAAATTTAGGTGGCTTTGATTTGAGTAAATATATGTAAATCATGGTATAGTTATATTTGGATGTAAATATATATATATATATATATATATATATATATATATATATATATGTTTTTACATGTGTTTGTTGATTATATTCAAAGGAAAAAAAGAAGAAGGTAGTATGTAATTTTATATTAAAATTTATGTGGCTTTGATTTGAGTAAATATATGTAAATCTTGGTATAGTTATATTTGGATGTAAATATATATATGTTTTTACATATGTTTGTTGGATAATTATATTTAAATAAATTTTGGAAAATTATATGTTATATTTTAATTAAATTTAATTATTTTGAAGTAAACAAATCTATATGTTATATTTTAATTAAATTTATTTATTTTGAAGTAAACAAAAGTATATGTTATATTTTAATTAAATTTATTTATTTTGAAGTAAACAAATGTATACGTTATATTTTAATCAAATTTATTTATTTTGAAGTAAATAAAAGTATATGTTATATTTTAATTAAATTTATTTGTTTTGAAGTAAACAAATGTATATGCTAGGAATCATAAGTTAAGAGAAATTTGTTGGTTTACATGCTATAGGTTTTCATAGTTCTTTATTTATTTAAATGATTTCAATATAGAAAATAAAATTTGTGATTCTTGATTATTTAATAATCTAAAAGTTACTAGGTGAGATTTGATTTAATTGAGTTTTATAATTAAATTATTGAACATTGAAGTTAGATTATTGTTATTAAATAAATAATCCTTTCATGTTCTTATTGAGTTATTTTATTTGTAAAATTGGATAG
>CM021110.1:148739802-148828749 GCA_007115665.2 Sequoiadendron giganteum
TTTTTCAATTACATTCCTCTCTAAAATAATATCTCAACCAAAAATAAATAATTAATTCTTCTCACACACATGTCACATTCAAAATATCTTCTCAACAATCAGATATTTTCTGAAAGTCTTTTGCATGTTGAAATAATTTTTTAATTACAATTTAATTCCAAATTGAAATTAATTAACACTAATTTGAAATTTACAATTTACAATTAAATTAATTTCCCCTTTTCTTTTAATTTTCTCAACAACTTAATTAATTAATTTAATTTTAATTATTTAATAAATAAATTCAACCCATAGGATTAAATTTAATTAATTAAATAAATCAAATTTAATTGCTTAACTCAAATAAAAATTTCTATCACAATGTATAATTTTAATTTAAATAAATATCAAAACTATTTAAAGCAATAACTCTAAGTATTTATTTCCATACTCAATAGCCCTTCTGAATTAAATAGTATTAAAACAAGCACCAAAGACACCACAGACTCGACTAACGACACACTATGGCTAGGGTGGAGACTTGACACAGGTAACCTAGCTACTATCTCCCAATCATCATACCGTTGGGTCAACATGCTCAAACCTGTGAAACCAGGTGGAGTTGATGTCATGTACCTGCAAACCTGTATCCAAGGCATCAATAGCACATACATATAAAATCATTATAAAATACACCGTGAAGAGGAAATCATAGAATTGCAGGGCGCTCACAAGTGAGTGATGCAATCATGTCCCCTTCACCAATACAATATCACCAAACTGACACTTCCATCATTAATAAAACTCATAACCAATAATCATGTCATAATAAACCAACATTATTTTAACCAAAACATGTCAAGTATAACATCAAGGATAGTACATCTCATAATACACATAGTTCGTATTGCTCAATAAGAAATGATAAAATAACAAAGCATCTTAATCTAACATAAGAGAAAAATAGAGGGGTGTTACATACGCTTTGTACCTTAATCTTCATTGATGTATCATTCTTGTATTTGATGTATCATTTCCTCTTTATATCAGGAAGCACTGATGTGCATATGTACTCCTAAAATGATGTAATATACTCAAAAAATGGATGTAATGTATTATTTTACCTTTATAGTCCTTATGTGATTAACAATTTGTGGTAGTCGTTATTTAATGTGTTGTATCTGTGGAAATATGCTCCATAGAACTCTCATGAAGATAGTATGTTGATGGTTATTGGGAATAAATTAATCTTGTTTATGATGAGTTAGCATATGTGGATGTTTAATTAATTGATGGATTATAATGGATGTATGATTATTGTAAGCATACACCATATCCGGTTTATAACGTAATCTTGGTTTTCATTTGCTATCGTTATGGAATGGGTTGTGTTTCGTAATGTTGCCACATGCACCCCAGAGGATGTAGATGTTATTATATATGTGTAATTGCATTATATGTATTGTATTTTATTGTTCTTCATACGTTATGTTCTATATTTTTTTTAAATTGTTGCATAATTTGGTTAGGGTTTGTTGTCCTTTGGGGTTTGCACGGCGAGGTGTTACATCTTTGGTATCATATCCAAGGTTTGCTAACACTGGGTACTCTAGGTTTATCGAGCCCATTATGTTAACCTTGTGTTTAGACTCTTGAGTTTAGGTTTTCACCCTCCTGTCAATCTCGCTTAGCAATTCAAGTTGGTCCCTAGGTGGTGTTGGTTCAATGGTGCAAAAAACTAGTAGAAAAGATAGGACCCTTGGTGTAGTGCGCAATGCACCAATATTCTTTCTAGCAGGGATGCATTACGGACCTTTTTGTTTTCTTATGATGTAACTTCCGGTGATGTAAGTTTGTGTGTGTATGTAGAAAAAGTGTGTTTTAACCTGGAATTTTGTGCTTATGATGTGTTAAATTGTGTTTTCTGTTATGAAAGGGTATAAAAATTGCCGCATATTTTGACTCTTGAACTTGTGTTGTTTTCTTTTTGTCACCCTCGCATAATGGTTGTGACCCTTTTTCCCTTGGTGGTATGTGTAGGATGCCTAGGGGTCGAGGGCGAGGTCAAGATAGAGGTCGTGGTGGTAGCCACAGAGCTAACCGCTAGAGTACTTCATCTCCAAGTTCCCATGAGTCTAAATGTAAGGAACAATAGGGTTCCCAGAACAACTTGGGAGGTGGAGGCTCGAAATCAGATTAGCCGGGATTGGAAGGAGCACAGTTGTGGAAGTTGCCATAGGAGCTTCCTATCCACTCAAACCATAGTCAAGTAGATAACCCATGGGTGGATAGGGAAAGGATAATTCGGATTACCTATCAGAGGAGGAACAAAATCAGCCCAAGAAATCCTGTGAGTATTAAGAGTGAACCAGTAGCTGCGAAGAAAATTCGGATTCTGAACTCTCGGTTATAGGCTCATTCCCTCTGACTTTAGTGATCAGGAGAAACCTATCACTAGCAGTGATCTAGTGATTCCAAATCACTTTTGTGTTGAACTTGTCATTGACATTTATGGTTGCCTTGCAAACAATGTTGTTTGTTGTTGTATGGCTTTCTCTATACCGATGCTCACTATGATATGTTAAGTATTTTGAGACCATGTTGATGATTTTTTTACCATTTTTATTTGGGTTGGATGACATGTTATCTAACTTGAGGACTTTGACACTCATTATTGATGCTTATGTTATATTGGTGCTTGGAGATTGAAGTTGTGTTTGGATTAAATTGGTTATGTTTATCATATGGACTTGTACTATGCTTGTTATGTATATGATTAGTGATGGATTTATGATGTTTCTTATAATGTGATTACTGTGTGAAGTATTGGGTTTTGAGTAAAACTTCAGGATGCAATTTAGGCAAGTTTAAGTGTGAGTGGGTACAAAAATCCAATTAATTAAATCTTTTATTTTATTTTATTTTGGGATTCTTTAAATCAGAGAAAGGATTCAAGGCATAGATTTGTTTTCCAAAAGGTATTGGAGCTCCTTAATGAGATTATATAATCGGAGATTCTATTTTAGGTTGAATTTTTCCTTTGAGGAATGTCAAAATATATATTTGTTTTATTGGGATCATTATTGGAAGATCTTGTTTTGTTAATAGTAAAATATTAAGGGTAATTTTTAAATGTAAATATCAACTATATGTAATAAAGATAAAGTATATTATTAATCATTTAGATAAAACAAGTACCAAGAATATAATTATGTGTATAAGAGACGAGTTTCTTGAACCAATATTCAAAGAAATGAACATAAATTCATCAGAATGGTGTCTAATAATTCTAATGCTACTGTAAGTTTATATTCAAACCAAGTTTAATTGTCTCATCTCATACCCTGATAATTTCACTATAGGATTTATTAATGTTTCTAATAGCTGCAAAAGGGGATGAGAATGAGTTTATTTACTCAATTCATATGATATGGAATGATTATATTATTATTATTAATAAAGCTCTAAATTTTAGTTAGTCTTTTCAAGAACTAGAATTCCTAGATTATTGTTGTAAACTTATCAAATTGTTTTCTTTGTTATGGGTTATCATAGTAGGGTTTCCTTGCTCATCATTATGGAAAATTATTAGCATTGTGGAAGAATTGGTCTTTACTCATATTAATATCATATTAAGTAGTATTGGCTAATATTTTGTTAACTAGTTCATCTTTGAATTACTCGTTAGCCTTATTGATAGATTTATAATCTTAATAACTTTTAGAATATTGCTTTGTTCATATTATTTTACCCTAGTTGTCAAATATTTAAGAGGTATATTCAAATAAGTACATTTATAGAATCCTTTATATGATAGCTAGTAACTCTTAATTGTAATGTTAATTGTAGATCACTATTATTATTGTTTTTTTTTAGATCATGATTAAATAGATAGGGTAGATGATAATTATGATGATGTCTCTTCAGTGACATGGGAGGATGCATCCCACATTAGAGAGTCACTTCCATATTTTTTATCTTGCTTCCAATATTAAGCCTAGATCTTGGGGGAGGATGTAATACCTCTCATGTTGTTGTCATTATTTTGATACTCCTTTCATGTTGTGTTGTGTCCTTGAGACTATGATGGTGATTGTTTCACTAGTTTGACTTGTTTTGGTTGATAGTTTCATTTGCACAGATGATTATCATGATATGATGATCGTGGAACCCAGGGAGCGTCACGTTATAAACACAAAACAACCAGATAATTTTATTTTTTTACATGTATTATCAACACATGATTAATAACCTAACATGATCATTCTCAGGTTCCACAACTACACTACTAAAGTAAATAAATACACATCATAACACATCAAGAACTATATATATATCAAATCATGTGAATAGTCATATCCAGATTATATTACATCAAGAGTTACATTACAAGTTCATATACAACAAGCGAGATTGTGACAAATCTTGATACAGCAAAAGTAACAATACAATGAAACCTCATGTAACATCATGAGTGAGTACAATAAAGAATAAGATCCAAAATAAATGATGACTAAGTCCATGAACTCGTCTATTGAACAACTCCATGAACAATGTGTATCCAGGATCCTGCCAAGAACAAGCATGTCTCAAACAATATCACCTGCAGGGGACCCAATGGAGGATAGAGCACATTCCTCCCAACCATGTCGAAAACCCACCCCCCATGCTAGGAGATAGAAGTAGGTCCTCAAGTCAAAAAACATCAAGAAGACAGTACGTACATCACAGGGCTGACAACCACATCATGACATAACGACATATCAAAACCATAAAAATACACACAAGCTCCCAGAGGCACAATCTCAACAATCAAAGACTCAACACATGAGACCAAATGTATTAGGATGAGAGTGTCATCACATACAATGTTCTAGGTTACCCTAGTGAACCTTCCTAGATTACCAGCCGTCATCCTGAGTTACCTTAGCAATCTCTACCGATTCTCGACCTCTAAACATACATATGTGGAATCAAATTACTTTTCGAGGAGACAAAGAAAACGACTAAGCCATTCTAGGCCTTCTCGACCTACCCTTAATCTACACAAGCATTAAGGAAATAGATGAGGCAAAAAATTAATTGTATTAGTTATGAAGACCACCCAATTCCCAGTACATTAATTTAAATTTTTCTTTGAATTACAAACTCTCAATAGGTTACCCTGGTTCCACTTAAGGGTTACGACCCCTATTGAAATCCACTGTCCCTAATTACATAACTCCAAATAAAATACCAAGGAAATCCATTACATGCATGTCAAATAAATCCATTTACAAACATAACTCAAACATGACACACTCCAACTAATTTTCAACATACCACCCAGGGAAGAAACAATCTTGCAAGGCTAAATCCCAAGACAAAAAATTTCCATTGGACAAAAAGGTAAGATCATATAAAACTTTACAATTCAAATCTTCTTTCTTAGCCTCTGGAAGACTTCTAATGAAAAAAATACAAGGTAATAAAATATGAACCAAAATCCACTTTCATTTCCAATAACAACCACACTCTTATTTCACACAAACAATCTAAGCAATACTAGAAGAATATATACCATGGTGTGTATACAAATACTCAAATCAAGATACTAAATGAACCACTTATAAAAGGTATCCTTCTTCCATTATTCACATACAGTAAATGAATTCCCTTGTTAAATCTCCAAACAATCATTCACCTAGACCTTACATACATTTATCCTCGTACCCACACAATTATAAAACAAGATTCACTTTTAATTTCAAATACCATATTTCATCTATAACATAATGAGCACAAATATTTATCTACATATATATATAACATCCATATATATATATAAGGATTCCCAATATAAACATACAATAGAATCCCTTCCCTTTAAAATCTCATACAAATTAAATCACCAATCCACAAGGGCTCTCAACATCCTAACATAGCAAAAAGTCAAAATATGCTTATGTACGAGGAATGCCAAAACATAGTAATTACTAATGTATGTTAATGAAATTCTTTTGAAAGATTAGAATCTATCTATTCAATACTTATAATGAATTCAACAATTATTATTAATTTGAAAACACTCGAATTCAATTGTCAAATAAATCATTTTCCTTAATCCAAATAATTACTCTTTACATATATAGCTCAATTATTTCCTTATTAATTTTCTCCCAAAATAGTCTGTAAATATTATATTAACATACAAGTGAATTAATTCATCATTAAATCTACGACATTCAATTAATCATCTTGTTACCTCTCCACTTATACAAAGAACATAAATATATATCTACACTAATATAATTGCAATTGCTAAATTATGTTCATAATAATATATTACTTGTTCCTTTAATTCTAAGAAATACTTAAATACAACTATAATCATAATTCCAATTATAGTGGATAAACAAAATAAAAATACAATTATATGGGTATTATTTTATACCATTAAATCTATAGAAGGATAAATCATTGTATCCACATAAAAGAAGCATCACATAATAATTCTCATAATCTTCTACATTGAGTTCCAAAATTTAAGTTATAAAATCCACGGCTAACTCAATGAGAGATCATACCAATCTAATATATATATATATATATATTAGAATGTCCAAAACTATTATATATATATTTATTTGTTTTTAAATGTCAAAGAAAAAACTATTCGACATGCCCCGAGAAGACGCCAATAATTATGCATCGTGAAGTCAAAGGAGATTGATTAAAAGATTAGCTTAAGTAGTTGCACGAGCAATGTAATAATCGACTGGTGGTTAACAAAGGTGACCCTTTTATTATCAGATTGAAGACCGGAGTACGGTACTACCTATACCCATAACTTAACAGTGTAATATAACTATATCTTACAACCACGTGAAGGATTGCATGCAGTGCAAATCACATGCAAAAATGCAATTATCGATAGACAAAAATAAACTAAAGACTGATGTTAACTGAGGTGAGAGCTTAAAAAGCGATAAGTTATATCAAACAACTCCGAGAGGGTGCGGCTTTGACAGAAGGTACATCAAATAACACCGAGCAAGGATCGGGTCAATTCTACCATTGATCTAATCAGTTGATCATATGAGATCCGTTGATATAGCAAGAACATAAAAGAATAAGTTAAAGCCAAAGAAAATGTAAATACAAAAGATACAGGAAACGATGGAAATGTCTATAGCCAACAGCAAATTGAGAAAACTGGCTTCCCACATAGATACAAAGTCTGGAAAATCAAAGAAGATCATAAATAGAACCAGTGACATAAGGAGATTATGCATAGCGCTTAAAAATAACAAGTATTGTTTAGTATTTCCAATCAAGCGCAAGTAAATGATTACTTCTAACAAATGAACAATAGCAATAAAAGTGTCTCAAAAGGTAGGAAGACCTACACCGGTGACGCAGATGAAACTTCAGATAGATGATAGCCGACCCAGGACAGGAAGAAAACAATGACAACATCACACACCATATTAAAGACAAATGAATGTATTGGATGCATGAAGATGGCTGCACAGAAACTTATAAAATATTTGGTTACTCATACATACATAGATATATCACGCCTGTAGAGGGATGATCATATTTTGGCAAAGAACTACAAGTAGGTGTAGTATAACGGTTACCATATTGTCTGGCGTCGAGCCAGTAAAGCTAAATTTTACATTTAAGTAAGCATGAGACTTGGATTATACTTGACTAAGAATTACGACCTGACAAAATAATGCATTACAAGGAAGAAAAAAGCATGAAAACAAATCCTTCAAAGAATAAGCATGCATTTACCATTAATAATAAACAAAAAAGGTGAGATATTTGCATAGATGCATCGAGTATACACGAAGGCAAACTAACATCCCATCACAAGCGAGGAACAAGGTTAGAAGAGAAGTAAGAGACATCATCAGCCAAATAGCATATTCAGGTTACCAGAAAATTTCCATCAGTAAGAAACACAAGTATGTTGACCGTCGACCACTCCATTCCAACGTGCCCAAGTAGGTGGACAAGAAGACTTTAAGGAGACCACCACGTGTCATGCAAATCACTGAATGGGATATACACTATAGCTAAGGTCATTCACAACTCCATGAAGATAGGGTACAAACAATTATAAACAAAATTGTTGTGCATACATAAATGGAGAAATGAGCAAATACAAAGAGTAATGATCCATAACAGAAAACGCTTTGGTCACAGATTTGATGTGGAGGATAGACACTATTCGATAGGAGGAATCTTGATTATATTTGCATGTGACAGTAAAACAAAGACTCAAAAATATTCAAATAAAAATAAGTCATGTATATGCGGTGTAGATCAGGCAACACCCTACAATTATCCTTTGATCTAGTAATCAATGGTTACTGAAGAACAATGACAGTTTCAAATTTCAAGTTTGCATGCGCCAAAGAGAAGGAATAATATGAGTAAAGGAAACGACTAAACATACTCAGTGCAACAACACCCGATTGATCATGCAATGAACATTAAGGAATGAGAAATTACTATAAATTTGAAGCAGATAAATCTCGAAAGGTAATCATGTGGGGAGTTTTTTTGAGAATGGATCAACACGTACAAATCCGACATGAAATCAAGACATTCAATTTTAATTTAAGAATCTTGAATCTAGGCTTCCATAATTTTCCCTCACTTTATTGTTTTTCTTTTATTTATTCATAAACTATTCAATAACATTTTCATGAACTATTGTCTGTGTAGGTTATTTAGCAAACGGGTTTCTACATACAAGAAAATCATTACTATAACAACATTTATAAATATCAAATTTCAGAAATGAAACATAATAACACAGAAGAAATGAAGCCAAACACAAGTTATGAGATTTTGTATCCTTTCCAGCACGATCAAACCTCAGAATTCACAATCTACAATATTTTCCAACACCAATCACACAGAGAAACAAAATAGCTTCTTCCCAAAAAAATATTGCCGTGAAAACAACCTACAGCCAAAACAAATTGTCATGTGCCAAAAGATATTGCATCCCATGCTTAAACATTGATTTATAATTAAAATGCAATTCACACCTCTTAAGTGATAGATTGCATGTTATTGATCAACAAGTTCCAACTTTTCAAACATCACATTCAAAACATAGATATTTTGCAAACTTTCATCCACAACTACTTGTTAGAATTTTTTAGTTTCAAAAACATTCAAGTTGCACATTCATAATAACTACAACTAATTACTCTTCCAAAATATTATATTTTAATAATCTTTAAATAAACTATTTCCTCTAATTATTAAAATATTCATTCAATTTAAATATAATAATTCATGACTTTAATTTTGATTAATAAATTAATCACAGATAAATTCAATACATACAATTAAAAAATTAAATTAATTTAAAAAAATCAATACCAATCATGACAAAATAGAACAACAAATACTTGACAAGACGGGCGTAAACAAGACAAGCAAGTAGCAAACGATACTTGTTCTTTCTAGAATGATGGTTCATGATAGAGGACTAAACTATCTCCCATCAACGAATTTCATTGCATCACACTGCACAGTCAACAATAACAACATATATAAATAAGACACACTGTGAAGAAGAATCATGGCGTAGCAGGGCACTCAGGAATGAGTATTGCTAAACTGTCTTCTTCACCAAACTGGTATAAGACATAACATCTAAACTAAATCACATCATAGTACCATCATAATAATTACAGAACAACATGTACCATCATAATTTATGTTATCTCATGAAAGTAAACAGAACATCATAAGTAAAGTGTATCATCAACTGAGTTTCACAACTGATCATGTAAACCATGACATAATGCATTTAGTAACATAGTCTCAAAAGAAATCTAACAACTAACAACAACTCAAACAACTAAAATAGAAACGTCATCAAGAGGGTCTCTACACTTTATCTGGTTATTCTTATTATTTGGGTGCATTATTATGTTATGAAAATTGATTAATGCTTACTTCATAATTTTTATGATGATGTGTTACTGTTTAGAGTCGGGTAAGGGGACAGTGTAGCATCGCTCGTTTGTGAGTACCCTGCTACGTTGCAACTCCTTCTCACGGTGCATTTGTGATTGGATATATATGTTGCTTGACATTTGTTTTGATGCAGGGTGCAGGTATTGAGCATCAACTCCACCTACACTGTCAGGTTTGAGCGTGCCCTATAAGCTTAATGGGTATGATGTGAAAATTTGAGTTGATAAAAAGTCCCTTGTCCTAGTCCGTCACCCCGTCGTTTTTTGTTGACTATGTCATTTGTTTCTGTAATGCCCCGCCATGCAACCCTAGAGGAAGTTGCAATTAACTATTCAAGGACTATTTTTTTTTTGTTTAAGCATAATTAACTTGCAAGTTCACTACCCATTGCCAACAACCCCTAAGGTTACGAGACTAAGGTTAATTTAGAACCCAAACAAAAAACATGAATGGAAACCAAACATTCATTTACGTAATAAATTAGAAATGCATACATTCCATACAAGATAAATTACATCAAGAATAAGAGATACCATGTGATTTCATCTAACAATAATTGAACAATAAGAATACATCTCTCATTCCCCGAATGAGGTAAATTCGATAAACATGATTACAAGTTACATCTTTCCACCTTGATAACAAACGAGGGGTAATAAATTAAAAGATTAACTGGATTGAATAAAGCATGAAATGAAACTGGATCCCACGAGCTCTCCAACTAGAAATCTCATCCACACGAACAAGAAGAAAAACCCAACGGAGTAAGGTGCACATTCCATCCAACCAAGTGGAACCCAAAGACCCACCCCCCGTGCTAGGAGATAGTAACAACGATTCCTAGCCAAGACCAACAACCTCTAGACACAGGCTAAAACAAAACTGAACCAAACTGGCACAACCAATCACATCTACAACACAAGTACAACTCTAACATGGTCACATTGCTTCCAGATATAAAACAAATCAATTATGTTAAGAAAACCATACACATAATAATCAAATACCAACCGTTGCCCTAGACAGAGTGTCATCGCATAGCTCGTCATGAGTTACCCACTGCGGATCTTCCTAGGCTCTGGCCCCCATCATGGGTTATCTTGGTGGCCTCAACCGATCCCTGGCCCTCATACTTACTAATGCGGGATCAAATGCTTGTCATAAAGACCAAATAGATGACCTTGCCATTCAAGGCCTTCCCACTCACCCCAAGCCTAAACAAGCACTTGCAACTATGAGTGAGGCTAGAACTTATCTTTTTAGTGTGAAGTACCACCTAACTTCTAAGTACATTGCTTTAGTTATCACTTGATCAAACTACTTTTGAAGGTTACCCAGTCTTACCTCTTATGGGCTCTAGCCCCTAACGGAAGCCACTCTTCTACTTAACACACATTCAAAACCAAATACCAAGGGTACCGAAGTGCAAACAAACAAGATATCCCGACCACCCCTTTCTCAGGAGGCAACATAAGTCAAAACCCTCTCCAAACACTGGAGGTAACAAGATAACAAAGCCACTCCTTACAAGGAGGCACAAATCACATAATCCACTCCTAATCCAAGGAGGCACAAAACATCCCCATTCGTATAAATCGGGTAATTAACTAATAACATACCATGCACTACCCAAGAGAAACACAAAGGTTGACTACATAATATGACAACCCACATAACTAAAACCCCATCTGGAAGACTTATTAATCTCTATAACACAATTTCCCCAAATGAAAACGGAAACAGTTCACAATCAAGACGAACAAGAAGACATGAATTGAACCTACTTTGGATTTACTAAATCCACTTCCTTATTAACATTCAATAATTTATTGCATTAATAACACTGATTTAAAAATACATCTTTTTCAGACAAGAGGAGAAATTAAAACCTAATATTTAATTCCCCATTTGCTTTTAAATAATAATAAAATAACCATTTAATTCTACAAATCAGAATACATTATTTTTTTAAAACCATTATTGTTTCCTCTTTTCAGTATAACCATTTTAAAATAATTAACTTGTCTTAAAAAGCATATTATTTAAAATCAAAACTACATCTCCATCAAATATAATATTTTAAAATAAAAACAATGATTTAACTAAAATTACCATGTTTTCATTTCCTCAATTTGACTTAAATCATGCCTTCAAGAAAATCATAATTTAAATACATATACACATAATATATATATATATATATATATATATATATATATATATATATCTATTTTAATTAACTAAAACAAATATATATAATATTATAATATTATATAATATAATATTAATTATTAATACATATTATATTAACTATAATATATATTAATATATTAATATTATAAATATAATAACAAATATCAATATATTAATTTTTTATTTTTTTTTATTTTAAAAAACAACTCATGTGCCTCGGGCCGCGTGCCAACCCTTAGGGTTGAGCCACAGATTTTTGGGTCACGTGCATAAGGAAGGCATTGGCTGTGCAAAGCAGAGTTGGCCCTGGTGGTGTCAGTGGCGGCGGTGGTGGATGTGTGCACAGTCGGCCACCAGTGTTGGTCGCGTTGTGTTATGCACAACCACCCACCAACAATAGTGGCGATGACTGTGTATCACACAGTGGCCATGCGTGGGGGGCGTTTAATGGGGGTCGTGCTGGGTGCGACTCCCCCATAGAGCCTCCCATGGGAGGCGCGGTGGGGTGAGCCCCCAACGCCTCCCCCAACCTCAACATTTTTTTAATTTTTTAATTTTTAATTTATTTTTTTTGTTTTATTTTATTTCATTTTTGTCAAAAATAAAACCTTATGGATTTTGGAATCCGTGCACCACACAGGGGTATTTTAAAAATCATTTTTAATAGCATAACCCCCCTCAAAACCAAGAATATATAAATAATATATATGTGTATATATACATATATTAGTATATATATATATATATATATACATGTATAAATTTAATTATCTCTGCAACAGTTTTGTAAATAAAATTGAGCAAATAATTTTCAAAGAAAATAATTTGCAGCCAAGAACACAATTTTTCTTGAGAAAGCCCAAATAAAAACAAGGGTTTAACATTTGATACAAAATTTAACATGAATTTTTCACCACAATACAGATTTTGAGTTTTCTAAATATGATTTTCAAACAGCAAAACAAATATCTATAATTCTTTCAAAATCAAACTAAATTTAAAAGAATGAACCCGATATTCTTAGAGTTTGAGATGATGCCAGGTGGTGCACAAATTCTTCCTCTTATCCCAACTCCCACTCAGCAATTTCACAAATCCAATCCAAAACCCACAAAACCAAAATCCTGTTCTTCCTTCTTTTTCTATTTTTCCAAAAACTTCCTTAAAACTCATTCCAAATCCAAATAATAAAGAAAATTCCAAAAATATCTATGCAACCACCCTAATAAAGTTTCAAAAACAGAATAGCAAAATATCTCTATTTTCAATTTTTGAATTCAAAATTTTCTAAAAATGAAATTTAAATTCTCTTTCTTTAATTTTCAATTTCAAACATTAAATTCATAAATTTCAAAAAGCATAAGTTATCTAATTTCAACACAATCAATTTAGTTAATTGATAAAATAAATCTAATCCATGATTAAATTATTTATTAATTAAATTAAATTAATTAATAAATTGAATCATATTTCTAACATTAAACTAGATAAGTTTAATCAACAACTTAACTATAACAAGCATATATTTAAACTTTTCTAACATGCAATTAAAAAAATTAGAGAGAAGGAACAATATTAAAGAAACTTAACCTGACTAAGACCCGATGACACACTATGACTAGGGTGATGACTTGGCACGGAAAACCTAGCTACTATCTCCCAATCGAATGGCGTTGGCAATGAACATGCTCAAACTTGTGAAACCAGGTGGAGTCGATGTCCTCTACCTGTCAACCTGCGAACAAAGAGTATATCCATATGCATATATATAACATAATAAAACACACCATGAAGAGGAAATCGTGGAATTGCAAGGCACTCGCAAGCGAGTGATGCGATATCGTCCACTTCACCAATACAGTATTACTAACTGATGAATCTAACATCAATAATTTAATCGAAAGCACAAAGCATCATTAATTCAATTATTTACAAACTAATCCAAACCATGCCATAATGATAATATCTGAATAAAATACCATCACGCCAAAAGATAACATTCACATCGCTTTATAAATAGCGATCAAATAAGAATCGAGTACCAAAGTTAAGGTACTAACAAAAAACACAACATAAAGGAGAAGAACATTGTTCACACAACAGAGCAAAACAGAGGGGTATTGCATCCTCCCTCCCTAGGGTTAGGCTTACTCCTGAAAGCCTACAAACAAGTAGGGACATAACTCCCTCATACAAACTGCATCCAAATCAAAACCTCAACCCTTGAGGACGAGAATCCTGCACTGTACGACCAACTCCAAAGGTCTCAACTACAGCTCCCCGATACCCAGATTGATGGTTATCAACCGCGGCATAAGTTTGATGAGATCTACCTACATCCCCTATTGTCGGCTCTTAAACTGTCATTCCCTGACCAAATCCAGAAGTTTTCCGATGCGGATAGTTCCTAGCAAGGTGGTCTTGTTGGCTGCAAGAGTAACACCCCGTGTTACGACAAAACCCTCTATCTCCTAATGGTGCAGTAGACTACTGCATACTACCCCAATCAGCCACAAACTGTGAACTCTGGGCTAGCTACTCCTGACAATTACACTTGTTGCGCCACCAGTTCAGGTTCCTTCTAGGTGAAGAACCACCATCATCCAGATATGACTGAGATTCCTTACGCTTTCCAAGCACACTCTGTTGCTGCTGACCACTCTGAGATGGTCCTTGTTGAGCCTTGGGAGACATAGCTCCCTGATTCTATCCCCTTCGAGCACCAGACCCTACTACTAAACTTCTACCAAACTGAACTCCCATGTGGCCTCCTAGTGCCATGTTCAGATTCTCCTCAACAAGACGTACTTTCTCCATCACTGTCTCCATGGTTTTGGGTTTGAAAACCATCACACATCTGCTAAGACAAGCATTTAAGCCCCTAACAAAATGGTGCACCAACATACTCTCATCGTGGCCTATCCCTGCAAACTGTTTGAGCTCATAAAAGTGACACTTATATTTCTCAACAAACAAGGCTAACTAACACAAAGCGTGAAACTCATCGCCTCTATGTTGACGCTAATGCTTGGATAGGAAACGAGCTTTGTACCTCTCTAGGAAAATCTCCCAAGACATTGAATGAATATCAATATGGAGCTTTTTCTCCTCCAACCTCCACCATGTGGATGCGAACCCTCGTAGGTGCATGATAGCACACCATGCTTTGGTATTACTACCATACTAGTGCATAGCAAAATGCCCATCAAGGTCTATAAGCCAAGTCTCAGCCTCTAACCCAGTGCCTGATCCATCATACATGGGTGGATGTGCCTTGATAAAATATTTCATGTGCGCCTCTAACTAAGGTGGGGCTTCCCTCTCAATAGGATTACCTTGAACCTCAACCGGCCTTTGACCAAGGAGTGCCAAAGCCTCCTCAAGTACTCTACGCGCAGCCTCGATTCCTCAAGGATTATGTTGACGATCACTGACCCCTGGTGCATTCTGAGATGCCTGATGTTCCTCCTGATCTGAAATAAACGGAACAAGAGGAGGAGAGTCATGCTAACTCCCATCACGACCGCCTATATGGCCACGTCCATTCCCTCTACCTCTTTCGCGTCTGGGAGGCATAATCTTGCAAAGAGACATCAAGGTATTAGGCAAGGTACATAACTTAAAAGCCTAAAAAACTAAAAGCTTAATGAGTCCATCATAATCCTAGAGTACCCAGTGTTTAAACCTAGGCTCTGATACCATGCGTAACGCCCCACCACACAACCCTAGAGGAAGTTGCAATTAACTATTCAAATGGACTAATTTTTTTTTGTTTAAGCATAATTAACTTGCAAGTTCACTACCCATTGCCAATGACCCCTAAGGTTACGAGACTAAGGTTAATTTATAATCCAAACAAAAAACATGAATGGAAACCAAACATTCATTTACTTAATAATTTAGAAATACATACATTCCATACAAGATAAATTACATCAAGAATAAGAGATACCATGCAATTTCATCTAACAATAAGATTATATCTCTCATTCCCTGAATGAGGTAAATCCGATAAAAATGATTACAAGTTACATCTTTCCACCTCGATAACAAATGAGGGCTAATAAATTACAAGATTAACTGGAATGAATAAAGCATGAAATGGAACTAGATCCCACGAGCTGTCCAACTAGAAATCTCATCCACACGAACAAGAAGAAAAACCCAACGGAGTAAGGTGCACGTTCCACCCAACCAAGTGGAACCCAAAGGCCCACCCCCCGTGCTAGGAGATAGTAACAAGGATTCCTATCCAAGACCAACAACCTCTAGACATAGGCTAAAACAAAATTGAATGAAACTGACACAACCAATCACATGTACAATACAAGTACAACTCTAACATGGTCACACTGCTTCCAGATATAAAACAGATCAATTATGTTAAGAAAACCATACACATAATAATCAAATACCAACTGTTGCCTTAGATAGAGTGTCATCACATCGCTTGTCATGAGTTACCCACTATAGATTTTCCTAGGCTTTGGCCCCCAACATGGGTTATCGTGGTGGCCTCAACCGATCCTTGGCCCTCATTCTTACTAATGCGGGATCAAATGCTTGTCATAAAGATTAGATAGATGGCATTGCCATTCCAGGCCTTTCCACTCACCCCAAGCCTGGACAAGCACTTGCGACTATGAGTGAGGCTAGAACTTATCTTTTTAGTGTGAAGTACCACCTAACTTCTAAGTACATTGCTTTAGTTATCACTTGATTAAACTACTTCTGAAGGTTACCCAGTCTTACCTCTTACGGGCTCTGGCCCCTAACGGAATCCACTCATCTACTTGACAACACACATTCAAAACCAAATGCCAAGGGTACCGAAGTGCAAACAAACAAGATATCCCAACCACCCCTTTCTCAAGAGGCAACATAAGTCAAAACCCTCTCCAAATGCTGGAGGTTACAAGATAACAAAGCCACTCCTTACAAGGAGGCACAAATCACATAATCCACTCCTAATCCTAGGCACAAAACATCCTCGTTCATGGAAACAAGGTAATTAATTGATAACGTACCATTTACTACCCTAGAGAAACACAAAGGTTGAATACATAATATGACAACCCACATAACTGAAACCCCCTCTAGAAGACTTATTAATCTCTATAACACAATTTCCCCAAATGAAAACGGAAACAATTCACAATCAAGATGAACAAGAAGACAGGAATTGAACCTACTTTGGATTTACTAAATCCATTTCCTTATTAACATTCAGTAATTTATTGCATTAATAACACTGATTTAAAAATACATCATTTTGAGACAAGAGGAGAAATTAAAACCCAATATTTAATTCCCCATTTACTTTTAAATAATAATAAAATAACCATTTAATTCTACAAATCAAAATACATTATTTTTTTAAAACCAATATTGTTTCCTCTTTTCAGCATAACCATTTTAAAATAATTAACTTGTCTTAAAAAGCATATTATTTAAAATCAAAACTACATCTCCATCAAATATAATATATTAAAATAAAAAGAATGATTTAACTAAAATTACCATGTTTTCATTTCTTCAACTTGACTTAATTCATGCCTTCAAGAAAATCATAATTTAAATACATATACACATTATATATATATATATATTTTTTTTAATTAACTAAAACAAATATATATAATATTATAATATTATATAATATAATATTAATTATTAATACATATTATATTAACTATAATATATATTAATGTATTAATGTATTGAAAAATAAATAAATTAAAAAGCAACTCATGCACCTCGGGCCGCGTGCCAACCCTTAGGGTTGAGCCATGAATTTTTAGGCCGTGTGCATAAGGAAGGTGCTGACTATGCAAAGCACAACCAACCCTGGTGGTGTCGGCGATGGCGGTGGTGGCTATGTGCACAGCTAGCCACCAGTGTTGGTGGCGTTATGCTATGCACAACCACCTACCAACAGTGGTGGCGACGGTTGTGCATCACACAACGGTCGTGTGTGGGGGGTGGGGGGTTTAATGAGGGTCGCATTGGGCGCAGCTCCCCCACAGCGCCTCCCATGGGGGCACAGTGGGGTGAGCCTCCCCCAACCTAAACATTTTTTTAATTTTTAATTTTTAATTGTTAATTTTTTGTTTTATTTTATTTCATTTTTCTCAAAAACAAAACCTAAGGATTTTGGAATCCGCGCACCACATAGGGGTATTTTAAAAATCATTTTTAATAGCATAACCCCCCTCAAAACCAAGAGTATATAAATAATATATATGTGTATATATACATATATTCGTGTATATATATATATATTCGTGTATATATATATATATATATACATGTATAAATTTAATTATCTCTGTATCAATTTTGCAAATCAAATTGAGAAAATAATTTTCAAAGAAAATAATTTGCAGCCAAGAACACAATTTTTCTTGAGAAAGCCCAAACAAGAACAGGGGTTTAAGATTTGATACAAAATTTAGCATGATGTTTTCACCACAATACAGATTTTCAGTTTTCTAAATATGATTTTCAAACAACAAAACAAATATATATAATTCTCTCAAAAATAAACTAAATTTAAATGCATGAACCTGGTATTCTTAGATTTTGAGAAGATGTCAGGTGGTGCACAGATTCTTCCTCTGATCCCAACTCCTGCTCAGCAATCTCACAAATCCAATCCAAAACCCACAAAACCAAAATCCTGTTCTTCCTTTTTTTCTATTTTTCCAAAAACTTCCTTAAAACTCATTCCAAATCCAAATAATAAAGAAAATTCCAAAAATATATATACAACCACCCGCATAAATTTTCAAAAACAGAATAGCAAAATATCTCTATTTTCAATTTTTGAATTCAAAATTTTCTAAAAATGATATATAAATTCTTTTTCTTTAATTTTCAATTTCAAACATTAAATCCATAAATTTCAAAAAGCATAACTTATCTAATTTCAACACAATCAATTTAATTAATTAATAAAATAAATCTAGTCCATGATTAAATTATTTATTAATTAATAAATTGAATCATATTTCTAACATTAAACTAGATAAGTTTAATCAACAACTTAACTATTAACAAGCATATATTTACCCTCATACATACCTATCAAGCTGCGAACAAAGAGTATATCCATATGCATATATATAACATAATAAAACACACCATGAAGAGGAAATCATGGAATTGCAGGGCGCTCACAAGCGAGTGATGCAATATCGTCCCCTTCACCAATATAGTATTACTAACTGATGAATCTAACATCAATAATTTAATCAAAAGCACAAAGCATCATTAATTCAATTATCTACAAACTAATCCAAACCATGTCATAATGATAATATCTGAATAAAATACCATCACGCCAAAAGATAACATTCACATCGCTTTACAGATAGCGATCAAATAAGAACCGAGTACCAAATTCAAGGTACTAACAAAAAACACAACATAAAAGAGAAGAACATTGTTCGCACAATAGAGCAAAATAGAGGGGTATTACATCCTCCCTCCCTAGGGTTAGGCTTACTCCTAAAAGCCTACAAACAAGTAAGGACATAACTCCCTCATACAAATTGCATCCAAATCAAAACCTCGACCCTTGAGGACGAGTATCCTACACTGCACGACCAACTCCAAAGGTCTCAACTACAGCTCCCTGATACCAGGCTGATGGTTATCAACTGCAACATAAGCTTGATGAGATCTACCTGCATCCCCTACTGTCGGCTCTTAAACTGTCAGTCCCTGACCAAATCTAGAAGTGTTCTAATGCGGACAGTTCCTAGCAAGGTGGTCTTGTTGGCCGCAAGAGTAACACCCTGTGTTACAACCAAACCCTCTATCTCCTAATGGTGCAGTACACTGCTACATACTACCCCAATCAGCCACAAATTGTGAACTCTAGGTTGGTTTCTCCTGATGATTGCACTTGTTGCGCCACTAGCTTGGGTTCCTTCTATGTGAAGAACGACCATCATCCTGATATGACTGAGATTCCTTATGCTTTCCAAGTGCACTCTGCTACTGCTGGCCACTCTAAGATGGTCCCTGCTGAGCCTTGGGAGACATAGCTCCTTGAGTCTGTCCCCTTCAAGCACCAGACCCTGCTGCTAAACTGCCACCAAACTGAGCTCCCATGTGGCCTCCTAGTGCCATGTTCAGATTCTCCTCAACAAGATGTGCTTTCTCCACCTCTGTCTCCATGGTTTTGGGTTCGAAAACCCTCACACCTCTGCTAAGACGAGCATTTAAGCCCCTGACAAAGTGGTGCACCAACATACTCTCATTGTGGCCTATCCCTACAAACTGTTTGAACTCATAAAAGCGTCACTCATATTGCTCAATAGACAAGGCTAACTAACGCAAATTGTGAAACTCATTGCCTCTACGCTGACGCCAATGCTTGGATAGGAAACAAGCTTTGTACCTCTCTAGGAAAATCTCCCAAGACACTGAATGAATATCAATATGGAGCTTTTTCTCCTCCAACCTCCACCATGTGGATTCGAATCCTCGTAGGTGCATGATAGCACACTGTGCTTTGGTATTATTGCCTTACTGGTGCATAGCAAAATGCCTATCAAGGTCTATAAGCCAAGCCTCAGCCTCTAACCCAGTGCCTCCTCCATCATACATGGGTAGATGTGCCTTGATAAAATCTTTCATGTGTGCCTCTGACTAAGGTGGGGTTTCCCTCTCAATAGGATTACCCTAAACCTCGACCGACCTTTGACCAAGGAGTGCCAAAGCCTCCTCAAGTGCTCTACGTGCAGCCTCAATTCTTGGAGGATTCTGCTGACGATCACTGACCCCTGGTGCATTCTAAGATGCCTAATGTTCCTCCTGATCTAGAATAAGTGGAACAAGAGGAGGAGAGTCATGCTAACTCCCATCATCACCGCCTATATGGCCACGTCCACGCCCTCTACCTCTTTCACGTCTGGGAGGCATAATCTTGCACAGACACATCAAGGTATTAGGCAAGGTACACAACTTAAAAGCCTAAACAACTAAAAGCTTAATGAGTCCATCATAATCCCAGAGTACCCAGTGTTTAAACCCAAGCTCTGATACCATGTGTGATGCCCCGCCACACAACCCTAGAGGAAGCTGCAATTAACTATTCAAAAGGACTAAATTTTTTTTGTTTAAGCATAATTAACTTGCAAGTTCACTACCCATTGCCAACAACCCCTTAGGTTACGAGACTGAGGTTAATTTAGAACCCAAACAAAAAACATGAATGGAAACCAAACATTCATTTACTTAATAATTTAGAAATACATACATTCCATACAAGATGAATTACATCAAGAATAAGAGATACCGTGTGATTTCATCTAACAATAATTGAACAATAAGATTACATCTCTCATTCCCCAAATGAGGTAAATCTGATAAACATGATTACAAGTTACATCTATCCACCTCGATAAAAAATGAGGGGTAATAAATTACAAGATTAACTGGAATGAATAAAGCATGAAATGAAACTAGATCCCACGAGCTCTCCAACTGGAAATCTCGTCCACATGAACAAGAAGAAAAACCCAACAAAGTAAGGTGCACGTTCCACCCAACCAAGTGGAACCCAAAGGCCCACCCCCCGTGCTAGGAGATAGTAACAACGATTCCTATCCAAGACCAACAGCCTCTAGACATAGGCTAAAACAAAATTGAATGAAACTGACACAACCAATCACATTTACAACAGAAGTACAACTCTAACATGGTCACATTGCTTCCAGATATAAAACAGATCAATTATGTTAAGAAAACCATACACATAATAATCAAATACCAACTGTTGCCTTAGATAGAGTGTCATCGCACAACTTGTCATGAGTTACCCACTGTGGATCTTCCTAGGCTTCGGCCCCTATCATGGGTTATCATGGTGGCCTCAATCGTTCCCCGACCCTCATACTTACTAATGTGGGATCAAATGTCTGTCATAAAGACCAGATAGATGACCTTGCCATTCCATGCCTTCCCACTCACCCCAAGCCTCAACAAGCACTTGCGACTATGAGTGAGGCTAGAACTTATCTTTTTAGTGTGAAGTACCACCTAACTTCTAAGTACATTGCTTTAGTTATCACTTGATTAAACTACTTCTGAAGGTTACCCAGTCTTACCTCTTATGGGCTCTAGCCCCTAACGGAAACCACTCTTCTACTTGACAACACACATTCAAAATAAAATACCAAGGGCACCGAAGTGCAAACAAACAAGATATCTCGACCACCCCTTTCTCAAGAGGCAACATAAGTCAAAACCTTCTCCAAACACTAGAGGTAATAAGATAACAAAGCCACTCTTTACAAGGAGGCACAAATCACATAATCCACTCCTAATCCAAAGAGGCACAAAACATCCCCATTCGTGGAAACCGGGTAATTAACTCATAACGTACCATTTACTACCCAAGAGAAACACAAAGGTTGACTACATAATATGACAACCCACATAACTAAAACCCCATTTGGAAGACTTATTAATCTCTATAACACAATTTCCCCAAATGAAAACGGAAACAGTTCACAATCAAGACGAACAAGAAGACAGGAATTGAACCTACTTTGGATTTACTAAATCCATTTCCTTATTAACATTTAGTAATTTATTGCATTAATAACATTGATTTAAAAATATGTATTTTTTAGACAAGAGGAGAAATTAAAACCCAATATTTAATTCCCCATTTATTTTTAAATAATAATAAAATAACCATTTAATTCTACAAATCAGAATACATTGTTTTTTCAAAACTAATATTGTTTCCTCTTTTTAGCATAACCATTTTAAAATAATTAACTTGTCTTAAAAAGCATATTATTTAAAATCAAAATTACATCTCCATCAAATATAATATTTTAAAATAAAAACAATGATTAAACTAAAATTATCATGTTTTCATTTCCTCAATTTGACTTAAATCATGCCTTCAAGAAAATCATAATTTAAATACATATACACATAATATATATATGTGTGTGTGTGTGTGTGTGTGTGTGTGTGTGTGTGTGTGTGTGTGTGTGTGTGTGTGTGTGTGTGTGTGTGTGTGTGTGTGTGTGTTTTATATATATATATATGTGTGTGTGTGTGTGTGTGTGTTTAATATATATAAATATATATATATATATATATATATATATATTATATCTATTTTAATTAACTAAAACAAATATATATAATATAATATAAATTATTAATACATATTATATTAACTATAATATATATTAATATATTAAAAAAAATTAAAAATTAAAAAGCAACTCATCTGCCTCGGGCCACGCACCAACCTTTAGGGTTGAGCCACGGATTTTCCGGCCGCGTGCATAAGGAAGGCGTCGACTGTGCAAAGCACAACTGGCCCTGGTGGTGTCAGTGGCGTCGGTGGTGGTTGTGTGCACAGCTAGCCACCAGTGTTGGTGGCGCCATACTATGCACAACCACCCACCAACAGTGGTGGCGACAGTTGTGTATCACACAGTGACCATGTGTGGGGGGTGCGGGGTTTAATGAGGGTCGCGCTAGGCACGGCTCCCCCACAGTGCCTCCCATGGGGGCACGGTGGGGTGAGCCTCCCCCAACCTCAACGTTTTTTTATTTTTTATTTTTTATTTTTTATTTTTTTATTTTTAATTTTTAATTTTTTGTTTTATTTTATTTCATTTTTCTCAAAAACAAAACTTGCGGATTTTGCAATCCACTCACCACACAGGGGTATTTTAAAAATCATTTTTAATAGCATAACCCCCCTCAAAACCAAGAGTATACAAATAATATATATGTGTATATATACATATATTCGTATATATATACATGTATAAATTTAATTATCTTCGCATCAGTTTTGCAAATCAAATTGAGAAAATAATTTTCAAAGAAAATAATTTGCAGCCAAGAACACAATTTTTCTTGAGAAAGCCCAAACAAAAACAAGGGTTTAAGATTTGATACAAAATTTAGCATGATGTTTTCACCACAATACAGATTTTCAGTTTTCTAAATATGATTTTCAAACAACAAAACAAATAATATAATTCTTTCAAAAACAAACTAAATTTAAAAGCATGAACCTGGTATTCTTAGAGTTTGAGAAGATGCCAGGTGGTGCACAGATTCTTCCTCTGATCTCAACTCCTGCTCAGCAATTTCACAAATCCAATCCAAAACCCACAAAACCAAAATCCTGTTCTTCCTTTTTTTCTATTTTTCCAAAAACTTCCTTAAAACTCATTCCAAATCCAAATAATAAAGAAAATTCCAAAAATATCTATGCAACCACCCTCATAAATTTTCAAAAATAGAATAGCAAAATATCTCTTATTTCAATTTTTGAATTCAAAATTTTTTAAAAATGAAATTTAAATTCTTTTTCTTTAATTTTCAATTTCAAACATTAAATCCATAAATTTCAAAAAAACATAACTTATCTAATTTCAACACAATCAATTTAATTAATAAATAAAATAAATCTAATCCACGATTAAATTATTTATTAATTAATAAATTGAATCATATTTCTAACATTAAACTAGATAATTTTAATCAACAACTTAACTATAACAAGCATATATTTACCATTTTCTAACATGCAGTTAAAAAAATCAGAGAAGGAACAATATTAAAGCAACTTAACCCGACTAAGACCTGACAACACACTATGACTAGGGTGATGACTTGGCATGGAAACTTAGCTACTATCTCCCAATCGAATGTCGTTGGCAATGGTCACATTCAAACCTGTGAAATCAGGTGGAGTCGATGTCCTGTACCTGTCAACCTGTGAACAAAGAGTATATCCATATGCATATATATAACATAATAAAACACACCATGAAGAGGAAATCGTGGAATTGCAGGGCGCTCGCAAGCGAGTGATGTGATACCGTCCCCTTCACCAATACAGTACTACTAACTAACAAATCTAACATCAATAATTTAATCAAAAGCACAAAGCATCATTAATTCAATTATCTACAAAACTAATCCAAAACATGTCATAATGATAATATCTGAATAAAATACCATCACACCAAAAGATAACATTCACATCGCATTATAGATAGCGATCAAATAGGAACCGAGTACCAAAGTCAAGGTACTAAGAGACAACACAACATAAAAGAGAAGAACATTGTTCGCACAACAAAGCAAAACGGAGGTGTATTACAGTTTCTAACCTCATTCTCATTTTGGTATCACTTCGTTTGAGTCGTTCATTTTTAATTGTTCATTTAATATTGATCTATTTTTTTGTTTAAGTTAATTGGTTAATTAATGTGTTTCAATCATTTGGCATGGTCATGGTTCATTGCCATTCAAGTGTTGCTCATATTTGTAACGTTGATTTAATTAAAGTATTAAATTAAATTATTAATTAATTATTAAATTAGTTCAAAAGGGATAATAATTTAATAAATTATGTTATTATTTTATTAAAGATGAAAACGTAAATAAAACATAAATTTGTAGTTATAAAGAATGTTATTTTAAATTTAAATAAATAATGGATTGGTAATCCACTTGCTAATAAAGTTTATTTTTAAATTTAAAATATTTAAAAAATAAGGTATTGAATAAAATAGAAAAGTGGATAATTTATTTATCATTATAATTGGAATAATAAATGCCAAAAAGTAATTAAAAGGAATTGTGTAACAATATGAATTATTAAATTTAAATATTGTAACCTAAAGTGAAACAACAAAGTAATTAAATTAAGGTTGAAAATTATTATCGAAAGTTTTAATCACCTTAGTGGAGTTAGGTTTCTAATTAATTAAAATGCAAGGAATTGCCTACAGGTGGCAAAACATGAAAAAGGAGATTTTGACGGGTTTACTTTCGAAAATAGAGAAGTGATGGAGAAAGTTTTACAGGTAAGAGAATTCAAGAAGTAACTCAGCATCATCTTCGTCTCCAAACGTCGTGAATTCAGGTTGGTTGTTGTTTTGTTGTATGCAATTTAATTTCAATTTTTCCAATGTGTTTATATTGCTTGAGTAAATATAAAATATGCTCATTTATTCACCAAATTGCCGATTTTTTACATGGGAATTGTTGTATTTTATATATATGTATATGTGTGGCTACCTTGTTGTGTACAGGTTTTTTGAAATGATGATAATATTAAATTAATATTTCTATATAATTAAATATATAAATATGTATATATGTACGTGTATATACAGAAGTATATAATAATATTAAATTAATATTTCTATATAATTAAATATATAAATATGTATATATGTACGTGTATATACAGAAGTATATATATATATATGTTGTGAATTCAATTTGTTGTTTATAATATGATTGTGTATTGTATCATAAAGGTTTGTGTAAATTTAGTGTGATATATAAATATAGTTATATATATAAATATATTTTAAAAATTATATAAATGTATATGTGCAAGCATATATGTATATATGTATATATACATTTGTATGCATATCTATTTAAAAAGAAATATTTTAAATTATGATTTAATTTATATGGAATATGTTTGTATGAAAAAAAACCACATTTAATTACTATAATGAGTAATTCTTTACATGTTATGTGGTTTATGGCTATAAAGTTTTATAATCATTTAAATGAAATTATTGGAACATATAATTAAAGCGTAGTTAATCACTCAAGTTAAATCCGTTGTGTTCTTTTAAAGGTTAAGTCATTATGGGTAATTTCATTATCTTTTAAATTACTTTAATCATGATTTATTTACTAATGTGAATAAAAGATTTCTAAACCCTATTTTAAATTAGTTACTTTGTAGAACGTTTTTATTTTAATTTATACATATATTTCAGTTTTTGATTAAGTCTTTGATTATGTATGTGTTAAAAAGGGAAAAAAAAAGTAGCATAGTTTTATATTAAAATTTAGGTGGCTTTGATTTGAGTAAATATATGTAAATCATGGTATAGTTATATTTGGATGTAAATATATATATGTTTTTACATATGTTTGTTGGATAATTATATTTAGATAAATTTTGAAAAAGTGTATTTAAATAAGTGGTTGGTTATTTTTATTTTTATTTATACATATATTTTAGTTTTGATTAAATGATTGTGTATGTGTTAAAAAGAAAAAAAAATAGCAGATAATTTTATATTAAAATTTATGTGGCTTTGATTTGAGTAAATATATGTAAATCTTGGTATAGTTATATTTGGATGTAAATATATATATATATATATATATATATATATATATATATATATATATATATATATATATATATATATATATATATATGTTTTGTATGTTTGTTTGATAATTATGTTTAGATAAATTTTGAAAAAGTATATGTTATATTTTAACTAAATTGAATTATTTTGAAGTAAACAAATGTACATGTTATATTTTAATTAAATTTAATTTATTTGAAGTAAACAAAAGTATATGTTATATTTTAATTAAATTTATTTGTTTTGAAGTAAACAAAATTATATGTTATATTTTAATTAGATTTATTTATTTTGAAGTAAACAAATGTATATGTTATATTTTAATCAAATTTATTTATTTTGAAGTAAAAAAATGTATACGTTATATTTTAATTAAATTTATTTATTTTGAAGTAAACAAATGTATATGTTATATTTTAATTAAATTTATTTAATTTGAAGTAAACAAATGTTTATGGTAGGAATCATAAGTTAAGAGAAATTTGTTGGTTTACATGCTATAGGTTTTCATAATTCTTTATTTATTTAAATGATTTCAATATAGATGTGTAAATAAAATAAAATTTGTGATTTTTGATTATTTAATAATCTAAAAGTTACTAAGTGAGATTTGATTTAATTGGGTTTTATAATTAAAGAGTTGAACATCGAAGTTAGATTATTGTTATTAAATAAATAATCCTTTCATGTTCTTATTGAGTTATTCTATTTGTCAAATTGGATAGGAATGTATAAAAAGTGAAGTATCGAATATGTTTTTAAGTTTCATTACATGGAATTGTGTTGGGAGATTAAAGTTTGATTTTTACATTTTCATGATTGATTGTATTCTCCATTGTATTATTTTCTATTTTGATGAGTTTATATGCCAAGCCATGATGTGAGTATCTTTGGGAACCCAAAGTATTTGCGTACCCTTCAGTTTGGAGTATATGATAGTTGGTGTTATAGGCTTCTTGAGGCATTGGGTAATGGGTTTATGTTGGATTTCTTTGATTTGACTTTGAAACGTTTGATTTAATTATTAGTTTTGAACTCTTGTGGGTGTTACCTTATTTTATTGTTTTGTCTCTTGTTATGGTTGTTTGGCAAGATGGACCATGCCTCATATTTGTACTCAGACTAGTAATTTTTGGTGTTTCATGTTTGGTACACCCCTTGTTGTTGTAAGTTTTATATTAGGGCTATTAGGGAGAGTGGCTCTTCATGGGGGTCAATGCACAAAGGGGCAGCCTGAATAACCCATGGAAGAGTTGGTTAAATAAGTGAAAACCTAATAAAATTAACTAGTGGGTTTGGATAGGAACACATTAACTAAAGATAAGTAATTTGCCTCGTCCATGCCGTTAGTGATTTCGCATACTAAGGGTGGGTTGAGAAGGCTGTGGTTGGAAAGATTGCTATCTCATCCTCATGAGAGGCTAGTGGTCCCACACATGTCACCCTATGGGATCGGTGCCTAGTGAGTGGCAGCCAAGATAACCATAGATGGGGGTCGGCGCCTATTGAGAGGCAATCAAGATAACTCATGATAGGACTGTGCGATGACACTCTCTCATAGTATCATTTGCCTTTACCTTTGTATGCCTATAGAAGCAGTCACCTTATAAGTAATCATTGAGATTGTTGTTTTTTATGTTTTGGTTGCTCTTGTGGTTTGGTTTTGGGGTTATTTTGCTCATCTGTCTTGGTCGTGGGTCTTTCTTGTCAACTCCTAGCATGGGGGGTGGACCTTTGGGTCTATGTGGTCAGGTGGAACATCCTATGCACCCCATTGGGTTCCCAAGTTGTGTTCATGATGCAAAAGCAGATGTAGATTTTCTAGAGCTTCACTTGGTTGAAGACTATTCTATGCTTTGTACCTTAATATTCATTGATGTATCATTTCCTCTTTATATCAGGAAGCACTGATGTGCATATGTACTCTTGGAACGATGTAATATACTCTAGAAATGGATTTAATGTATTATTTTACCTTTATAGTCCTTATGTGATTAATGATTTGTGGTAGCCATTATTTAATGTGTTATATCCATGGAAATATGATCCATGGAATTCTCTTGAAGATAGTATGTTGATGGTTATTGGGAATAAATTAATCTTGTTTATGATGAGTTATCATATGTGGATGTTTAATTAATAGATGGATTATAATGGATGTATGATTATTGTAAGCATACACCATATCCGGTTTATAACGTAATCTTGGTTTTCATTCGCTATCGTTATGGAATGGGTTGTGTTTTGTAATGATGCCATGTGCACCCCAGAGGATGTAGATTTTATTAGATATGTGTAATTTCATATGTTATATTTATTGTAATTTATTGTTCTTCATATATTATGTTCTATTTTAAAAAAAATGTTTCATAATTTGGTTAGGGTTTGTTGTCCTTTGGGGTTTTCAAAGCAAGGTGTTATAGTGACTCTCCATGGACATACTTGGGATAAAATTTATTTGGATTCTTAGGCATTTCATGTATGCCACCAAGAATGGCTCCCAATGGCGAAGGATTATTTGCAAAGAATGTCATGGGTGGCAGTGGATTTGGTTGTGCTAGCGGTGGTATGGGTGGAAATCCAAGTGGAGTGTGCAGTGGTGTTAACGGTGGTGGGATCAAAACCCAATGGGCCCTTGGTATAATAGGGGTTTAGAGTTCAAGTAATGGGCCTGGATTTATAGCGGATCTCAGAAATATTTCAAACCTGTTCAATGAAAAGGACCCAATTCGCTCTAGTTTGTTCATGTAAGACCCCTCCGTTTTGCTCTTTTGATTGAACAGTGTTCTATTTGGTTACGCCTTATTTTATGTTGGTGCTTTGGCTTGAACTTAGTTGCTATTTGATCATTATATGTAAGTGATGCAAATGTTGTATTTTGGCGTGATGGTATTTGATCATGATGTTATTATTATGTCATGCTTTGGATTAGCATAGTGGATAATTGGATTAATGATGTTTATGCTTTGATCATATTAATGATGTTAGATTCATCAATTGGAAATATTATATTGGTGAAGGGGATAGATGACATCACTCGCTTGCGAGCACCCTGCGATTCCGAGATTACCTCTTCACAGTGTGTATTTTATGTTGTTCATATTATATGTTGTTGTTTACTTGAATTGCAGGTTGACAGGTACAAGACATCGACTCCACTTGGTTTCATGGGTTGGAGCATGTTCAATACCCAACAGTATTCGATTGGGAGATAGTAGCTAGGTTTATGTGCCAAGTCGTCACCCTAGTCTTTGTATGTCGTCAGTTGTTTGTCGGGTTGTGTTGTTTTGATTATCATTCCCTCTCTTCGTTATTTAATTGCAAGTTAAATTGGGTGATTTAAATAGCTTAATGTATTTAAGTTGTTGAGTAATGTAATCTGGAATTATGTTGAAATATAATTTATTTATTATTAATTTAATTTAATTAATAAATAATTTAATCGTTGATTAAATCTATTTATTAATTAATTAAATTTTTGATGTTGAAAGAAATGAATTTATTTATGTTGAATTTGAAAATAAAGAAAATTATTTAAAAGTCAAATTTGAAAGTTTGAAATTCAAAATTAAAGAAATTAGATATTTTTGCATTTTCTATTTTGAAAAATTTATGAGGGGGTTGTTGGATTTTTTTAGGGTTTTATCCTTATGGTTGAATTTTGTTTCTAAATTTTGGAGGATGAAGTTTTTGGAAAAATTGGAAATGGAGGAGAGGAAGAATGGTTTTCATTTTGTGGGTTTTTGGATTTGAGTTGTGAAAACTTGTGGAACTGGATTTGGAAGCAAGGTGGAAGTTGGGCAGCGTTTGGATCTTCTCAGACATCAGTTTACTAGGTTCATGTCTTGGTTTTAATCATTTTGGAAATTTATATTTAAATGTGGTTGCTGTTGAAAAATCTTGTTGATTAATATTTCAATACTCTGTATGTGATTTGCAATGGAAAAACCCATGTTGAATTATGAGTTTGTTGCAAAAAAATCTCTTCTTTGGAAAATTATCTCTTCAAGAAAATTTATGTTATATATATATATATATATTATGTATGTTTAGATTAGGTCCTTGCTGTGTTTTAAAAAAATAAAATTCGGATTAATCCTTGGGAAAAATCCGTAGGCAGTTTTGTAGAGGAAATTTTTTTTTTTAAATATATTTTAAAAAAATAAAAATAAAGAAAGTTTGGGGGGTTGGGGGCTCACCCCACCGCCGCTCCCATGGGGGCGGAGTGGGGGAGCCATGCCCACTCCCCACCATCCACGGCCCGCGCGGACTGCGTAGGCAACGGCCACTGCAATTGGTGGCAGCACTTCCGGCGCCTCCCGCGGGGTAACCGCAGTGGCTTCTGTAGCCACGATGCTTCCCTCGTCATGGTTCCTCCTTGTCCCCGGTGGCGCTGCCTCCTACGGCCACCCCACCCTAAAACCTCCGCCCGCCTGGTTTTCAAGTGCCGCACCCTACCAAAACAAAACCATGGCCGGAAAAGAAAGACACGGCCAGCCCTAAAACGTGGCGCATGACCCAATGAAAATGTGTGGGCTTTGGTTTTTTTTAAATTCATTAAAATATTTTTTTTTTTATACTAATATTTTATTATTATATTTGATAATATTAAATATTATTATATATATTATGGTTTAATAATATATAATAATATTTAATATTAGATTATATAATATTTAATATTAGATTATATAATATTATAATATTAGTTATAAATATGTATTTATTATGTGTATGGTTCTCATAACATACTTGTCCTGCTTTATATCTGGAAGCGATGTGACCATGTAGAGTTGTACTTATGTTGTATTTGAGTTGTACCTTGGGATGTTCTGTGAGGTTCATGTGTTTGGTTGTTTCAGTTTGGTTCAGTTTATGTTAGCCTATGTCTAGAGGTAGATGGTCTTGACTAGGATTCATGGTTACTATCTCCTAGCACGGGGGGTGGGCCTTTGGGTTCCACTTGGTTGGGTGGTGTGCACCTAAATCCATTGGGTTCTTTCTTCATGTTCATGTGGACAAGACTTTGAGTTGGAGATCTTGTTGGTTTCAGTACCAGTTCTTGCTTTATTTCATTTCAGTTGATCTTGTACTATTTTACCCTTCATCTGTTATCGAGGTGGAAGTTGTAACTGTAACCTTATTTATTAGACTTGCCTCATTCGGGGAATGAGATTTATAATTGTAATAATTAATTATGGGTAAATGAGTTTAAAAGTTATCTATTATGTTTGGATGTAATTCATTTTGTATGGAATGTATGTGTACTTATTATCTTGAGTAGATAAATGTTATGGTTTCATTTATATTGTTGTTGTTGTTGTGGGTTGTTAAGTTGATTCAGTCTCGTAACCTTAGGGGATGGTTGTATTGGGAAGTGAACTTGTATATTAATTGTACTTAAACAAAAAAAAAAAATAGCCTGTTTAAGTAGTGGTTTGCATCATCCTCTAGGGTTGTGTGGCGGGGCATTACACATGGTATCAGAGCCTAGGTTTAAACACTAGGTTCTTTGGGTACATTTGTGCCCACTGTGTAGTTCTTGCGAATTGTTAGTGGGTTGGTCAAGTGTTCACATGTTCATGGCTTTTACTTTAGCATGATGTACTCTGTGAAGAAGAGTAGCGTGAAGGAAACCTGATAAAAGGGTTTGGTTGGAAAGTTCTGATATGTATCCCATGAGTTATGGAATTGGATGTTCATATGGGATTATGTATGTAGTTGTACCCTTGTAAATGTATGAACCAGTAATTGTATCTTGTTGGAGAGTCGTGGATACACTCTAGGTCATGTGGATTGTGTGTTCATTCCACATCACATGAGGGTTGTTATCATCCTTGTCGAACGTTGTTTCCTCCTTCCTTGTTTGGTGGCTAGTGACTAGTCACACTGTGGTTGTATAGTGAAATTTAAAGATTGTGAACTTTCTTTCAGTTATTAATGATTCTTTTCGGTTGATTGTGAGGACTGACACTTTGTTTATATTTGATTGTGAAGGCTTAGCCACAATTTGTGATCTTATTTTCTTGTAACCCTAGTGGTTATATATTTGATTCAGTGTTGAAATTGTGCACATTTATTGCCTTATTGCTGAAATAAAACTTCAAATTTTATCTTCTTTATGAACTTCGTGGCTAAGCTAGTTATCTTTGTTGTTTTCAAGGTCGGTTATGTGTTGTATTGTAATTCCTCTCCAAGGACGTAGGACACGGACTTGGTGAGTGTGTACGAGGAAGTAGATGTAGGAAACATTGAGGATGGGGGTATGTGAGGTTGTTTTGCAACTAGGACCCACCACTCACCTTTGTTGCGATGACTATCTCTTGGAAGTTGATCACCTTATACAGCAAGAGACATGTCATTGTGGTCTTGTTGGTTTTGGTTGAGTTGGTTAGTTGTTCTTGGTTCATGGATCCTTCTATCATGAGTTGGTATGTTGCTTTTTGAGTGATGTGTATTGGTGCATATGTGTAGTATGGGTGATAACCCTTGGTTATGTGTTTTGGAGACTTGGTTGGTGGTTGCTCCACCATGTGGTCTTGTTTGGATTAGCATTGTATTTGGCTGAGTTGTATATGGCATGGGTTGTTGTTGTTTATGTGTTGAGGTATGAGTGGTTCAGTTTTGGAACCCTTGGTTATGTGTGATTGTATGGAGTTTGCACTAGGGTTAGTTGTAGGCTTCCAAGAGTAAGCCTGACCCTAGGGGGGAGGATGTAAGACCCCTCCATTTTTCTTTTTTGATTGAACAGTGTTCTGTTTGGTTAGGCCTTATTTTATGTTGGTGCTTTGGCTTGAACTTAGTTGCTATTTGATCGTTATCTGTAACTGATGCAAATGTTATATTTTGGTGTGATGGTATTTGATCATGATGTTATTATTATGTCATGCTTTGGATTAGCATAGTGGATAATTGGATTAATGATGTTTATGCTTTGATCATATTAATGATGTTAGATTCATCAGTTGATAATATTGTATTGGTGAAGGGGACGGATCGCATCACTCGCTTGCGAGCGCCCTACGATTCTGAGATTACCTCTTCACGATGTGTATTTTATGTTGTTCATATTATATGTTGTTGTTTACTTGAATTGCAGGTTGACAGGTTCAGGACATCGACTCCACCTGGTTTCATGGGTTGGAGCGTGTTCAATACCCAATGGTTTTCGATTGGGAGATAGTAGCTAGGTTTTCGTGCCAAGTTGTCACCCTAGTCTTTGTATGTCATCAGTTGTTTGTCGGGTTGTGTTGTTTTGATTATCGTTCCCTCTCTTCATTATTTAATTGCAAGTTAAATTGGGTGATTTAAATAGCTTAATGTATTTAAGTTGTTGAGTAATGTAATCTGGAATTATGTTGAAATATAATTTATTTATTATTAATTTAATTTAATTAATAAATAATTTAATCGTTGATTAAATCTATTTATTAATTAATTAAATTTTTGATGTTGAAAGAAATGAATTTATTTATGTTGAATTTGAAAATAAAGAGAATGATTTAAAAGTCAAATTTGAAAGTTTGAAATTCAAAATTAAAGAAATTAGATATTTTTGCATTTTCTATTTTGAAAAATTTATGAGGGGGTTGTTGGATTTTTTTAGGGTTTTATCCTTATGGTTGAATTTTGTTTCTAAATTTTGGAGGATGAAGTTTTTGGAAAAATTGGAAATGGAGGAGAGGAAGAATGGTTTTCATTTTGTGGGTTTTTGGATTTGAGTTGTGAAAACTTGTGGAACTGGATTTGGAAGCAAGGTGGAAGCTGGGCAACATTTGGATCTTCTCAAACATCAGTTTACCAAGTTCATGTCTTGGTTTTAATCATTTTGGAAATTTATATTTAAATGTGGTTGTTGTTGAAAAATCTTGTTGATTAATATTTCAATACTCTGTATGTGATTTGCAATGGAAAAACCCATGTTGAATTTTGAGTTTGTTGCAAAAAAATCTATTCTTTGGAAAATTATCTCTTCAAGAAAATTTATGTTCTTGGCTGGAAATTGTGTTTTTCAATTTGATCTCTCAATTATTTTTGCAAATTTCTATGGTGGGAATGTTTATTTTACATATATAAGTATATATATATATATATATATATATATATTATAGATATATATATATATATATTATGTATGTTTTTGAAAAGTTAAACAGCATTTACAAGGCATTGTACCCCTCACAACGGGCCACTAGGGCCAAAAAAGGACTAAACATAACCAGAGAACAATAATAGAAAAAGAGAAAAAGCCAGAGACAACCCAGTGATAGCACACCAACAGCCAAAAAATAGTCAACAGACCAGCAACAGGAGTAGCTAACTGGCCTCATCCTAGTTCTTGAACAGGAGGTCAACTGCCTCATCACCAACCCACTCCTTATTTTCTTGGCTATTATTCCCTGCTAATTCCTCTTTTATGACATTTGATAGTGCACTAGTAACAAAGTGGCTCAATTTCATTGTGAAGCAGGTCAAGCCCCTGAATCTTTTGTCCAAGGTGTTCAGTCTCTTCGCCAACATATCAGCATCTTCCCCAATATCACTAGTCTTCAGAAATGAACTAGGCTCATTCACCAGTGGAGTATGCGAGTCAAAAACATGGCCAGAAAACTTGTTGTCCATCGGCGTAGGCAGGGGTCTCTCAGCCATCTCATCAATCTCATCATCAGACTCATCTTCCTTATAGCCCTTGCTGTCAGACTGCTCCACCTCTGAGTCCTCAATAATTAATCTCTTTTTGTTGTTCTTGGCCATCCTCCCCGATCTCCTCCTAACACTTTCCCCACCTGTCAACTTTGTGATCCCCACAACTGTATCCCCTCCAGAGTCTTTCTCAACAACAACCTTGCCCTTTCCCTCCTTGATAGTCATGGCCTGCTCACATTTCTCCTTACCTTTCTTTAGCTTAGTGTCTTTTTCCGTCATGTCCACCTGGGTGACCTTTAGCTCACAAAGCCCTTCCACCGCACTAGCATGAGCCATGCCTAATCCACCCTTAAGCTTTTTGGTGGCCAAATTGGTTTTGACACTCCCCACACGACAACCTGAGGAGGGCTCTTAGACTCAGCCGGGGATATATGAATCGAGGAGATGGGTTCTATGTTCTTGACATGGACAGTAATGGTTTTAGGCAGACAAAGAGCAAGATGGAAGGGGTACAGGTAGAGTATAAGACCCTAGTGGAGCGGGAGAGGAAGGGGATCATCGGGATTACGGTAAGCCACCACCTTACATTTCTCTATCGAGCTTTCCAGGTCCATAAAAAGGAAAAAATGAAAGCTAAGTAGCATTTTATGTCTGAGATGGTTAAGCAGCGGGAAATGATAGAAAAAACAAGTTTTGTACCTACCTTCTAGTGTCACATATTTCATTAGAGCCATGCAGACCATGTCCCACGTCTTAGGGAGCTCAGCTCTTTCAAACCCCACCAGATTCTTGATTGGAGTCTCCACACCTCTGAAGAACGCCTTAAGGGTTTCATGGTCTGGCTTTTTGGTGTGTTTAGGGTATTTCTTCCTTTCGCACCTCAAGCCCGTGGCTTGCGCAATGACCTCCTCGCTAACTTCAAACGATATCCCTCCAGTAGAAACCCTTATGTCCTTCCAAGAACTAGCAAATTGACCCGAAAGAATAGGATCATGGTCGACCAGTCATTCCATAAGCGGGGCAATTCTGCCCTCCACACAAATGTGCCACACAAGAGGGTTGTTCCGAAATTCATCACAACTATCCGGCTCCATCCGCACACAATCTCCCCCCATTCTTTCAGCCTGCTCAGGAAAATCACAGCGATGTAACAAACACTAGAGCCAAATGTTGCAAACAAGTAACACAAAAGGATGTTTAATGCAGGGATTACGGCTAGTAATCCACACAAACCGATAACACACGCGGATGGGAAATATGCAACAATGAGAAAAGACATAACATTTAATGATTTTTTGAAAATAGTGGAGGAGGCAGAAGTTAGCGGAAAGGTAGGAAAGGCACAACATCCCATTCCGATAAACCAACCAGCCAAATTTAGAAACCCGCCAAAGAAAGCCGAAATAACCACTATCTAAGTTAGCCGGCACAAAGCCACTAGAACACAACCAGTACTTGTCATGAATAGTCCCATCATTTTTAACACACTCGCTCCTCCAAAAGTAATTAGGAATTAAATCAAGTGACCCCATTCCCCAAAATGTGATACTCACAGTACCTTCATGCACCCGAGAAGAAATCACAGCCTTCGAAAACACCCGCATCACATCACCAAATCTAAGCTTGATCGCATCATTTAAGTTTCCTCCCTGCCATCTCATCATTATTTGATAAGCAATACCCAATCTCCTATCCCAAAGAATCATCACTAGGATGCTCGATCCCCTATCCCACACCCGCTCATCTTTACTCGTAGTACTTCACCTGTCCTCCATACTAATTTTGCAAATTATCCACCAACACGCACAAATATACCAGTGGACTCCCTAGTCAGTCCTCGTCATCCAAAAGTTACAAGTCATTATTAACCATGGAATTCCTTTCCCGCTCTATCAAACAAGTCCTTGCTATGTTTTAAAAAAATAAAATTCAGATTAATCCTTGGGAAAAATCCGCAGGCGGTTTTGTAGAGGAAATTTTTTTAAAAATAAAATATTTTAAAAAAATAAAAATAAAGTAAGTTTGGGGGGCTAGGGGCTCACCCCACCGCTGCTCCCATGGGGGTAGAGTGGGGGAGCCATGCCCACTCCCCACCATCCATGTGGCAGCACTATCGGCGCCACCTGCGGGGTAACCGCGGCAGCTTCTGTAGCCACGGCGCCTCCCTCATCGTCGTTCCTCGTCCCCGGTGGCGCTGCCTCCTGCGGCCGCCCCACCCTAAAACCTCTGCCCGCCTGGTTTTAAAGTGCCACCCCCTGCAAAACAAAACCACGGTCAGAAAAGAAAGACATGGCCAGCCCTAAAATGTGGCACGCGACCCAATGAAAACACGTGGGCTTTGGTTTTTTTTTAAGTCATTAAAATATTTTTTTTTTATAATAATATTTTATTATTATATTTGATAATATTAAATATTATTATATATATTATGGTTTAATAATATTATATAATATTTAATATTAGATTATATAATATTATAATATTAGTTATAAATATGTATTTATTATGCGTATGGTTCTCATAACATACTTGTCCTGCTTTATATCTGGAAGTGATGTGACCATGTAGAGTTGTACTTATGTTGTATTTGAGTTGTACCTTGGGATGTTCTGTGAGGTTCATGTGTTTGGTTGTTTTAGTTTGATTCAGTTTATGTTAGTCTGTGTCTAGAGGTAGATGGTCTTGACTAGGATTCCTAGTTACTATCTCCTATTACGGGGGGTGGGCCTTTGGGTTCCACTTGGTTGGGTGGCATGCACCTAAATCTGTTGGGTTCTTTCTTCATGTTCGTGTGGACGAGACTTCCAGTTGGAGAGCTCGTTGGTTTCAGTACCAGTTCTTGCTTTATTTCATTTCAGTTGATCTTGTACTATTTTACCCCTCATCTGTTATCGAGGTGGAAGTTGTAACTATAACCTTATTTATTGGACTTGCCTCATTCGGGGAATGAGAGTTGTAATTGTAATAATTAATTATGGGTAAATGAGTTTGAAAGTTATCTATTATGTTTAAATGCAATTCATCTTGTATGGAATGTATGCATACTTATTATCTTGAGTAGATAAATGTTATGGTTTCATTTATGTTGTTGTTGTTGTTGTGGGTTGTTAAGTAGATTCAGTCTCATAACCTTAGGGGATGGTTGCATTGGGAAGCGAACTTGTATATTAATTGTACTTAAACAAAAAAAAAAAATTAGCCTGTTTAAGTAGTGGTTTGCATCATCCTCTAGGGTTGTGTGGCGGGGCGTTACAGTTCCTTTGGGCCCTCCTTCTATTGCCAATTATGTTGATGGTCTAATTGACACAACAACATGCAAGTAAGATGTAATCACCTTACCTCTCTTGAAAAAGACAAACAATTGTTAAATCAATCACCTTCCAAGGTCCCAGATGTTGGATCACAACATTATTATTTTTTTGAGCGGTCAAGGAACCTATAATGTTCAAGGAGCCTACTAGTAAACAAGTACAAACTAGAAAGTAAAAAATAATTTAACATTTGGGGTTTAAATAATTGAAAAATATCGATCAAGGTTTTGGGACAACAAAACCTGAACACAAATTTCTTTTAATTCAAACATGCAATTCTAACAATGAACGCCTTCCTAATTAACCAAATAGTAGAACAATAAAATTTATGAAATGATCCATACCATTACATCCATTCATCATCACTTCTTTTTACTTTTCAAGAATAAAATATCACAAGCTCATCACCATAACTAACAGATCAACAAATATCAAGAAACATCATTCACATATAATGTAGTGCCTCTCTGCTTGGGTCTTTGGGTTGTTTGGGTAAGAGTATATTTGTGTTAGTTTGTTGATCGATGTTTATATGGTATTGTTAATGATTGGTTAATAATTTATTATAGTGTTAATTTAAATGTCATTAATAAATTTAATGTGGCTTTAATTAGCACATTAATAGAATTTCATTAATTAGTAGTTTGATTTTATAACGTTTATTATTGTGGAGGTAAGTACAATTAATTTATTAGATTTAATTATTAAAGTGAATTGTGAGAAAATGTTCAAGTATTTAATTATAGTATTTTAGTTATTGAAATTAATATTTTTATTATAAGAAAGAATAACATTTTGATTATAATATTTTTTAATTAATTATTGTCTTGATTTAATTCGAAATGGAAATTTGAAGTGAAAATTGGAAATATTTCTTCACAAAGTTGGTATTCGTGGGCACAAACCTTGGTGGAAAGATTGAAAATGGTTTCCAAATACTCCTCTAAGGAGCTACAAGACGCGGCTCGGTTACAAGTGGCTTTCACCCCATTTCCCTATGCTCAGCTCTTTGAACCAGAGATGGCTTCTTAACTCCTCAGCCTTTACTTGGCGCAGGAGGTTTGATGTCATTTGGTCTATAATTGTTAATCCGAAGCTGGCCCACTTTGCTTGGTGTATTCTTTTCCAAGGCTTGCCTGTGGGTTCTCGGCTAATTCATTTGGGGGTCTCTGACCCTCGCTGCCCATTTTGTGGGCAGCCTGAAAGCTTCAAGCACCTTTTTTGGTTTTGTCCAAGAGCTCAATAGTTCTAGACTTGGATTCATGATTTCTTTTGGCCTTTTAGGCTTGAACCCTTTTCGTGGCATATGGTTCTACTAGGGGACCCGCCTGGAACCTCGACTAAGTTCACCCAGATTTGGCACACTTTCAGAGTGGAAATCCTTTTCAGTATCTGGAAAGACAGAAATGCTTGTATTTTTGCTCATTCGCATTTAGCTATTAATGTATCTCTTTATGCTAAAGCTGGTATATGCTCTAATGTTATGTTACAAATTCAAGTGCAAGCCAACAAGGTTGCACTAGAAGTGGCTCACCTGTAGGTTCTCCTAGACCACTGGGGCAATGCCCCTTGTACTGTGGCTTGGATTCCTGACTTGCCCTCCTCCTCCCGCCGCCGGTCGCCCTCTTGGGGCTGGAAGCGAAGTGACTCCATGCGGGCTCGTTCCTAGCCTCCTCCTCGGAGGGATTCTCGGCTTCCCAGACAGGCTCATTCTCCTCCGCCGCATCTTGGTCAGGGTTGGCACTCTAGTGGTGCACCGAGGAGTAGTGGTGGCGGTTTTGGGTGGCCTTCGGATGCTCCTCCTGACTCTGGCTCTGGTTGGCCCTCCATTGGTAAAAGCTTCCTGCGGCTTGCTCTCACAATCTCGCCCCGACGCGAGGATAAAGATAAAGAAGATAAGAATGATGATGGTTGGGGTGCTCCTCCTGACATCACTCCTAACCCCGCTGATGTATGGGGAAAAAATCTGGATGACCAGGATCCCCCAGGATCTACTGGCACTGCTTTAGCTACTTAATTTTCTTTCTGTTGTTTTATTTCTAGGCTAGGCCCATGTGACTTTAGTTAATTTTTGTTGGGCTAGGCCCATGTGATTTTCGGGGTGTGCTTTTCTACCACCCAACCCTTTTTTGCGAATTTTGTAACTTTATCTCTTTTAATACAGATAGCTGGAAAATTCATCAAAAAAAATACAAAATGGGTCACAAACTTGCTTTTATCACTGGTGGTTGTTTTCGGAAACGTTTATTTGATTTTATAATGTTCTCTTTAGGATTTTTTTTGGGGGTCAGTCTTTTGATTTTCAAAAAGAATTAATTCTGAAAAGAAAATTATATTTTGATTTTGTTTTCAAGAGGAGTTTATGATTGTTATTCTGATCAAGTTCGAAGGAAGCCTTCGGCGGTTGTGAATCAAAGATCTTCAATTCGTGTTCTCCGTGCTTGTGCATGGGAATTCAGGTAGGTTTTTTTCTTGACTTTGTTGCATAACCCCTTGTCTAACATTTTAAATCTATTCTTATTACTATGGTATTCAGTTTCATACCTATATTAGGCAAAATGGTATCGGTTTACAGTCATTTGGATGGCATGCAACATGCAAAGCAGCCATTATGGTTAGGGGTGAATATGTTGACAATAGCAACAGGCTGAGGAATTCGGCTCCACACCTGTCATTGCATTTGCTTCAAAGTCTTAAACCTTTCCTTGACTATTCAAAGTCCTTGTAGATAGTTGTATTTTGAAAATCGCAAAATTTGAAGATGTGAAGTTGAGATTTGAACCAACGTCTTCTACTCTTTTCTCCATCGAAGCAATCTATACCTTAAGGCTCAAGATAGTTCAATTATATGCTTCCCTTTGGGCTTATATTTGATGAAATTACTTGTAAATGGTTGATAAATATACATTTTTTTGAGGACTTAGGATTATTGTAGGTTTTGGCTTATAGGAATGCTTAGTATTTGATTTGTTCCCATTTATGCCTAGCGTAGATTCATTAGATAGCCTTTTTATTCTCAAATTGTTTCATTTAGCATCACCAATCACATAGTCTTTGCCAAATGATGGAAATAGTTCACACCTCTCATAACAAATTCTCTTGCATCAATCGAAGTGTAATTTTATTTTAAATTTGTGGTTAGAGGGAGATGAAATTAAGTTTTATCGAGAGAATGAGCATAGAGACCCAGAAATCAATAGTATTATTCTGAGCATTCATGATTTTTTTCTCACATATCCTTAAAAGAGCGAAATAAAGGAGAAGAGGAATAGGAAGTTAATCGCAAGTATTATGATCAAGATGTCTGCAAGATTTTTCTCGTTGGCCTTTGTCTACACGACCTCTTCCAGTTAATGAAAATGGATTTAGGTAATTTTCCAAAAGTGCATTCATTGCAACTACGAGAAGACTGCAGAAGATTTTAAGGACTATGATTTGTCTGGGGAATGCAAGATATCTTTCTAGCTTGAGATGTAAGAAAAGAAATAGAGGAAAAGGCATGTTTTGGGTATCTTGACCTCTGTTTGATGGCAGTAATGTGTTTTTTTATATACATGGTGATTCAGTTCCATTCAAAGGAAATACTTAGCATACTATAGGTTATGTTTCTATGTTACTACATTGTGCATACTTTATACTATGAAATGCACTTCCCTTTTGTATTTTACTTCTATTTGATGCTTTACATTGGAATTGCCATTTAAAAATCTAGGTTATCATCTAAAACCAATAAACTGCATTTTTTTTTCACTGTTATTCGATGGAGGAATATCTCATGATAGTATTCGTTGTTTACTCATATAATATACTATGTTGCATTCATTGTATAAATCATATAGTTAGCATTCAGTTCAAGAATATTTTATATATATATAATACAAATATAAATATATATGTATATATATTTACATATATATTTATGTTTAAAAAAATGTCAAAAACGAATGGTTCAATGGAGAAGAACCATCATTTTTGGACCTCAACAATAGAGCAGTTTCAGATTTAAAAGCAAAAAGTAGAAATGAAACTACTCTAAACTACCATAAGATAATCAAAATGCTTCCAAACAAAAACCAGTCTCCATTGGCATCCTATCACCAAAGTCTTGTTATGCACTTTTGCTCTCAGATTTTTGCAAGCATAGATGCATCAAGAGGCTATTAGTGAATGGATTAAGAAAAGTTGTGAAGATATGTGCATGTGCAAGATTCATGTAGGGATCAAAATGAGAAGAGAGTCCTGTTTAAATAGGAATCTCTGATGACAAAGAGGTTGAGAATGAGAAATGTGGGATAAACGGATATTGCAATAATGAATTTTTAAAATCCCACATGGTGTAGTGAAATGAAATGCATATGAGTGGAAATGATAAAGAAGATAGATTAAGTGAATGGTGAAGGATTGAATAAAATAATTAAATGCATATATTTTTAATATGGATGAAAATGGTTTATTAATGTTTTATCATGAATTATTTTAATGTTTTTATGAGAATGATTTATGTAAGAATGATAATTTGTCGAAATGAAATTATTTAATAAATGAATGGTTATGAAATGTTTTATGAATATTATTTATTATGCATTATGAATGATCATGTGGTGAAATGATTTAATGATTTATATAAATGCAATATGAAGTGAAAGATTTATGCAAATGATTTGATTTAAATGATAATATAGTTTTATTATGAAATGCTAGTGAATGATTATGATAATGAATGATAGTGCAAAATGATAATGTGACGTATGCAAATGATAATGCAATGATTTAATGATTTGATTATATGCGTGAATAGAAGAAAGTATTGAATGAATTGATCATTTTAATCAATAGACGAGTAATGTGATTTGAGGTTAAATTTGAGTGTCTACAGTTAGCATTTAGTTCAAGAATATTTTTTATATATATAAATATATATGTATATATATTTATGTTTATATATACATATGTGTGTGTGTGTGTGTGTGTGTGTGTGTGTGTGTGTGTATTTTAATATATTTTCATTTCATAGGTGTTTACCTCGGTATGATATTATTTCTTTTAATAAAAGGGATCATTCAGTTATAATTTATATTAATATGTGTATATATGTGTAGATATAATGTTAGAAAAACAAAGATAATAAAATATTTTTGTCTTAGTTATTTATTGATTTCAAGAGAAAAATTGGTTTATTTATAATTAGTTAAGTTATTTATGACAATTTTCATTGTAGAGGTTAGTGAGTTAAATGAATAGGGGAAACTAACTTACTTGTACTTAGATTATTTGCTTGGACATTATCCTACATCTTAGAAAACATAAGATATTTATTGAACCATTTTATTCAATCTTGATAGAGACTCTCCTTTGGATCTATAGATTAGCTTCTATTTCTCTTTCACGATTATTTATTGGAGAAGTTTATTGAAGTTAGACTTAATGGAGAACTTTTATTGAGAGTTGGTTTACAAGTAGAAAGATTAGGAAATATGGAAATTATTCAATGTGTATGGATTGGGGTAGTTGAGTAATTATGTTATTGGAGGTCCTTTAATGTGATGGAAATAAATATGGAATAGATTAAATAGATAATTATTATTTGAAGAGTTGTTTTAAATATAAATTCTGGTAGTGTTTAAGGCCTTATTTAAAGGAGGTTGTTTTTTAGAAAGAATAAATAAATAAAAATGATATATGCATATATTTGTATGATATTAATATTTAGGTGGTTGATTTCAATATTTACAATTTAATAAAGTAAATAGGATTATATTTAAGTTAGGATATGTTGCTTTTCAAATTATAATAAATGCTTATTGAACAATTTTTACACATAATTGTAATATAATTATAGAAATAGAATAAATTATGCTTATGAATGTATTGGTAAACATATTTAGATTTTGACAGATTAGATAAGTGAGTTAGAAACTAAATAGAATGAAAAGACATTTTTTTAGTTGCATATATGAATTACGTGATACTCTTGAATTTGGCTTCCTTTTTGTGATTAATTAGTATAGGCATTAGATCCTTTCATATTTATGTCTATGTCTTTGAAATTGTCATGTGAACTAGGCAATCATGATAGGGTCATTGTAGCGCTATGTGATTGTTAGAATATTAATTCTTGGGTTTTGAAATGAATGTGTTTTTTCTATAAATGAGAATATTTGTGATGATTTATCTGTTATGAAAAAGTTATATGTTGTTACATTTGGAATTCTGGTTTTGTTGGATTTTGTGATGACTTTGAGAGTTCGGAGAAACATGTGTCTTTTGCTTCCTTGGGTAGATGTTTACTTACCTCCAAAGGCTAGGGGAATTTGCACTTTTTTTTGTTGTATTTATCTATTTATCTTGAGGATGTGTGCATGGGTGGTACCTCCTTGATTCATGGGTTTTGATACGTTATGTATTCACGAGATGGTCATGCCTCGTGTGTTTTGTTTTATGAATCTCCTTTATGTGTTAGAGGGTTGAGGTACACCCCTTTATTTGACTTTGGTTCTGGGTAGCCGCAAGGGAGAGTGGCTCTTCATGGGGGTCGATGTACAAGTGGTCATCCATGAAAGAGTTCCCTTAAATAAGTGATAACCTAATTAAAGTATCTAGTAGGTTGGGTTAGTTAAAAATATAACAAGACTAAAACATGCATCTCACCCTTGTTGTTAGTACTCTCAAAGGCTAAAGACAGGTGGGAAGACCTGGTTGGTAAGGTCACTGGCTTGTCTCCATGAAAGGTAACTGGCTCTGCATGAGTCACCCTATGGGGTGGTGCCTTGAGATAGGTTTTCAGATTAACCATAGATGGAGTTGGTTCCTAGTGTTAGGTAGCCTGATTAATCCACATAGATGGAGGTGGCTCCTAATGTTAGGTATCCTAGTGAATCCATGTAAGACCATTCGATGACACTCTCCCACTGTGCATGTTTTCTTCCCTTGTTCTTGTTGCCTCTAGAGTATTTTTGTCATTATTGTTGTTTATGTTTTATGAGTTTCGTGTTAGGTGTTGTTAGTATTCTATGTTTTGACCTTATTGGATGAGGGTCCTCTTGTCATCTCCTAGCTCGGGGGGTGTTCCTTCGGGTTCCCATGGTCGGATGGAACGTGCTACGCACCCATTAGATTCCCCACTAACGATTGTGATGTTGTGAAGATGTACTAGTTGCAGTGATCTTAGAGCTTCACTTGGAGGAAGATTGTACCATGTTATGTATTCAATTCTCCATTATTGTTTTCTTCTGGATTATGATGTACACTTCTCATTATTATAAGGGAAGCAGCTTTGTAATGTAATATTGGTTTATTAATGTGTTGTATCTGTGGAAATATGTTCCACGAATGTACGTATTAACTTGGAAGTTGGAATGTAAAAATATTTTATTCATGTATGTCTTTATATATCTTATTCATGTTTTGATGTGTGTTATATTTATGAAATTTCTCTTTACGTTTCTCTTATTAATTTTAATTTGGATTCACTTAACGTTGTAGTTAGTTGGGTTCATTTTTGAGTGGCGCACCATATTACCCCATGGGACTAGGTTGATGTTATATGTTATATTAATGTTGATTAATTATTTAATTATGTTTAATGTAATTGTTGTTTTTTTTTATAAAAAAAAAATTTTTATTGTTAGTGTTGTGTCCTATGGGGTTTGTTTGGCAGGGCGTTACATATAACGCAATAAAATGGTTTCAATTTCAGAGTCTTCTATTGATTTTATTCAAATAAGAAAAATTTATGCATAGTAAGATGCACTGGCATACAAATAATCATTGTTTATCAACATCGTCGTTAAGGTAAAACAACTTTTGAAAATAAAACTACTTCTATTAAAAATTGTAGAAAGTGTCTGAGTGTATTTTGCATGAAAACTATAAAAGCATAAAAATCCAATCTTCAGGTAGATAATATGACTTCAATTAGCCCGCCTTTTACAATGAGGATAAAATCCTATGATATAGACCAAATTAACATTCATTCTTCCTATCAAAAATATAGATCCATAAATCTGGCGCCTAGATCAACAATTGTAGGGACGCCCAGTTAAGCCTAAGTTTGCTTTCTGCCAAACTAAAGGAGCTGAAAAGGGGTGCACCATGTGTCCCCCTACCAAAATTTAACATGATTTTTTAAATTTATCTCCTTCTGGTCACTTCACTTCATCTCTAAGTCATAAAAATTGATCTGGGGTTCATCCACCTGCTCAAAAAGTGACATGGAAGTGTTGTTGTCAAAAAAAAGGGTGCCTAAACTAGTTGACTGTATTGACTCCATCTTTCTAAAACATAATATTTTTCTTTATTTATCATCCTCGTGAGGAATCCTGTGATATTCGTCATAGTTCCAGAAAAATTATTTTAAGGCATCATCACCCGACCCATCAAGCCAATCAACTTTAAACTTTGACTCTTCAAATTTCCTCTCTACTGCAGTAACAGTTTCCCTAAGTTGGCCAATGTCTATGATGGCCCATCGCATGCCACACCTAATGTCAAGCATTTTATCCATGAGTGTTGATTCTACAATGTGTCCTTCTTCTATCATTTTTTTAAGCCTCACCTCCCAAGCATCTTTTATTTCCCCTGATGATTCAAGTCTTTGATTGGGAGGTAAAGCTTTATCAATGAGCTTTGCAACAACATTTTCAAATATATCCGCATTTTCCCATATCTCATGAATACCTTTAATCACATCTATCCTTTGTTTGATGAGATTCTAGGTTTTATAATCACACACATTAATTGCCTTTGAAACATATTCAGGACCCTCATCATCCAGAATTTGTGATTGAATCAACTATTCACTAGAGCTCTTATCTATCACCTTTAGTTTTCCCAAATCTTTCTTGATCTTTTCTTCTTCATCCCACCATCTTTGTATGAATTCTTCTATTGCTTTGACCAAATCAATGCTTGAAATATAGTGCTTAAAACCTTCATCCAGATTCTTATCTATATCGGACTTAAAATTATTAAACCAATTCTCAAACCAAGTAGCCCTCCTTTTCATTTCAATCAAGTCATCTACCTCCTTCCTGCTCATTAGAATAGGATTTTTTGAACTTGGTGACGGATTTGATGTATACATGTAGTTAACTCCTTCAATAAATTATTCACTTGCCCCAAGTAACCCTTGAGTTCATCCTTGGCCTGGTTATCTTTTATTAATCTCGATTTGGTAGTGATGGCGACAATATAGATCAATTTTATTTGTTGATTTTTGGTATGTTTCCCCAGATTGGCAGTGCTCATTTGATAGTCCTCTGCTTGAAATTCTATGTCATCCTTATCAAAAATTAGGGTGGAAATTTCAGCTATTATATCCCCTTCATTAGTCAATCTTGTGGAGTGGACAACATAGGATTTCTTCTTAGGCTTCATCTTCTCAATTTCTTCTACCATGTCATCCCATACTACAGGTTGAGGCTGAATTTGTTATCTCTTTCCCATATTTAACTTGAGCCAAGTGGGAGTAGCTAGTTGAGTAGTTATTTTTTGAACACTAGGCGGTGTTGAGGACGGAGGTGTAGAAGAAGTTACTACAATGATCTGCTTGGAAGAAGCCTTTTGTTAGTCTTCTTGTTCTTTCCATAACCTTTCTTGTTCCATCCTTTCATTCTGGACCTTAATTTCTTCTATTTTTCTCCTCTTCTTCCCTTTTAGTAGCCTCCTCTTCATCTCTTAAATCTATGTTGTTCCAGTTCCTTTTCCCTTTATTCTTCCATAGCTACCTTTTCTGCTTCAGCCTTCTTTAGTGACTCGGTTGATTCTCTTTCTCTAGTTGTCTCTTCATCTTGTATTTTTTGCTCTTCCTCGGTTGCTAACTATTATATCTTATTTATTTGTTATTCTTCTTCTTGGGTTAACTATTCAGTAGCCAGCCTTTGAGCACTTTCCATTATTTCTTTTTGTTCCTCTTTAGTCAGAACTTCATTGATTATCTCCTCACTATATAAGATCCCAAGCATAAAACCAGTTCCTTCTTCCCTAGGTTCTTCCTCAACCTTCCACAAATATTCTTCCCATTTTGGCCCCTCTCCTTCTTGAGATGGGGTTCTCTCGGAGTCTGAAGGAATGAGTGATTCTACTGCATCAATCACCTAAGGTCTCTTCTCTTCAATAGTGGTTGTTCCTGATGTTGATGGCATGGTAGGAGAGGTATCCTTAGTTTGCATGGGAACAACATAAGCCACTTCTCTATATTTTTTTTCCACAGGGTATACAATAGCCAAGGGTGTGGCACCCAGTCCTGAAACTACTCCAACAATAGTTGCCTCATAAGTGACTTAAGCCTTTTTCCAACAATAGTTGCCTCATAAGTGACTTAAGCCTTTTTCAAGGTATCATCAATTTGTTGCATTGAAAAAAAAAAACTGTGAAGACAAGTTCCTTTGTGGTTGTCTCTATTATTGCAATACCTCTCTTCAGTCTCTTGTATTGTTTTATTTTAGTAGAGGAAACAAACTCGCTACTAGAACCTCTCTTCTTTGAGGTTTGCACTCTAGGTTGTTTGAGGTAGAGGTTAATCGATTTGTTGCTTCTTCCCACAACTACTTGTGTCCTTGTCTAAATCCTTGTTACCTCCTTTTCCATCCAATTGATGGGATCCAAGTCCTTTGTGTCTACTTTGTCCATTTCATAGCGAGGTTCCAAAGTAATCACATCATCAATGATATTATCCAAAATGTCCATAATATCTTTAAAGTCCTTCATCTAGGTAATCATTAACCTTTCATACCCCCTCTTCCTTACCTCAAACTCATCTTTCAAATTAGCCAAAAAATCCTCCAATAGTGACCTGTGAAAAGGAAACTGTGAAGCATAAAGACCATATGTCTTCCTCTTAGGATCAAAGTGTTTCCTAGAAGTATGTTGTTTGAAGTTCAAAGATTGAAATTATTTTGTTGTTGTCTTAGCCACTATGGAGGGATGACAAGAATAAAATCCTAATTCCATGGAGAAAGAATGACAACTAGATTTTTGTTGTGTAGAAAATATTGCATTTACTTCAGTTGCTCGATGGGCAAACTCCATCAAGACCCACTTGTCACTGCAGCACCTTGGAAATTTAAATGGGTGATCTTTGAACCCAAACAATCTGAAATAGGTAGAATGGGAGTATTGGATAAATCAATAACCCCAAGGTTCAATGAATTCCATCACCTCTTGTGATAATTTGAAACCAATATCACTTATTAGTTTATTAATAACTACATATAAAAAATGCATCGTTAACCCTTTTGAAATGATTCTCTACTTATTTCAGCTCTAATTTGTCATAGTATTCCTATACTTTCTTTTGATTTGGGTCACTATCCATCAACCCTTTAGTATTCAACCTTGGGAACTAACCCATCCTTGCACCACAATAAATGATATATGAAGTCATATACAATGTCTTGGTTTCAGCTACTTTTAACAATTGATTGTGAATGTTAGTTAAAATAATTTGTGCCCAATCCAAATGCTATTTTCCATCAAGAATAAGTTGAATAAAAGGAAACATCCAAATTTAAAAGCTACGGGAATCCTTCTCCCTAAATACCCATGATAATAGTGTGATTATGTCACCAATGTCCTCTGAGAAATCAGACCTCTTAAACTTAGGTGGCAGTTTCTTCATTGACTTCTTATGTGTCTTTAACCACCTATTATTGATGAGTGCTTTATTCCCCTCCTCATCTTGTGTCCAATGTGCAATTGCTTCATCTTCTGACATCATCTTGGGGTTAGGATGATGAGGTGGATCAAAGATCAACCTAATCATTGTAGGATTTAAGTCAATAATTACATTCCCTTGTGCATCAATGCACTACCTTTGAGTTGGATTGTAGATCTGTGCAACAGTTAGAATGAACTCAGGGCATTTTACAAAGATGGGGAATGTGGCTTCATGTGCCAATCCAGATTTAGCAATTATTTTAGCTCTTGGGGTAGCATCTGGTGAGAAAGTGTCATGTCAAAATTGATCCAAATCCAAGTGTCCAACCAATGTGTTTGTTATATTCATTACTTTAGAGCCAAACTTAGATGGCACTGGGTTTCCTTGAAACTTGTATTTCATGGTGATCGGGATCTCTTATGGCTTTAATTTCTTAGGCTTCTTCCCTTTTGATGTTCCTTTTGGGGGCACTTCTTCCTCTAAAGATGACATTTTTTAGTTATCCTACAACACTAAAAATTATCAGGTGAAAAAAATATATTTGAAGAGTAGTTAAAAAAATACAAAAATTCATATTGTATCATCATTCATTTAAGATAAACTGCCATTTAACAATTTAGTTCAACATCTTCAATTTTTAGGTTCGAGATGGAACGAAGAACCTAACCATTTAAGCACAAAACTAAACTCTATCGAAAGTCAGGATCGAGTCTTGACTCGGCACCTACACCTTCAAATAATAAAAGACGTGAAATTTCTACAACCTAATCCTGCAATATATTCAAAAATCAAGATCGGGTCTTGACTCGGTAGTGCAACCTGAAAAAATTCTTGGGAAAAGATCTAATTTGAGTTCATATCCTGACAACATATTAGAAGTCAGAATCGGGTCAAAAGTTGGAACCATACCCAACATAAAAGAATAAGTTAAGTCACCTTTTGAGTTTCAATCCGGACAACGGTTTGGAAATCAAAATCGAGAAATGACACAAAAGTGGTCCCTACGAAAACAAACAAGTCTTGGTAGTGCCCCAAGTTTCGATCCCGAGAACATATCAGAAGTCAAAATCAGGGTTTTTTCAAGAACCCAATGTATGTTATGCAATTTAGGACAAGTCAACTCCAAGTTTGGAACCCAACCATAATGTTTCAAAAATCATAATCGGAGTAACACGAAGTCAAGGAACTCAAAATTACTCTAAGTTTCAATGTCAATTCAAGATCTGATCCCGATTATTGAGAAGGGATCAGATCAAGGAAAAAAATTGGTTCATTTCCAAACAACCTTAGTGTAGTTTGGTAACGATCTGAGTTTTGATCCTGACCATAATATCCAAAGTTGGAATCAAATCAAATGTTGGGCTCTAACCAATTGGATGGTTAAAAAAAGTGAAGTTCTATTCTGATTCCCGATTTCGACATGAATGTGGGATCAAAAAGTTGAAAGAAAATGCACAAGTTCGATACAGCGAAGACTAGGGCACGGTGAAGGGCGGAAAATGTTGTGACAAAATGAAAACCAAAATGTGCAGGAAAACAAACACCCAAAACCCCAAAATGAAAACAAATAAAAATGAACCAAAAGGCTTGAGAATGAAGGAAAAATGCAAAATCTACCAACTAGTGTGAAGAAATGGGAAAGAGAAACCTAAAAAGAAAAACGCAAAAATGCAAGAAATAGGAAAAAATGCAAGGACAAAATGAAGGACAAAAACAAGATAAGGAACCTACCTTCGAACACAACCAAGAATTTTGATAGCACAAAGAGAAATCGTAGCTCACACTTAAACCCTTGCTCTCAGCACTGCTCTGGTTCATTTCTCCAAACTGCTAAAGTAATAATGAACGAAAATCAAGGAGCAGTGAGAATAAAACCCGTTCACACGTGTGAGAGATTAGAAATTAATGTGGTTTGGTCAAGCCTTGGGATCAGGGTAGGTGTCATTAATGCGTAGTCACAAGACAAAGGTAATTGGAAATCGAGATTGGGATGAGAACCAACACCAAACTTTCAATGGATGCAAAGTTGAAATGAGAGTCTGAAGTCTGAATCCCAACAAACAAAGAAAATAGCGAGGATGAGAATCAGGACGGAAGATGAAACAAGAACTAAGAAAATTTCCCAATGCAAAACTTGGTCTGAAATCCAATCCTGAAAGACAAAAGGAAAAATAATCAAAAATCAGGATCAGGACCAAAATAGGAAAAAGAACTTGGAAATGTTCCCAGTTCTTATTTCAGTCTAACATCTTATCCAAAACAAACAAAATGAACAAGGAAGAAAAGTAAATTTGGGATCGGAATGACAAAAAGAAGTTGAACTAAGAAGGTGCCAAGTGATGGTTCTGATCTAAAATCCAAATCTGACACAAACAAAAGAAAACACAAGGCAAAGGTAGAGATCAAGATCGGGACACAAAATTGAACTAAAACTTAGAAATTTCTAAGTGTTAGTGTTGGTCTAAAACCCAAACCCAAAAAACAAAGGAAAAGAGGACTTAGGAGAAAAGAAACAACTCCTAAGACCCCAACAAAACACTAAGGAAAAATAACCAAAAAGCGGGACCCATTTTGACCAAAAAATAAAATAGGATGGTTATACAAAGCATAACATAGCTCCCTCTAACACTCATCGACCAAGAGGCCATTTGCTTCCGAATCTAGATCATTATACAGGGAAGGAAAATGATCCTACAGTGGTGGAATGTTAAGGGGGGAACCCTCTGAGCCCCCTGCAACAAGAGCCAAGAAAGGAGACACTTCGGGGTTTCCTCCAATCAGTTCTTGTGGAGCATTAAAGGTCAGTGATTTTATGAAGATCGTCGATAGGGTTGGGACCTTGTCCAAGGAGTTAAACATGCACTTCACGAGAATGACATGTGTTACCTCAGCGAATGAGGAAGGCAGTTCTTGAGATTCACTTCTAGGCTCACCGAGTGACTCGAGAGTAGTAACAAACTCAGGGGAAGCCAAAACTTGCTTTGTCACTAGGATGGCACACACCAGCATAGAACCACCCTTTGAAAAAGGTAGAATCCTCTTATTCCCTCCATTTCTAGAAGGGCCAACTTCCACCTTCTGCTTCATCAGAGGATCTAAACCGACCACGGACGAGGTAAGAGGTGCGGAGGAGGAGAAGGATAAAACTACGATGGACACTACCGAAGTATTTAGCATGTCGACGAGCTTAGGGAATTGTGGGATGTCTAAGAGGGACATCAAGAGAGGGGGATTTTTTGAAGGATCAATAAACACTTGCACTCTTTTGGGGTCAAGGGTGTTTATGCTCACAACAAGAGTAGGAAGCATAACCAAATTTGATTGAGCTGGAGTAGAGTGGATGGGAGAGGATGACATAGTAGGAGGCCATGAAATAGGGGTGGTCAGCTCTCCTTCCTTCCTCTACAAAGTGGTCTTCTCAACCGCTAGAGCCTTTCATCAATGCTTGTACTCATGCGCAAGGCGGTTCCTGCGATTTCAAGAACTAGAGGTCAGGAGCTGAGATGGAACAAAAATATCTTGCTCATCCATTAGAGTGTCCATCACAACCATTTCCAATGGAGGGAGTGACTCTTGGACAAGATTAGGCGGAGAGATTGAGAATATTTTGGAGAAACATTGGGGGAATTAGTTGTAGCACCTCAAAGGTGGGCCTCTTCCTATTCGTTTCCTTGGGAGCAGGAGCAATAGGAGGCCACAGAGGTTGAGACATAGAGGAATCCCCACTAGGACCCTTCCTTCTACCATATCGAATGGGCCTAGGCACCATGGGAAGAATGATAATTTTGAATGCAAGATGCTTGGGCTTTCGCCAAGTGGGCACCATAGGATTCTCTACCAACAGCTTAGGAATAGAATTTGATGATGTCACAACAGGGTGAGGAGAAGCAATAGGTTGGACAGTGGAAGAGGAGGAAGAGGAACCTCAAGAGTGCTTCTCTTCTTCCCTTCTCCAGGCCATGGTGGCATCACTATCGGCTTTCAAATAGGCCCTATGTGAGACAACATAGGGAGATGGAGGGTATCTCACTTTAGGAATTAAGCGCCCTTTCTTGTACTTCTCATAGGTCTAGTACAAGAGGTTCATCATTGGGGGAAGTGAACCAATGGATGAAGGCCAAAAGTGATCCAGAGAATAAATACCACGCGTAACTAGAATTTTATAACTGGTGTCATGGATTACGTGCATTGAACCATCATGGATAAATTTTAGGCACTTATGCACAATTAACGGAACTGCATTCATAGCAACTAACCAAGGGATACCCATTCACTCTGAAGAGTTCAGACCCCGGGATTACGTGAAAGAGAAATTTCACACACTTAGGTCTGACAAGAACCGACAAGGTGATTTTATCAATGGGAGGTATGAAAATTCCATTATGTTTATAGATGGTACTTTTAGGTGTGTCGTACCCATCTTTATGTAGGAAATTGATCAACATAATCTCCTTGATAATCACATTCACTTGACACATCGGGTCAACAAGGACACCTATCACATTGTTTGTGTTGATTCATGTGGGGATGTAAAGAGGAGATAGCTCTCTATTATAACTTATAGGCAAGTCCTACAAGGTGAAATTTACACCAAGGGCACTACTCACAGGCTGCACAAAAGGGATAGGTAGATATAGAAAGGAGGCCACTATGTAGACTAAACAACACTTTCATAGATCTCCTAGAGGTTTCATAATTAGACAGTGACCCAATTAAGGTTTTATCCCATGATACCTATGGAACCTTCCAACTATGCTGCTAGGGGTCGCAGGTTGGGTTGCAAGGTGAAACGTCTCACGACACTCACATCTACAATGCTCCTAGGATACAAGGAAAGAACCCTTCAACATTGCTAAACAGAACCAAAATGGTTCATGTAGGGTTCCCCAAAAATGTAAGAGAGGGGGACCAACCATACCAAGGCTCTAGGTCACAAAGAGCCAAGAGTGGAGGGCTTCCCTAACTTACCTCAAGCTAATGGGTGTTTAGGACAAGAATGAAGAGCACTCTCAAGTTCTTTTGTCACTCTAAAAATTTGAAAGTTTAAACGAGGCTAGATGAGCCGATTTCTAGATCTCAAACTAAACCTCAGACAACCCTCTATCTGAGGACGGTAGCACAATGCACTGACATATCTATAGAGTTTTGGCATCTGTATGGCCAAAAACATAAAATGCAGTGTAAAACACTAGAAGCCTACTAATTGCCTAGCTAACTAGCTTTAATGAAATAAATAGAATTATGAAGTATGAGAAGTAACTACGTAAAAGATAAAACAAATAGATGAAGATAAGGGTGACGAATATCAACTCACTAAAGCTCAAATTCGCTAGCGAGATCCATGCACATGTCCACCTACAGACAAGAGAGAGGGGGAAATTTTGGTTTGTATAGGGGTTTGCCTTAGTCAAACCCCCACTTTGGTGTTTCCACCTCCACGGATAGTCAGAAAAGCCATGAAGTAGAAAGTACAATAAATGAAATAAGAAAAGAGAGTATTGAACACTATGAAAGATGCTATTTTACTCTATCAAACCATAATAAGAAAAGGAAAGTGATGCAATACCACCTCCACCCAAAGGCTCTCAAGGCCAATAAAGGGAGAATGCAAGGGAACGAGCTTGGAAAAGTTGACATAGCTACAACAGTGATGAAGGGAGGTCTCGCAAGATCTAAACTCGCAAATTCTAAGGTAGAGCAACACATACAAAGATGAAGTTGATGGAGTGACAAGTTGAACTGCAATGCTCAATGGAGTTGTGAAAAATGCTTGAGAGAATGTGATAGATTGCTAGAAGATGAAATATTGCTAAGAGGATCAAGTTATAGTGAAATGGATGTGTTTTAAAGACCAAAATGGGAGAGAATAATTCATTTTTGGGTCGGTTGGTCACACAAAGGTGTTACAATTCATCCCCAATGAGGAGTGTAACATTCTTGCAAACTCCAAAGGTAGGAATCTTTTAGGGATGGCAGTGCGCCGCATAGATGTCTACGCGTCACGCTCGCATCCCTAACGAAAATTCCCCCACCGAAACACACAACACGTGCCAAGTGGATGGAATACGGGTGGGTGATGTGGAATTTTTTCTTTGGGTTTGATTTTCTAAGTTGAGGGTATGCAAAAGGGGAATTTACACAAGGGGTGCAAATTCACTCCTATACAAGAAACTAGAGACCAAAATACTCAAAATTAACACTAGAAAACCAAGGAGTTTATTGGGGTAATTTAAAACACAATAAAGATTATAGGTTATTTATCTACACACATAAATAACAAAATAAGTCTTTGATCTTCAAAATTTCCAATGTTTTGCCACAATAAAATCCAAAATATTGTAAGGATAAAAAAATTATTAGGACTATCAAACCTTTTAGCTTCCTTCAAAAATTTCCTTGTCTCCCTCAACACCTACTTTACAATTATTATCTATTAATGACTAATAATGTAGACCATTACTCCTACTTTAACTCCAAATATATTCCCTCCAAAAGTCCTACCTAGTCATTACTACACAAAACTCTAAAAACTACAAATTTAAAACTATATCATTTTAAGTCACCCAAAAAAAATCCAATTCACCATTTATTATGTTACAATACCATTTCTCAAAAGGCTTAATCAAATATTTCTAACTTGGGGGTTTCAAATATGATTTAAACTTCATGCCATTTAATGGTCTTATAAGTGACTAAAAATAGATAAACATACACGGTACGTCCAATGATGACCTAATGGCCTACCACATGACCCTACATCCAATACAAAATATGGAAACATGACTCTCTTTTCTATTCCTAGTTTGGTGGAATTTCTTTGTTGACTCTTAGAACCATTACACTATTTTTTTTAATTATTTCACTTGCTCTTCAACCCTTACTTTTTGTTTATTATTAAAACATAGTCATGCGATTGTGATTGACATGTTAACCCATGTTTTATTGGTTCACCCCTAATAGTTATCATGAGAATTCCCCAACAAATGGTCATTTCCCATAGTAAAAAAATTACTTGTAAAGGAGTGAACATGTCGAATTTTATTGCATTTATGATTTCTTTGCATGGTATTTATTTTTTTGTACGCAAGATTAGTCTATATTTTATTAATAATAATAAAACCTTTAAAAAATTCTACCATGTAGGGAAAATTTACTCAAAAAACTAAATAGTCCTCCATCCAGTGTAACCACCTTCAAACTAGCTATAAGAACGATAGAGAATTCCAGCCAAAAAAGTCACCACAAAAAGCCATATTCATGGCTAATTCGCTAACAGGGCTTCCAAAAGAACTGATAAAATCTAAACCCAACCCCTACATATCAAAAAACTACCCAAATCTCAGCTCATAAAAACTTGTTTAATTTGGAAAATTCCAAAAATTCCAACTTCCACTCCATGCCTCCAGTTGTTAGCAACCCAAAGAATTTCTTCAGAAATTCGACCGCAACCGCCACTAGCATCTAGTGTCTCATCAGACTAGGCCCATGAAAATCTAAGAGGAATGAAAATATCTTCACCGTCTCCTCCTCTCGAAACCACTCCATGTCACAGGGCCTCAAACAACCCTTCCCTTCAATCACCGTACTTAGCACCTCATCCACTCCCTCCACCAAGTCCTCTCTAAATATTTTAACCAACAATTTTTTTGCTTCTGCTTTCAGAACTTTAATATCCAAGAGTGAAGCCGGGAATCAAGAGGAGACGTGCAAATTATCCCTCCCATATTTTGAGCACTCCAAATGTCCAAAGCCCATAACCATTTTCACGGTTGCCACCACCAACAGATCATTATTTAACAGAATTCGCTTTAACCTCTGGTCAGTAACCACCTTGAATGTTGCTTGCCTCACCGACGACCTCAAATAAATCAGAGTATCAGCCCCAAAATGCACAAGGCCCGCCACCGGGACCTCAATAATGAATTTTGAAGCCTTCGCCATGAGCCAACTAGCTATGGTTGCACCTGGTAGAAATGAGAAAAGAAAACTCGCATACACCACTCTCGACTGTAAAGAAACTCTACACCAAAATGAGGCTGGAAAACAATAAATAGAAAATGCAAATCATAAGGTTGTCGTCACCAACCATGAATGGTACCTCGTCTAGCGTGCAGGTTGTCCTTGCACCAAGGAGAAAATCCTTCACCATAAAGAACACTCATGAAAATGCATTGGAGAGGGAGCCTGAGCTATCCTCCAAAGCAACCTGTATATCGTGTGAAAATATAGGCCTCACCTCATCCTTCAAGCGTGAGTACCTACATAGTACTCCAAGCCCCATCACCTGTCACCCGTGGCAATAAATGCCACCTCCCTCTACCAACATGGAGGGACGCCCGCCCTTCCTCCCACATTCTTTGTATGGTATTGTTATTGTATATTTTTATTTAATTTTTTCTTTCATTAGATCTATACAACATGTAAAAAAATATATTTTTTCCTTCTTTGATGAGATTTACCTTGCTATATACGTGGTTTTAATAACTTTTCATAGGGCCTCTCTCTTCCACAAACCTTTGGTTGCCATTTTTATTGAATATTTTTTTAATCATATTTATAGGACTAGCTCAAAGAAAGGAATACACCAATATATTTGAGTTATCCATAAATCCTACATGATCTTTAGTGCGGTCTACTAATCATTTGGTAAGCTCTAGGCTATTTAAATTGATCAAAATTATCAATATTATTAAGATAAATTTCAAACTCTTTTTAGCAATATTATTGTGCATGTCTTAGTGTCCTTTTTCTTTAGTCCTCCATGTCTACCTTACACTAGAAATAAAGAAACCTTTGTTGACAAGAGAAAGGCTACTAAACAATTGGGTCACTATGGATTGCCACAACCATATTTTTTCACAATTTGGATTTTCTATATCTCACACAAGAGAACTCTAGTTACTTTGTTTTTGTTCAGTTTAGTTTATTTCATAGATTGGATTAGTTTCTAGTATTAGTTTGGTCATTTCCTTGTTCTAAAATTGTAATGCTCAATTACAAATTTTGGATTGAGGATAAATAGTTTTTTTTATTAGAATAAACTTAGATTCAAATTCATTTCTTAAAAGTGTAGCGACAAGAAAGAAATATTGAAAGAATTACTATGATTATTGAAACATAAAAAATAAAGCCAACAAGCAACCATAAGAAAACATCAACTATCACATAGATGAAATCGATTTTACAAGAATAAATCAGTTCTCTTTTCTCAACATCTAAGACAAAACCAATAAGCACCCATATTATTTTGTGGTTTATAGTGTTATTTTAATTGAAAAATAGTGGAATTAGTTGGGTTATTCAGTTGTTTTGATTTACTAGTTTTCCTTTGTAGTTTTTGTAGACACTGAAAAATGTCTTGGTCTGTGAATGCCATTTTTCCACCTCATTTTCTCTTCTCCCTCATTTAATTAAATAATTTTAATTATTTAATTATTTCTCTTTGATTGCATTCTTGTATTAATTAAATAATTTTTATTATTTAATTAATTCACGTTCCCTTTTCTTTATTCTTTTTTTGATTAATTAAATAAATTAATATTTATTTAATTGCATCCCTAACATTCTCTTTTTTTCTATAATTAAATAATTATTTATTTATTTAATTATTTTCTCTTCATCATTCATTTATAGTTAAATAATTAGTTTTAATTATTTGACTATTCATACCCTTTTCATCTTTTTATAGTTGAATAATTATTTTAATTATTTAATCATTCTTTACCACTCCTCCACTATTAAATAATTAGTCTGATTTAATTATTTAATTCCTCTTTCCCATTTCCTTCAAATTTAATTAAATGTTTGCATAATCATTTTAATTAAATGCCCATTTCCCACTTATTCCACAAATAAATAATTAAAATGATTATTTATTCCTCACATGCTTCTCCATGAATTAAATAATATTATTTAATTCCTCCACTTTCCCTCCACTTCCTCTTTTGAATAGTGAATGTTGGTTCCTTATGGCCTTCTTTCAATCTTGACTGTCTATCCTTAGTCATCCCTAACCCACTACTCTATGGTGCATGAAACCTCAATTGTTGATCTTGGAATCTTCTATACTTTTGATCTCATCCATCTAGTTGAGAAGTTTTTCTATAAAAGAAGGTTGTCTCTCTCAAGTTGGTTTTATAACCACATTCTTACAAGTTATTGATATCTTGGCATTGTCACTTGTAGGTATTCGAACACTTCAAAATTTGGGGGTGAACTTGCAACTTGAGAAATAATGGAGGAGAAGCAAGAAAGATAATCAACTTCAACATGGGGAGTTTGGATTAGTTTTTCTTTTCATTTTTGTTTTCATGTTGATTGTGATTTCTTGTTTTGGATTTGGGATTTGGCTTAGATTTTATGTAGAGTGATTGCTACTTGGTCTTAGCCATTTTTATTCATTAATTTTCCTCTTCTTTACAGTTTCCATCTAATCAAACTTAACTATAAAATAAAATAAAAAATATTACAGTTGTATTAATTTTCATATTTTTAGCATAAAATACATCTCTTTCATGCATGCATCCATGAACCACATAAAAAATAGAAATAATATATGTTGGAGAATTCCAAGATCAAAGAGCTCAAATTTTTAACCTTCCATAAGTGAAAATATGAGCACAATAGTATGTCTATCAATATAAAATGAAATATGTAAAATACAATGATAAACCTTGCATATATAGGCAAGATAGATGAGGTGAGAAAGTAAGAGACAATGATTGACTACCCCTCCAAACATGAAACACTTGTGAGCTCACTTGATAAGTGTGATTGCAAGTGTCAATAGATGTCTCAAGTGATGAGGACATTGTCTCAACCATATGAAGTGAGAAAAAATTATGAAATAGCCCAAGTAAACTTAACCTAGGTATAAATAGGTCAATTCTAGAAAGGTTATTAGCTAACTAGGTGGATAATGACACTATTTACACTAACATCCTCTCTTAAGTGAAACTTAGGGATTAATTTATGCATTAATGATGAGTCCCAACTATTAGGAAATATTAGGTACTCATGTATAAATTTCTCATAAAGTGGAGTAAGGATAAAACCCCAACAGGAAATAAAACCCCCTCTCCAAAAGAAAAATAATGCAATGAAGTAAAATATACAAGTGAAGACAATAAGTGATAGATGGGGAACTCATCATGATCCCCCAAGGACTAATTCTAGCACAATGTAAAATGTATGTTCCCCCATAGGAGAGAAAACTAAGAAGGTCTATGTGATCCCCTAGAAAATGAGAAGTAATGAACCCCATGTGAGGAAATGTTTCCCCTCAAGATTGATAGGAGAAGTTAAACCATGTAGCCTCCTCTCAAGATGATGTCTGTAGTACTATTAGATGCTCAAAATTGGATATTGAATATGATCCACAATTGTTGAACAAAATTTCTACCCTTGGAAAGAAACAACACCACAAATGTACGCAAGATGACTTCCCATTCTAGATAGGAATATGTAGGAAGTAAGATCAATGCCTTTAAATTTTGTACATGATCTAAAGACTGAAATGATGCCAATGATTCCTTAGAATGATGCTCAAATATCTCCATGCTAATGTTGATGTGTGATGGATGCTGATAACAAGGATCATGTACCATATGTGATTCAAGAACATGGACCATGGATGTATGGTGATAAGTGGACCGATGTGAATCTGATAATGTTGTAGATGATGTCAACATAGATATGACTAAGTCATATATGTCAACTGATCAAGATCTACATAATTTTTCACGATAGAATTTGATATAGGTGGGACAAGAGAAAGATCCAAAGATGGAAATTATGATGCAACTTCATCGAATTTGATTTTGAAAGAGAAAATGAATGTCCTAAATAGTGTCAACCAAATTTACAATGCAAGATTCTATGAAAAAAATATGTGATTTCTAGTAGATATACATCCCAATATGGTCAATTTGGAACAACAATAACAAAGTCTTGATGCAAATAATCACAAGAATTCATGAATGCTTCAACACTGGATTCATATGTAGCAATAGGTGATTCAAGCTTTAAGGTCCTCAAAAGGAGTTGAATGAGAGAATGTGAGGTAGGAGGGAAAAAATCATCCTCATGTTGATTAAGCCCATAATATCTTCACTTTAATTTTCAATTTCTAGAAATGGTCTAATTGTTTAGTAAATATCAATGTGAAATATTGTTGAGCACCCAAAATACTGAGAGGGGGGGTGAATCGGTATTATCTTAAACCATTAAAATATTAAACATCCAATTACCAAAGCATATTCATTTGTAATAAAGAAAGAAAGAATGAAAAATTCACAACATCACATAACACATGAACACCAAGATTTTTACATGGAAAACCCAAAATGGGAAAAACCACGGTGAGGGTTAGCTCACTATAAGTGGAAAACCCAAAATGGGAAAAACCACAGTGAGGGTTATAGTATATTTATAGAAGTGCTCACTACAAGTGGACTCATTGTCCTTAGAGAAAAATATAGAAGATAAATGGTGGCTCATAGCCTATTTTGAACTGTTACAATTGCATCTAACATATGCATGAATACAATCCCATTGAAGCACAATAAACATTTTTTATCTAATTTTGATTCAACACTCTACCATGCTCTTCATTCACACAACTATGATCTTCAACCTAACATTCACAACTTAAATTCACACTACTCTGATCAAATTTGCATGTAGAACAATTAGAATAGACATCATATATGCATTCCTTTCTTTAAAACACCAAAAATTTCTATCATATATCCACATCAAGCATAGCATCAATTAGGTTGGCCTAATCAGATGCAACACCCAAAAATATAACTTGTCAACTTGAAATATTTCATACATACAACACACCATAATTCAAATCTCAAAATAACTTGTAATAGGTTGGTATGGACCTACAATTGATCCCACATAAGACTACAATACTTACTTAACCTTCCCATACCTTCAAATGTATTATATTGGCTCCACATAAGACCTAAAAGAAAAATCCTTCAACTATGTATCCACATCTCGACATGTGGACCTCAAAATTTGATGTCAATTGGAATCCATAATCTACTGCCATTTGACAACTTATCCTCAAAATCACAATTCCAAAAACTCATCTATGGAGAAGTATGAAATCTCCTACACAACTACACTATACATAAAACAATTGCAATTTTCCAAGCCGAACTCTGTTACTCATAATTTTCAAACAACTTGACCAAACATGATGAAAGCTTAGAATTAGATACATCTAAAATCTTACCAAAATGATGTTAGAAGTGCAAAGTGAAACCTTCATTTGCAGACCATTGCAAACCCAAAAATTGGTGCACTATTACACTGAATCAACAATATTGACACTTAGTCAATTTCTCGCACAACTATCTTTTTCACACCAAACCACTATGCAGAAATGTCTTCTTTAAAAACTCAAAAACTTATTAGGAATGATCAAAATGGTTTTCAACCAAAAAAATTCACATGAGTTACAATTTTTACATCAATGACAACACTGCAACACATCGTTATGTACCTTCCATGCTCATGTTGCTAGACAACATCATCAATGACAATCTCTCCAAACTTCCAAAAATCTCCCCCTTTGTCATTGATGACAACATGCCAAAACCTCCAAAACATACTCCAATATTCTCCCCCTTTGACATCAAGGGAAAAGATCACCTATGCAACAGTCATGAAGTTCATCGGAGCTCCCCCTGAGAAATGTAGACATATACACAAATTGAAAAGAATATATTGACTCCCTTTGAGTCATATATTGGAGAAAAAACCCAAAAACTGTATTGGAAACAACATTATATGTTCCACATAGATACAAGAATCTAAAATGAAGTACTGGAAATGCTTAAAAATATTAGAAATAAGTCATCCAAAGGTGTTTGATGCTTGCAACTTTTTCAAGTGGTCTTCCCATGCTTTCCTTCCATCTTCCCATTCTCTTTTTTCTTGTACAAGCAACCCATTTTGTGTCTCAAACTCAATCAATAACTCTTCTCCCTCTTCCAAAGTGGCAGGTACTAGATTCATCTATTTAGCTTTGTTCACCCTTAGGAGATCTTTTGAAACAAGTATGAATTTAGGATTTCCAAGATCCCTTAATTCTCCAAACTGTATGATGATGTGCTCTCTTTGGCTTGCAACTAGAAAAATTCTTATGCATATCTTCAATTATACTCCTTGTCTCTCGAGTTAGATCAACTGTTGGATCATAAGCACTTGAGGTAGTATTAATTTGAGACTCAATAGATTCTATCTCCTTTCTTATGCTTTGTGTGGCTTCGGGCCACTTCATCCCATACTAATATAGAGCCTTTGCCTCATCAACACATCGCTCAACAACTCTGAATTTTTTTTATGTGCAATGGCACATTTCTCAGTCATTTTGGGCATCCTCTTAGGGTAAAAGCAAAAAAATTTGTCACACTTTTGGCCAAATAAATAGTTCTGAGCGAAAAAAATTCAGTCAAAAAAAATTTGGTCGAATAGGTTTCAACTGCAACCACGTGGCCTATACGTGGCACACAGGGTTTTGGCTTAATCCAAAAATAATAATTTTTTCCTTTTACCGCTTTGAAATTTGCTTATTTTATGTGTGGGGTTTCTATAGAAAGGGTTTCATTCGAAACCCTTTCTACCGAAACTATCTATGTGGCATCCTAGTTGGTAGCCAACTCAGTTTATTTTTAGAATTTTCTAAAAATTTCATCTTCAATTAAGTATTTCGTTAGGCAGAATAATGTTTAAAAATAAATAAAAAATACCCTTTTTTAGAGCTCAAAGTGGTGAATCCGAATATATAATTTTTTTAATATTTTGATTAGTTTTAATTTATTTTATTTTTAAAATAATGTAAGTAGGTTGTTAAAGTTAAAAAAGAGGTTGATTAGAAATTAAAAATAAATAGTAAAATATATTTTATTTTTTTTTAAATATGGTGCACTAGAGGAGAGAGTCCTCTTCAAAAGGGTATAATTTTTTTTTTGAAACTGATTAAAAAATTAAAAAATAGTTGACATCCCATGAGAAATATCAAATTTTGACAAGTTTGACTTTAAAACATTATTACGAGAAAAATATACAGCAAAATCCGATTTTGTTTTTTTCATGCACTAGATATTGAAGTTAACTATTTGGAGAAAAATAATTCAAGGAAAAATGAGGTTTTTTTAATTTGTTTCCTGGCGTTCCATGAACATTAATTTTTTCTGAAATTTTCAGCATTCCAAAATCTATTCTTAAATTGATAAAAGAAAAAATAGGGAAATTAATTTTAAAAAATCTAAAAAATTACAAGAATAAACTTCATCAAAAGTTCTACATTTCATTATTTTACATCATTTTGAAATTCAAAACATAAATACCACTTTTATGTGGTTGAAGTTCAAAATCGTTTTTGTTGTTGGTCGATTCCTTTATAAAATGTGCATAGGTATGTGCTTTTACCCCTTATCATTTATCCTTTCCACAACCTCTTTCTCTACTTCTTCCTTCAATCCGGATGCATATACCTTAAAAGAATCAATTAGTAGTTTTAGGTTCTCCATACTGGATAGGGATGTGTCTATATTTACACTGGGTATGGCCTCTTGAAGTGATTTCTCTGCTTCTTCCATCAATTCACTATTGATCTTCTGGTGTGTTTCAATGATCTCTTTTCTCATAAATGCATGGAACTTGTCTCCCAATTGTAGCTTGTGGATGGGAGAGATCTTATCCAAATCAACATTGTCTTGTTGCATCAGTAATTGTAGCAGTTGTGAAGATACAACAGGTTGAAATTTGAATTGCATACTTAGTATATTTTTCAAGGAATCTATGGAGGAGCTAAAATATTCACCTGAAACTTTTGTTGTTTCCACAGCCTTTCATTTTTCTTCAGCACTTTCAAAGTCTGTTGGTTTTTCTTTCTTGCTTGAGCATCTCTGAAGCATCCTCAGTATTATCTTCACTTTCCTTCTCATGCTCTTATTTCTCCTCATCATCCTTCTCTTCATTATCATCTTTATTTGTATCAACTCCCTTAGAAGGGTTTTATGTGATAACCGGAGGAGTAACTTCTTGCATCAAAGGAGTGATGGTACTTTCATTTACAATATCTTCTCTAATCATTGCTTCTTCAACAACCTTTTTGTTATGTCCTCCACTTATGGAGGAGTGTTATCTAATGCGGCTTATTCGTTTCTATCATTCTCATGTTGAGCATCATCTGTCTTCACATCTTCTTCTTTATTTTTTTTCGGAGCATTAGTTTCCACATTTATTTCTTCTTCGTTTGTTGGTATCATTCCCAGATTTTGTACAATCTCCTCTACCTTGTCATCTCTTTCCTTCTAGATTCTTTCAAGATCATCTTTATCTTTTCCTATAATGGTTGTTACCCTTTGCTTGGTCCTCAACTCCTTGATAAATATAGTGGCCAATGTGGCTCTGTCATCCTTAGATAAAGGAGCACTCATTCTTTCCAAAGCTTCTTCCTTGATCCTTGCTTAATTTTCCACAACTTCTTGTCTTATTTCCAGTAAAATGTTCTGTAAATCTTCAAGAATGTGTCTCTTTATGTTTCTCATGTCCACTTCAAGGACAACAATATATTTGATAATGGCTTCAATGATGGTGGCCCTATCCACCTCATCCGCATCTTTGTATAAAGTTGATGTCTCCCCTAACATATCATTTTGAAAAATACTGTTGAACAATGCCTCTAACTTCATGGGGAAATGAGGTCTTATTAGTTCTTTTTTCTTGTATTCTTTGCCTTCAACCGAAGTCTTCTTTATTTTTGCATTCTTCTTCTTCTCTAGAGAAGCATTCTTAGCTTCCTTATTCTTTTCCCTCATATGTATCTTGAATTCTTATTTTTATTTCTCTATCTCCTCTTCACTCTCGGTGTCAATTATATCCTCTTCTTCTTTTGGTGCTTGCTCCACCTTGTGAAGCATCACTTCTTCTCTAGACCAACAGTGGTCCCTCTTCTTCCAAATTTTCTTCTTCTTCTACAACATTAATACCTATACCCTTCTCTCTTATATCTTTTTGTTTAATTCTTCTCTTGGTTGGGGCAGCAAGTGGTGTAATAGTGGAAATTTTCTTCTTCTCAACCCTTGTAGTTTGCACTATGGAAGGGGATCTCTCCTTTACCAAAGGATTGAAATTAGTCTTCCTATTTTCTCTAGCAAGCTTCCTTGTCCTAGAGGACTTCTAATCAAAAGGAGGAGTGGTATAAATTCTACCAGATCTCCTTGAGCTTCTAGATGCTTCTGTAGCACTTAAATCCTCCTTGGCTCTTTCTCTTGCATACAACATTATTTCCTTTGAAATTCCCATTTCTTTTGCATACACATTAACCATCTTATCAACATTCTTCTTGATGTGTGGTTTCCTTTGTTCTATGTGAACTTCAATATACTTTTCTTCATATTTCCCATACCTTGCTTTAGTTTCATCCTTCATAATCTTCAACAAAATTTCAACATAACCAGTAATTTCCTATTCACTGATCTCATATCCTAGTGTAGGGATCCATACTATCCTCGGTTCCACTACTTCCATCATACATTCATCTATGGATACTAGAAATGTGATATCATTGTGATACTTTTCAATCATTTTTCTTGAAATTATTTCTCTTCCAAGCATTCTCCTTTGAAATACTAAAAAGAAATTAGCAAGAACATCATCTTGTGCCTTCCCATATCCAAGTCCAGTCATATGGTCTCTGATCTGATGGGAATAGGGACATACCACTTATCCATGCCACATTTTGAGTTCCAGGTAGTTGCCTTAAAATAAAAAGTAAGCATACTACCAAAGCCCCATATTTGAATACATATTTATTTTCTTTAGTTTGCTTTAAATTCTCCATCAATTATTGCTTAAGCAACTCACAAAGATCATATTTTGCACCATTCTCAACCATCTCATATGCCACATTGATTATGGTGGTAGATATTGAATTGTCCCTATTTTTGAAATAAACTTTATAACCAATCATCATAGCTACATACCTTACAATTGGGTTTCTAATTGGGTTCACTGTTAGAGCTCTTTTATCATATGTAGAACCTATTCTTTCCATAACCACTTCATTCTATATAGATTTTAGCACAGGAACTAGTTTGGTGGAGCAAAGACCAGTAACCTCTCTTATCACTTCCTCAATTATCATGTTATGCATATTAGTCCAAAAAAATTTATCATGGATTATGCTAAGTGCCATCCTAACCCATTTATCATCAAAACATAAATTAGGGAACCACTATCGTACATTCAACTTCTTCGCAACTAGGTTTTGAAATTATGGCTTTAGGGGAAAGTCTTCTCTAGTAAGCTTGTTAATCCAAAAATCCCCTAACTTAGAATGATAAAATTCTTCTATCCTTCCATGAATGTAAATCCTAATATCCTCAATTGGTAAAACCCCATAAGGAATGTGTGAAAATGTGCCTAACAGGTCATCTTCTATGGATTTCACAGGATATTTCTTAAACTTTAGTTGTGGATTTTTTGTTACTTCTATAACCCTCAATGTAGCCATTTTAAATGTATTCAAATTTCCTTAAACAGTGTTCTTTGTGAAATTAGGGGAAATGGAGATTGTAAATACCTTTTATTTTGCTTGTCGAACTAGGGTTCCGATGAATTGATTCACAATTCTCCTTGAACACTTTGAATTCTTTCATCACTTCTCTTCTCCTTCTCGGATGCTTTGTGAAATTAATTTTCCTTAGTGGAATCACTTATAATTTGTTGATTTAACCTAATTTTGCATTGAATGCTTCAAACCATAAAATTGGCAACCCTTTATCTGTATGCATAGACAACTTTTCAAGCTCCGCAAAATTTCACATCATCATATTTTCTTTCACAATCTTCACCAATAGATCAAGCATGTTGATCTACATCACATATCTTCATGTTGAGGCATCAACGCCTCTTCTTTGGTGGGGGAAAAAAATATTTCCATTAAATTTCCCCCTAAGTCATAAATTTTAGCTTAGTTTTTGGAGGAAACATCTACACCAAAGGGTGGCACATATTCTTCCTTCTCTTTTGTATCTTCCTTCTTTCTCCAAATATTTTTCCATTTCCTTATTTGTTTCTAGAAGATCAACCTTTTTAATTGGTTTATTCCTTTTTACCAGATTATCCTTCCTTGTATTTTTTCTTTTGCAAAACTTGGAAATGTGTCCAGGTCTTCTGCAATTGTGACATGTGATATTCTTATGAAAAATATTCCTTTCATTCACTCTAGATCTGCATTGATTATATTTGTATCCAAATCCATAGCATGTATAACAGTAACCATTGAAAGATTGAATCATTCTACCATTGTTATAACCATTCATCATTTGACTTTTGTATTCAATTGCTCTATGACCAAATATTTTGCATGTAGAACATTGACCAAAAAAGGATGGAGCATTTTGATTCATTCTTCTTCTACATTCCATTGCCTTATGTCCAAATTTATTGTAAGAATAACAAAAACCATTAAAATATGGGTACCTTTGTGCATTCGATTGTCCAACCGGAGGTCTTCTAGCATTATTCCTTTGATTCTAGATCTTGCCATTATTTTTCTTATCTACAATATTCCTTTCAATATTAAATGTCTAATCTAACTTTGAGCTTTCTCCTATCTCAAATCCCAAACCTTCTTTTTATTTAGAGCCTTTCTGATTTACAATCATTTCATCAAGCTTTGTAGAACTCATTTTGAATTTATCTTCATATTCCTTGCTTTCTCCAAAAAAATTCTCAAATTTACCACTTCTTGTTCAAGCCTTGTACATTCCTCTAATTTTATTTTCACCATTGCATTCAAGCATTCTTCAACTCATTTCATTTCTTCAACTTGCACTTTCACACCAGTGATGGATTCATTTGCTTGCTTCAATTGCTCACTAAATTTCTTATGCATTTCTCTAAAATTCTTGATTTTCTCTCTCAAATTTTTGATGCATTCATTTGCTTCTTTGATGATTTCTTTTTGATCTTTGTTTTCATCTTCAGTATTTTCAAGATATTCAAGGGAAACTTTGAGCTCTCCATCTTTGTCAAGCATGTGATATTCTTATATGAATCCAACTATTGGAATATCTTATGGGGAATAGGAAATTTTCCTATCATCCATGTGTTCAACCTCCAAGATCTCCCCAAATTGGTTAAGCTCCTTCCAAGGAACCAAGCTTTGATACCAATTGTTGAACTGAGGGGGGGTGAATCAGTATTCTCTTAAACCATTCAAACATTAAACATCCAATTACCAAATCATATTAAATTTTAATAAAGAAAGAAAGCATGAAACATTCACAACATCACATAACACATCAACACAAGGATTTTTATTTGGAAAACCCAAAGTGGGAAAAACCATGGTGAGGGTTAGCTCACAATATATTATAAATGGTAATAGTATATTTACAAAATTGCTCACTGCAGGTGGACTCACTATCCATAGAGAAAAAGATAGAAGAGATATGGTGGCTCACAATTGATTTTGAAGTGTTACAATTGCATCTAACATATGCATGAATGCAGTCTCATTGAATCACAATAAATAATTTTTATCTAATTCTAATTCAACACTCAACCATGCTCTTCATTCACACAACTATGATCTTCAACCCAAAATTCACAACTTAACTTCACATGGCTCTAATCAAATTTGCATGTATAAAATTTACAACAAACATCATATATGCATTCCTTTCTTTAAAATATTATGTGTTCTAACATATATATTTGTATCAAACATAACATCAATTAGGTCAGCCTAATTAGATGCAACACCCAAAATATAACTTGTCGGCTCCAAAACTTTCATACATACAACATGCCATAATTCAAAATCTCAAAACAAATTGTAATAGGTTGGCATGGACCTATAATTGATCCCACATAAGACCACAATACTTACTTAACCTTTGCATACCTTCAAACATATTAGGTCAACTCCACATAAGAACTAAAAGCAAAAATCCTTCAACTGTGTATCCACATCTCGACATGTGGACCTCAAAATATGATGCCAAATGGAATCCAAAATCTACTACCATTTGGAAACTTATCCTCAAAAGCCTAATGCCAAAAATCATCCACAGAGAAGCGTAGAATCTCCCACACAACTGCATTGTACAAAAAATAATTATAATTTTCCAAGCCGAACTCTATTATAATTTTCAAACCACTTGTCAAAACATGATGAGAATTTGGAATCAGATACATATAACATCCACCAAAATTATGTTACAAGCACAAAGTGAAACCTTCATTTGCAGACTAGTGGAGACCCAAAAACTAGTGCATTGTTACACTAAATCAACAATATTGACACAGTCAATTTTCCACACAACTATCTTTATCGGACCAAACCACTATGCAAAAATGTCTTCCTTAACAACTCAAAAGCCTATTAGGACTAATTAAATGGTTTGCAACTAAAAAATTCACATGAGTTGCAATTTTGACATCAATGAAAACACTACAACACATCGTTATGTACCTTCCATTCTCATGTTGCTTGACAACATCATCAATGACAATCTCTCCAAACTTCCAAAAAATACAAGTGTATCCCCCCAAAATGATTAGTGTTGAAACATAGACCCCCCAAAATAAGATGCAAGAGATTTTTACAAGTTATGAAGATCGGATGCCAAAATATTTTGTTTATAACATGAATATTTTTAGATTTTTTGAGAAAATGAAACCTAGATCTTATTTTTACATGAAAAAATAGATTCCTTGCAAAATTTTGATATGCATAAAAAAAAGTTTGTGAAATTTCAATAATTGGGGTGAAAGTTATGCCCCGTCAAAATTTGCTTACAATTATGACTTGGGAGAGCAAAAAATGCTAATAAACAACACAAATTTCAAAATGTCTCGACACTAAAGTATTTATCTCAAAAATAGATTTTCATTGACTAGGGGAGAGGAGTCGATACGTAGGCGAGGAATTTTTGACAGTCCACATGGAGTGCCATGTGGACCAATAAAAATAATTTGCAAATACCCATTGTAAATGATTTGGTAATTAACAATAAAAAATAACTTTTATTTAGTTTTTATTTAATTTTCCATGTGGGATGATGCCATTTGTCCACTTGAAAAAAATGCCCAAAAAGACCATGCGATCAAAATGTTCTCACTTGGATTGCCAGTTCCTGCATGGCATGGCGTCTGAAGTGGACTATCTTTCCATGTCTACTTCTCTCACTCTGCCACCCTAATACTCCACTGCATCACATTAATCACTCACCACCCCTTGCTATACTTCTCTTCAATTGTGTTTAATGCACATCACTTCCTCTAAGCTCCACGCCACCCTATGTATTTTTAAAGCCAACCTACATTCAATGCTCATAGTGCCTCGCACTTCTTGCCAACTTGAGAGCCTTTCATTCTAGAAAGTTCTTGTTTATTCTTCACTTGCATGCCATTACGTGCTCTCTTATGTGCTCTGCAAGTTTCAAACAGTAACCACAACCTATGATGCTCATACTTTGGTTAAGAGATGGATAAATGCCAGTTGGTGAACATTACAACCAGCTCCACTTCTGCCATGCAATATTTTCTCACGTTGTTTTGCCTCCATGCATGTAAGCAAGAATATCATAATGGTGTTATTTAGTTATCAATGGCTTCTCGAAATCCTTTTGTTAACTTTTTCTTGTAGGTGAAGCTATGTGAGGTCGATTGTGTGCTTGGGATTCAACTCCATTCAGCCCACATTGAGTCATTCAACTCAGGTGAGCTTGCTCACTAAGGCTTGCCAATATTCAGTTTGTTCTAGTTTTATTTGCTTTTTATGTTTGTTTTATTTAGTTTTGGTGTCATAGAAATCGGTTGTTTTCATTTGAAGTATCGTGTTTATGAAAATTGTTCAATTTTTTTTTATAAACACACTAAATTTATGGGAATTAATCTTTTGTTAAAGCATCGCTCTCTTAAATGGGGTTTTTTTTTAAAATGTAGAAAACAATATTATTGGTTGTTTTCATGCCATTGAAAAATATGGGGTTATTTTCTTCTTTCATTATAGTAAAAAATAATATTATATGTTGTTTCCATGCCATATATGAAGTTGTGGTTGTTTTATTTTTGTTTCCCTAGGGTTTATATCGTAAATATTACATTCATAGTTTAACATTTTTGTTTGACTAGGGTTTATTTTGCAAATATTATAGTCATAGTTTAGCATTTTTTTTTCACTAGGGTTTATTTTGCAAATATTACAATCATAGTTTAGCATTTTTGTTTCATAGGTTCTATGTTATCACTTACTATGGTTATCGTATTCTTTCTCAAGGGTTTTTTTTTTGGTAGTCCAGGGTATCCCCATGACTCAGCCCAGCAACATAGGTTTCTCATTATGGGGTGAGCTAAGGCGAGACTAATCCCTGGAGATGTACCAAGTCACCCATAAGCCAGGTGCATCACTTGATTCTGGGCCTCTGAGTTGAACCTGATACCAATGGGGAGAAAACCCATGGCCTAAGCCAACTCTGCTACCCATCTGAGCTCTCATAGGTTATTTTTTATCATTCACTTTGGTTATCTTATTCTCATAGGTTATTTTTAATCTTTCACTTTGGTTATCGTATTCTCATAGGTTATGCATTATCATTCACTTTTCTTATCGTATTCTCATAGGTTCTGCATTATCATTCACTCTTCTTATCATATTCTCATAGGTTCTACATTATCATTCACGTAGGGTGTGTTCTCTATTTCATAAACAAAAACAAATTATGTGGGTTTGTATTTTTTTTAGGTTTTGCTTCATCTATTTAGTGACTTTAAAAATGTATGTTGTTTCGGTGCCATAGATAATTTTTTGGCTGTTATCTTTTTCATGGGTTCTCGTCCATAAATTCAATCATTAATATATGTGAGATTTGTTAAACCCTTACTTTTTTCAATTCGTAAGTTTTATATTGTTCTTCATTATAGCCATTATAGTCATGGGTTAATGTTAGGTTTCGATCAATGTTATTCAATAGCATATTTAAACACCCCAGTTATAAAATTGGAGGTGTTAGGTTTTTCATAAGTGTTGTTTCATTCATTCAGTAATGCTATTTTTTTAGGTGCCATTGATTAACTTGTGGGTGTTATCTTTCACAATGGTTATGATTCATCAATTTAGTCATGCAATTATTGTAGTTTTATTGTGCATTAGAAATATTTGGGGGTCTTATATTTTTCATCAGTTATGCTTGATCAATTCAATCATGCCTTTACTATAATTTTTTAGGTATGATAGATAATTTTGGGGGTGTTGCCTTGTTTGTAAGTTCAACTTCATCAATTCAGCCATCATCTATTCAACCATTTTTGGGTGTCATTTACAATTTGTGGGGTGTTATGTTTTTCATAGGTTTCATTTCATCAATTCAATCACCAACTATGTAGCCTTTTTTTGGTGTCATTGATAAATATGGGGGTGTTAGGTTTATCATATGTGATGCTTCATTAAATTTGTAAGACATTTTTTTGTCTTTTTTTAGGTGTCATTGATTAATTTGGGGGTGTTCTCTTTTGCATAGGTTATGTTTCATCAATTTAGTCATGCAATTATTATAGCTTATTTTCATGCCTTAGAAAGATATGGGGGTGTTCTATTTTCTTAGGTTCCACTTCATCAATTCATTCATTCATATATTGTAGTTTTTTTAGGTATCGTAGATAATTTTTGGGGTTCTATCTTGTTTGTAAGTTCCACTTAGTCAATTTAGTCATCATCTATTCTACAATTGAATAATTTCCCATAATGGTACATCGATCCTCCACAAGTTAGGGAAAAACTCTTGCATAAAAAAGCACGATGATATCAAACACATATCAGATATTAAATGTGCATTTAATCATATATATTTATCAACAAAAAAAGCTAAGGATGGAAGCCAAACAAGTGTAAGTGTTTTGAAAGTGTATCTTTTTTTGGTGCCATTGATTAATTTTGGGGTGTTCTCTATTGCATAGGTTTTTCTACATCAATTCACTCATGCAACTCTTGTAGCTTTCTCGGGTGCCATTTATTATTTTTCTTCACATTGATACTAGAATGTGTTGGCTTAAGGTATTTGCATCTTCTTTATGTATATGTATATGCATATGCATAGATATGTATATGTATATATATATGTCTATGTCTATGTCTATGTCTATGTCTATGTATATGTCTATGTATATGTATATGTATATGTATATGTCTATGTCTATGTCTATGTATATGTATATGTGTATGTGTGTGTATATGTATGGATGTGTGAAGAGATCTTAATTGGACTACCTTGTCACGTTTACTTCTCTCACTCCACCACCCTTACACTCAACGACAATGCATTAATAACTTGTTTCCCCTTGCTATATTTGTTTACAGTCATGTTTAATTCACTTATGTATATGTATATTTATATGTATATGTATATTTATATGTATATGTATATGTTTATGTGTATGTATATATATATGTGTGTGTGTGTATGCTTCATCAATTTAGTCCTGCAACAATTATATCTTTTTAAGTTGTCATTGATTAATTTGGGGGTGTTCTCTTTTTTATATGATCTGCACCTGAACTCAAATTGGGAGACTATCGCACCAATCCAAATGTGACTTACATATTAATCACATCTACACAACAAAATAGAGGTGCCAAGTCAACACAATTCAGACCCATGTGTCTCATCTTTGACTGAAATGCTAACTCATTATAACCATGTTCAAAACCAAACCAACAAGAAAATGTATCCACCTGTCTCATTAAACATGAGACCTACAACACATATAAGCAGGAATTTATCCCATCTTGCCAAGTAGGGTGTGCATGCAGTCGCACTGAACAAAAACCCACCTGCATCCATCTTTACAAGTTATAAGGCATCCATTATTACAAAAAAAATATGGAAACAATTGCAAACAATACACCAAACCAATAAAATCAATAATTAATGGCCGAAATCAATCAAATTCACCAAACAAGCATCCATTAGATTCAAATAATTCCCAATTCAAATAGCCATGAAAACCTTCAAGTATTCACATTTGGGTTTGTTCTCTTTTGCATAGGTTCTACTACATCAATTCACTCATGCATCTATTCTAGATTTCTTAGGTGTCATTTATACATTTAGGGTTGTTCTCTTTTTTATAGGTTACTATTCATCTATTCGCTCCTCCAACAAATGTATCTTTGTTAGGTGTCATTGTTTAATTTTGGGGTGTTCTCTTTTGCATAGGTTATGCTTCATCAATTTAACCCTGCAAAAATTGTATCTTTCTTAGGTATACATATATTAATTTGGGGGTGTTCTCTTTTTAATAGGTTCCTGCTACATCAATTCACTCATGCAACTATTGTAGCTTTCTTATTTTCCATTGATTGATTTGGGGGTGTTCTCTTTTTTAAAGGTTCTTCTTCATCAATTCAACCCTGCAACAATTGTACCTTTTTTAGGTGTCATTGGTTATTTTGGGGGGGTTCTCTTTTGCATAGGTTATTTTTTTTAGGTATACATATATTAATTTGAGGGTGTTCTATTTCTTATAGGTTCTGCTTCATCATTGCAGCCCTCCAACAAATGTATCTTTGTTTGGTGCCATTGATTAATTTGTGGGGGTTATCTTTTGTATAGGTTCTCCTACATCAATTCAATCTTCTAACTATTGTATATTTTTTAGGTGTCATTGATTAATTTAGGGGTATCATCTTTTTAATAAGTTATGCTACATCAATTCACTCATGCAACTATTGTAGCTTTCTTAGGTGCCATTGATACATTTGGGAGTGTTCTTTTTTTATAGGTTATGCTTCATCAATTCAGCCCTATAATGATTGTATCATTTTTAGGTGCCTTTGATTAATTTGGGGATGTTCTCTTTTGCATAGGTTATGCTTCATCAATTCAACTCTGTAATTATTTTAGCTTATGTAGGTGTCATTGATTAATTTATATGTGTTCTATTTTGCATCAATTCAGTCCTGCAACTATTGTGTGTTCATCAAACAGTAATAGACATTGAAAGATGTCTATCCATTCGAGATATACGTGATCTACCATGGATGTTAAGATCCATGCACATCGTGTATATCTTATATAGATAAGACTTCTATTTATGTGTTCATCATTGCACAAACTTTCATAGTGCAAATTATTTTCAATATTTATATGGATGGAAATTTAAAAAAAATTGATGGTTCCAAAATCAAGGTATACTATTCAACCCTCTCCAAAATTATCTATGGCACCATTGAATTGTATAATTTGGCCACCATTTCACTCCACTGCCTCACATTAATCTGCTATTATTATGTCAAGTCATGTTTAATGTACATTCCTTTGAGTTTGCAATTCATCTCTTTGAGTTTGCAACGATTTGAATCACTTTCACATTTTCTATTTGTATAAGTATTTGAATCACTTAGGGGACTTGGTTTTGTGAAGGCCTTTGATGGTTCCTTATGTAGCACTTCACAATTCAAATGGAATTGTGGAAAATCCCAACATAGGTTTCCATCCAAAGAGCGTTCATAAAATCAAGTCTCCCTAATTCATTACTAAATGCAACAATAGCCATGACTCTATAGGGGAGAGGAGCCGGAACATGTGCATCCAATTTTTGACAGTCCACATGAACAAAACATCAATATTTATATGACTAAATTGAAGAACAACATAACATAATTGTATAGCATATTGATTCATATTTACATGATTGAATTGATGAAGCGGAACTTATGAAAAAGACAACACCCCCAAATTTATCTATGGCACCGAAACAACCAACAATATTATGTGTATGTGTATGTGTATGTGTATGTGTATGCGTATGTGTATGTGTATATATATGTATACATTTTTGTATATGTATATGTATAAATATATGTATATGTATAAATATACATATATGTATATGTATGTGTATATGTATATAGAATCGCTTACATGCATTCTTTTTCTTACCAAGAATATTTTTGTCTCTATTGTTTACCTGACTAAAATGATGAAGCATAACCTATGAAAAAGAGAACAACCCCAAATTTATCTATGGCATTGAAACAACCAACAATATTATTTGTTACTAAAATGAAAATTTGTAGCAATGTATATATGTATACATATACATTTATATATATGTATATGTATATGTATATGTATGTTTATATGTATATGTATATGTATATGTATAAATATACATATATGTATATGCATGTGTATGTATATCTATATAAATATACATGCATGTGTATGTATATCTGTATAAATATACATATATGTATATGCATGTGTATATGTATACATATATATGTATATGTATATGTTTATGTATATGTTTATGTATATGTTTATGTATATATGTATACATATAAATAGATGTATCTACAATTGTTTACATGCATTCATTTGCATGACTAAATTGAATCACAACATTAAAATATATATGTATAAAGATGTATATACTTATACATACATGCATACATTGGTTACAATAGATGTATGATTTAATTGAAGATGAAGTAGAACCTATGAAAAAGATAACACCTCCAAATTAATCAAGACTTTAGACATAATGTAGGTAGAAAATCAATAATAATTATTTATTAAATACAAAATAAGTAAAAAGTTATATTGGTGGAAAGTTGACATTTTTTTCTAAAAACCCTTTTTGTTTGATGAAATTCGGGTCAAAACAAAGTCATCAGCCACAAGGGCGAACTTCGAAAAACTAAAAAAAAATCAAAAACATATTTTTTGGGTTGACTTTGTAGGTTAGGTAATTTTGAACCAAATCTCAAGCCAATATTCGTTTTGGTTTGCTAATAACAAACCAAAACGAATATCCATTTATGATGGATATTTGTTTTGTTTTCTAAAACATATATTCGTTATGTAACAAATAGTCGTTACATAACGGATATCCATTTTTAAATGGATATCCATTATTTATATTTACTTATATTATTTATAATACATAATATTATATAATATGTATTTACGTCATATATTTATAATATATAATATTATGTATTATATGTAATATATTATACATTATATTATTGTATACATTATTGTATTATATGTAATATATTATATATTATATTATAGTATACATTATTATATTATATATTATATATTATATTGTATACTATATAATACATATATTTTGTATAGTATATTATATATTATATATAGTATATAGTATATATATGAAATATTATATATTATATTAATATTATGTAATATACATTATATATTATGTAATATATATTATATATATTATATAATATATTTAATACATAGTATATATTATATATTTATTGATGTGCGGCCAATTCACAAGAGAGAGAGAGAGGGAGTGGGAGGGTCTTGAGAGAGAGGGAGTGAGAGTTGAGAGGGATGGGGAGAGAGAGCTGAGAGGGAGAGAGAGATATATAGTTGAGAGGGAGAGAGGGAGGAATAGAGGGAATGAGAAGAGATAGATATAGTTTAGAAGGAGAGAGAGAGAGAGAGAGAGAGAGAGAGAGAGAGAGAGAGAGAGAGAGAGAGAGAGAGAGAGAGAGAGAGAGAGAGAGACTTGAGAGAGAGAGAGAAGGAGAAGGAGAGAGAGAGAGAGAGAGAGAGACTTGAGAGGGAGAGATGAGAGAGAGAGAGAGGAAGCTCTAAGAGACTTGAGAGAGAGGGGGGGGAGGGACCTGAGAGTGAGAGGGGGAGATAGACAAAGAGTTGATACATATAGAGGGAGGGAGAGACAAAGAGAGGGGGGGAGAGAGAGAGAGAGAGGGGGGGGAGAGGGAGGGATAGACCTGAGAGAGAGAGAGAGTTGAGAGGAAGAGTGTTTTCCTATGTTTGGACCATCTAGAATAAGAAGTGATACAACCATCAAAAAAAACCATTACAACTCAATTCAACATTAATTCCATTAAAACTTTCAAGTTTAATAACATGTCATTAGATAATTCACGTAAAAATTATAAAATGATCATGAATAAAAATCACTATCTTCGGATCATGATACATAAACAAGAATATTATTCGCACCAAATAGATTTGATGCAACTTTCAAACAAAATCCTTAGAAGACATCAAGATACATGTTAATTAGATTGTTCATGTTAAATCTATACAATAATTATGATCAACAAATAAGACATCAGTCAACCATGATGCATGAATAAACACTAAATTAACAGATCATTTAATATTTATTACTAAATTTTTGTCTCATCATTATACTATTATAATCATAAATTCAACACTAAAAATATCCATCCAACCCAATTTTTTATAAAATATCCATTCAACAAAATTCTTTATAAAATATCCATCCAAGATCAATTTTTTTATAAAAATAAGATAATTGTCTTAAGAAATTTTTGACTCTCAGTTGCATCTCTTCACTTCTTTGTGTTTTCTTCTTTAGATTGGGACTGTCTCCTTTCCTCTAGCCATCGTTGATGCTTGTCTAAGTCCACTTCCATGGACCTAACCGCATCAACAACAGTTTGCATTTTTTATACAAAACACCTCAATAATGGGTGAACACATTCTTTATTTTGAATGGCATTAACTTGATCCTGAATGGTTCTAACATTCACATCGACTTGATCTCGAAAGCAAGCACTATCAAATGTAAGTGGTGGTGAGGGGTTACAAGGTGGAGTGGGTGGAGCTGGAGGGTGTCAATCCATGATTTAGTTATAAGTGAACCTGCATTAAATTTGTAATTTGAAAATGTAAGATGCATGTTTAAAGATCCCCTTAAACCATTCAATATAAATGACTTAATTGAGTACAAATGTAACACCCCGCCACACAACCCTAGAGGAAGTTGCATTTAACTACTTAAACAGAATAATTTTAATTTTTTTTAAGTATAATTAATAAGCAAGTTCGCTAACTAATGCCAACAACCTCTAAGGTTACGAGACAGAGGTTATATAGAACCTCAACAAAAAACATGATTTAAACCATGTTGATTAATTAATTAATAATTTAATCACATACATTCCAATAAGATAATTAAATCATCACATGAGATAACTTTCAATTCAATTTATCCAAATTAAATAATAAGATTACAACACTCATTCCCTGAATGAGGCAAGATCAAAATATATGATTACAATTACAACTTTCCACCTCGATAACAACTGAGGGGTAAAATAGTACAAGATCAACTGAAAAGAATAAGCAAGAACTGATACAGAAACCACGAGCTCTCCAACTAGAAGTCTCATCCACAAGAACATGAAGAAAGAACCCAACGGATTTAGGTGCACGCCACCCAACCAAGTGGAACCCAAAGGCCCACCCCCCATGCTAGGAGATAGTAACCAAGAATCCTAGCCAAGACCATCTACCTCTAGACACAGGCTAACATAAACTAAACCAAACTGAAACAACCAATCACATGAACCTCACAAGTACATCTCAAGGTACAACATGAGTATGACTCAGATACCATGAAATTAAAACACAAGTACAACTCTACAAGGTCACAATGCTTCCAGAAATAAAGCAAGACAAGTATGTTATGAGAACCATACACATAATAATCGAATACCAACTATGGTCACATCAGGTATGTTAAGAAAACCATACCCATAAAACAAAACTGATTGTTGTCCTAGATAGAGTGTCATCACACAGCTCGTCATGGGTTATCCTTGGGATTCTTCCTAGGCTCCGGCCCCCACAAGAAAAGGTTATCCTGGTGACCTTTACCGAATCCCGGCCCCCATACTCACTCATGGGGAGCCAAATACCTTTCGTACAGACAAGATAGATGACCTTGCCATTCCAAGCCTTCCCACCCATCCCAAGCCTAACCGAGCACTTGGGTCCATGAGTGAGGCATTAATATCTTGATTAGTGAGAAGTTAGTCCTAATCTTCTAAGTATTGTTTTAGTTATCACTTGATTAAACCACTTTTGAAGGTTATCCTGGATACCTTTTTGGGCTCTGGCCCCTACAGAAGCCACTCTTCTACTTGACAACACACACACACCATCCAAACATCAATGGAACCAAGGTGCAACAAACAAGACATCACGACCTCTCCTTTCTCAGGAGGCAACACAAATTGAAATGCACTCCAACACTGGAGGCAACAAACCACATAACAAGGTCACTCCATACGAGGAGACACGGATTCCCATAATCCGCTCCTAAACCAAGGAGGTACAAACATCCTCGTTCACGGAAACCGAGTAAACATTGATAAAACACCAAGCACTACCCAAGGGTACAAAACAAGTTGACAAACGCAAAACGACAACCCACAAAACTGAAATCTAATCTGAAAGACTTACGAATAAAACACCCCTTTAATCCACTTCCAAAATGAGAATAGGAAGGGAATATTCACTGAAGGCACGTGAAATAAACTACCTTTGGATATTCTAAATCCATTCCTCATTAACGTTCAGTAATCTATTGCATCGATAAAGCTGAATTAAAATTCATCTTTTCAGAAAAGGGAGAAATTAATGCTAATATTTAATTCCCTAATTACTCATAATAAAATAGGCATTTTCAACTATAACACAAAACATCTCGCTTTAAAATAAATAATTGATTGCCCTTGCAAATTAAATCATTATAAATTAAATTAGATTAATTTCATTTTTGGCACATTAATCTCAATTCCAACATTTGTCCTTTTCAAACCTATTGTTTAAATACAATAATTGACTATAAACTCAATATTATAATTTTTTTCCAATTTGATTTAAATCAAAACAATAATTGAACTTTGCACATCAGTTTAAATTTCATAACTTCATTTAAATTATGCTTTTATTTCTCTCCATCATTTTAATATATATATATATATATATGCATATTAAAAGTCATCTCCCCAGCTACAAAAATATTAAGTTAAAATCTAATATTAATTACATATAGTATAAAATATTTAAATATATATATTATTGATTAATATATATATTTAATAATATTTTAATATTATATATATAACTAATATTAAATAAAAAAATAATTAAAAAATATATTTTATTCCCATTAAAATTTTGAAACAAAGCCCACAGTCCACGCCTTGGGCCGTGTGTCGTGTTTAGGGCTGGGCAGACTAGTTTTGGGCCATGGTTTTCCTTGGCCACGCGGACCTGTTAACAGTGGTGGCGGTGGCATTTTTAGCCGAGCGGTGGTCAAAGGGAGAAGCGGCGGCACATTTGCAGGCGATGGTGGCCTGCATTGGGCGACGCCGATAGAGATGGTCGGGTGCAGGCGGAGTGGAGGCAGGGGTGCTGTGGACGGGAGGAGGTGGTGGCGGGGCTATGTAACACAGCCAGCCACCATTACTGGCGGTGACAGCTGTGTAACACAGTCAGCTGGGGTGAGGGGGATGGCTATGGGGGTCGCGGGGCGCAGCTCCCCCACATGCCTCCCATGGGGGTGCAGTGGGGTGAGCCCCCGGCGGCTCCCCCAAAGCCCACCCAACCAAAAAAATTTAAATTTTATTTTATTTTATTTTATTTTTAAAAAACAAAGGGCCTATGGATTTTCATAAATCCGAATTATAAAAATTAAAACCAAGGTTTTATTCCCCAATCCAAACCACAAAATTAAATTAAATATATATATGTACATATAAACATATGTATATATATATGCATATATAATTTCAAGGAATTTACATGATCAATTGAGGAAATAATAATTCAAATACCATTTTCTTTTTCTTATTTTTTGAACCAAGAACACCATTTTCTTTTCATGAAGAAATAAAACAAGAACATAGGTTTAAGATTTGATAAAATTTTCAACATGGAGGTTCCAACAAAAATAGGTTTGAATCTTCAATCATGCATCCCAACAATAAATTATTTATAAATGAATTTACAAAAATAATTAAAACAATAAACATGAACCTGATAATCCAAGAACTTGAGAAGATCCAGATGATGATCAGCTCCTTCCTTTGATTCCCTCCTCAAATCAGCAAATTTCACAACTCCAATCCAAAACCCACAAAATTGAAAGATTCTTTCTCACACAAATTCAAACTTTTTCCAAAAAACTCCAAGATCCAAAAATTGAAGAAAAATTCAACAACATAAGGATAAAACCCTAAAATCCAACAACCACCCTCATAACTTCTTCAAAACAAAAAATTAGAAAATATCTAATTTCTTTAATTTTCAATTCAAACTTTCAATTTTGACTTTTAAATCATTTTTCAATTTTTCAATTTCAACAAATAAAATTCATAATTTCAAAATGAACTTATCCAATTTCAACAAAATCAATTTAATTAATTAATAAATAAATCTAATCCACGATTAAATTATTTATTAATTAAATTAAATTAATTAATAAAATAAATTACGTTATTAACATAATACCAGTACAAATTTCAATTTCACAAATTAAATGCATACAGCCATTCAATTACCCAATTTAACTTGCAATTAAATAACGAAGAGAGGGCCCAAAATCCAAAGCAACACAACCTGACAAACAACTAATGACATACAAGGACTAGGGTGACGACTTGGCACGGAAACCTAGCTATTATCTCCCAATCGAATATCGTTGGGTATTGAACATGCTCCAACCTGTGAAACTAGGTGGAGTTGATGTCCTGTACCTGTCAACCTGCAAATCGAGTAACCAATAACATATAATATATCCAGCATAAAATACACACCGTGAAGAGGTAATCACGGGACCGCAGGGCGCTCGCAAGCGAGTGATACGATACCGTCCCCTTCACCAATACACTACAAATAACTGATAAATCTCACATACTATTATAATCCAAAGCATAAACATCTTTAATTCAAATAACCACTATGCTAATCCAAAGCATGGAATAAAGATAACATCTAAATAACCAGAAACTCATCAAAGCAACATACCCACACAAAAACACACTGATCAAATAGAAGGCAAAACGGAGGGGTATTACAACAAATGAAAAATGTGTAAAGCTCATTTATGTTTAAGGCATCTAAATAGAAAACAAATAATTGTTAAAGTGATGTGAAATCTCATTTAAAAAGACATTAAATTTTTACCTTGTTGTAATGTGGAAGTGTTAAGCTCCAAATTACCAATACTTTGTGAGACTATATACATAGTTAGTAATGGTTAAACAAAACTTGCCCCTGCAGCCACAGGGAAATGGGAAAAGTTAATGGGAAATAATCGATGGGGTGTGCAGGAGGCTATTATTTTTATATGATATAATATGATAGCCTCATGCATAGCCCATCGATTATTACCCATTTCCCTATGGTTGCTGGGACAAGTTTTGTTTGGTCGGTACTAACAATGGATCTAGACTCACAAAGTATTGGAGATTTAGAGGACTTCCAATAATGATTGTTTATGTTTTGAGAGCTGGCGGGAGTCAAAACAATTTAAAAATTTAAAAACAAATTATTTAGCAAAGAAATACTAAATTAAGAATAAGAAACAAAGCAAAAATTTAAGAAAAACATGAGAATAATTGATAAAGATGAAGTAAAATTAGACAAGAATGTAAAATAGTTTTAAAAAATACAAAAAGGGGGTAATGAAGGTTCTATTTTATGTTTTTTTAGTGTGCTAGGTTAAATTTTCTGCTTTTTTTCTAGTAATGAATGTTCAATTTTTTTGTTTGATGTTTTTTATTTGTTTTCCACTAACTAGGGTTTCAAATTTATTTGTAAGTTTAGATAGAAATGAAAAAATTCAATACAACTGCAATAAATGCAAAAAAAAAAACTTAAATTAATCACTAATTAACAAAAAAAATTAGAAAAAATGCAAAAATCACATACTTGGAGGTCATTGGAGGTCGAAGGTCACAAAAAATGAGGCAGAGTTCATGAAAATGAGGAAGATTTTGCGTTATAAAGTGCTCACACAAATGGATATCCGTTATGCAAAACTATATTATATTCCCACCTAGCGACAAATCCAATGAAAATAATAACAGATATCCATTTATTGTAAAACAAATTTATTGTAATATATAAATATTATATATTATATGATATATTATATATACTATATAAATATTATATATTATATGATATATTATATATAATATATATGAAATATATATATAATATATATATAATATATGAAATATATTTATTATATATTATATATTATATGTTATATGTTATATATTATATATTATATAATAATATTAAATATTAAATATTATATAATATAATATATTATAACTATATAGTATATATGTAGACACTTAAATTTGACCACTTACATTTGGTCAAATTTATCCCTTTTCGTCTAAATATCCTCTTATTTGTATTAATTAAATAATATTTTTATTATTTAATTAATACTCCTAAAGTCCTCTAAATCCCTAAGGTGTTTAATTAAATACTTTACTCCTCATCCCTTTCTTCCAAAAATTAAATAAATAATCCATTTAATTCATTTTATGTCCCATCCACCATAATCCACTCTTAGTCTTAATCCCCCTTGCTTAATCCTTTATCAAATCCATGATTAGGATGTGTCACATCCTCCAACTTTTGCAAGTTGGCTCCTAATCCTCATTAGCCACCTAACCTTCCTCTAATCTTTGGTCAACTCTTCCCATCCCTCAAGGAATTTTGAATTCTTTTTTGTCTTCCCAAGGTCCTTTTGAAAAAAATTTAATTCTTCTCTCATTCCCCAAAGAATATTAAATTTATTTTCTCTTTCCCAAATAATATTTAATTCCTTTTATCCTTTCCATGCACATTAAAAAGGAATTTTTAATTCTTTTGGTCAACTTGTGATCTCAACCATTGATCCTCTACCAAGAATCAATCTTGTCCATTCATTCATCTTCCTTGCTAATAACTAAAACACTTAGTCGTTTTTACATTCATTCTCTAACACATTCGTCCTATTCACATTCTATCATATTCAACCACATTCATCCAAGCCTTCCTCTCTCAGACACTACCATCTTGCATCCAAATCAAGCAAAAACAAGTCCTTATGCTACCAAAATCGATCAAGGAGCACACAAATTAAACAATCAACAAGGTCAATCAACCGATCAACTTGGACAAGGTATATCACTATTTTCTCTTTTATTTTGTTCAAGTTCAACTAGGCCAATCTTGAGGTGTTGTTTGTGTTTTTCTTTGCTTGCATTTCATTTCGTTTTGCATTTTAGACTAGGAAAATTCACCTACACACAATATATATATATATATATATATATACATATATATATATATATATATTTATATATTAAAATATAGCATAACATATTTAATTTAGTCCATTTTGAAAACGAGGATTGCCTGATCATCAACCACCATCCTGCTTTTAGCAATCAACATTTGATCTTTCCACCAAGCCTTCAAACCAACACATAAACAGACATCCATCTTCATTTATTAATTTTATATACATAACATACCATAACACATTAAATCAGATTATAGTGACAGATTGTATACACACATACATTTATATTCCAGACATTGCATATACATTAACACACACACATTTATATCCCAGACATACATTACATTATCCCTTGAATCCCATCCCATGATCCTTTAACACACATCTAACCACATGAGAACTGAAAGGAGAACCCAAGAGATGATGAGAGAGAGTGGAGAGAGACTGGGGATGAGATGACGGAGGAGGTGAGAGACAAAGAGGAGATGAGAAAGATGAGGAGATGATGAGACATGAGATGATGATGAGATGAGACAAACAGATGAGACAGATGACATTCCAACAGATGATGACGATGACATGACAGACATGACATGAGATGATGAATGAGACAGGAGACAGAGACAGAGATCACAGAGACGAGAGGAGGAGAGGAGAGAGACAAAGACAAAGAGACAGAGAGAGAGGAGAGACAGAGACAGAGACATACACACAGACAGACAGACAGAGACAAAGACAGAGACCAGAGAATGAGATGAGAGATGAGAGGTCCAGAGAGAGGAGAGAGAGA